>CM043726.1:1359987-1864987 GCA_023969325.1 Oryzias curvinotus | reverse complement strand
CTCCATCTCCCCCTCCATCTCCATCTCCACCTTCACCTGGAGTGGACAGAGGTCCCTCGCTGTACTGCAGCTCATCTTTCCCTGTTTTTTTAAACAGCCCACTGTATTCTGGGCTGATTCCGATTGGCTGTGGATCTTGTCAATCAATCTCTTTCATGCCGTTTCTCCTGTACAGATACGTTTAACTTGCTAGAGTTACATTGCTCTTCATCACAATCTGACGTTTGTTTTTCATTCTATAATCCTGGACTTATGTTTTATGAAGGTTTAAACAAGAGAGAAAAGTGTGAAAATGTTCACGTCTGTCCGAGAAAAGAGCTTAAAGTGTAGTGAGGAGCTGTCCAGCCTGAAAGCATCCATACCCTGACGGGACATTTCTAGATTGCATCCCATGCGATAAACAAGGGAACAGTCAGGGAGGGGCATCATGAGGAGGTGAAGGGGAGTACCCACCTGTGTATCCCATGAACTTTCCAGGGATCTCCTGGTTGCAGCAGCGGCTGCAGAAGATCTGCCCGCACAGCCTGCAGTGGTGTCTGCGGCGGAAGGTGGTGAACTTCTCGTTGCAGTCATAACACTCCTTACACTGGCTGTCAGGCATCCAGTACTGCTTCAGATCACTGTCCTGCAGAGGCGAGGAGGGGGGGAGAGCCTCATCACATGTCACTTCAGGGGATGGCTGTGAGGAGCAGAGCCTCATGCTGGTCAGTAAACCTCTGCTTCATCTGATGTCCTGAGCTACAAGTAGGAAGGACTGCAGCATCAGTGGAAGACCAGAAACCTGGACGGATGTTTGGAAACCAGAGTTTTCTCTTCATGAAGCACAAACTGAGCACGTTTGGTTTTCAATAAGATGAGAGCAGAAGTTGAAAAAGACTAATTTGATGCCGGGATGAGCAGAGACGGATCATGGAGCAGGTATACAGACTTCTGAAGAGCATGGAAACAATAAAAACATCTTTGCAGCAAACTAAAAGTCACAATGACTTGATACCACGGTAAAGAGGACAGTACCTGGCTCTTCCCCTCCATGATCTCCTTCAGCCTCTTCAGGGCGGTGCGCAGTTGGACAGCGGTGCGGGGGTCGTGACCACTCAGAGCAGCATCAGGCTTCCTGTTGCCGTCTGACCCCCCCACACAGCAGAACAGAGAAGGACTAGCATGACTTCATAGAACATATTGTGTTTTTCAAACAGTTTCACTGTAGTTTAGATCTGACGGAAGCTGAAGGCTTTCCGTAGAGCAGAGAGCTTTCCCGTTAGGAAGCTGAGCAGAGCCTTCCGTAGAAGCTGCAGAGCAGCTTTCCCGTTAGGAAGCTGCAGCAGAGCTTTCCCGTTAGGAAGCTGCAGCGAGCTGCAGAGAGCTTTCCCGTGGAAGTGCAGAGGCTCCGTAGGAAGCTGCAGCAGAGCCTTCCAGTTAGGAAGCTGCAGCTTCCGTTAGAAGCTTGCAGCAGAGCTTCCGTTAGAGCTGCAGCGAGCCTCGTAGGAAGCTGCAGCAGAGCTTTCCCGTTAGGAAGCTGCAGCAGAGCTTTCCCGTTAGGAAGCTGCAGCAGAGCTTTCCCGTTAGGAAGGTGCAGCAGAGCTTTGTGCAGCTCCATGTCAGCTGTCTGTGATTAGATCATTGAAGACAGACACTCACACCAACATTGGATGATCAACAGGTAAGTGTGGCAGGAAAGCCCAGAGTTCATTCTGAGACTCTGCCACCGACGGCAGAAAACCTCAAACGCCGACAGATTTCTAGATCAAATCCAGCAAAGACCCTAAAAATCTACACTGAGCATGTTGGCTGCTCTTCCAAATATGGGCGCTCCTTCCTGAAAAGGTGTGTTTTGGTCTCACCAGAAGCTGTGGAGGAGCGGCGGAGGTGTTCACGCTGCTGCTTCCCATGTGCTCTGGAGCCATAGAGCGGGAGGGAGGGGCTGGAGGAAGAGCTCCGCCTTTCTGGCTGATTAGAAGGGGGCGGAGCTTCGGACTTCTCTGAAACTGTAGAGGGACGACGGCCCTCATCTAAACACACACACACACACACACACACAAACACACACACTTTTAACACAAAAACCAACAACTTCTGCAAGTTTAGCTGATCTGTCTCTGCCCCCAACTCCTGGATGTGGCTGCAGGTTTTACATTCACCTCTGAGCTCTAATCAAGTGAAAACTGTTTTTATATTAATGATTTACAATGATATTAATCAATCATCAAATAGATCAATAACATTTCTGAACCCCAGATGTACGTAAGAGTAAAGTTGGACTTTTGAAGAGAGCGTCCACCAGACAAACATACGTCCATAACATCAAATGTTCAGTGTCGATATTATGACGGGGAATTATTGCTGAGTCATTCCTGCTGAGAGCTTTGTTCAAGCCCGGGCAGAGAAAGAAAGGATGGAGCACCCCCAACCCTGAGAGGGACCAGCAGCAGGAGCTTTACTTGGGTTTGTGGGAGGGAGGGAGGGCGTTGGATGGAAGCGGCGCCCTCAGGTTTTCATCTGAAGTTCTTTACTTTGCTGTGCTAAAGTCCTGACACTTTTCACCCAAAGAGCCTGCGACCCCAACGGGGTCTTCAAAATATGAGGGACAAGCTGGGAACCACCATCAGTACCAGAGGGACAGAAGTTCTTCACCGTGTCTTCCTCAGGAACCAGAGTCGGCCGTCAGCACTCACACGTGCATTTTTACAGGAAGTCACAGTAAATGCATTTTACATTTAAAGCAGCCCGTTATGCTCAGAAAGGACCATAAGAACTCAACTTTCCACTTCCCTGTCACTGTAGGAACAGCAACTCGTGGTCATTTTGCAGAAGCACACCAGTCATGTGACTCATGGCGCTCACGGGGCTCTTGAACCTCACGTTACAAATACCGGTCACATGACCCTGCACTGCTGTGTGACAGAGGGGGGCAGAGGATACGAGAGGCAAGCTTTAAGAAAACCATCAGTAAACATATTCTCTACCAACCATCCTGACAAAGCAGTTTCCTGTGGATATGGGAGCTCCTCCCACTGACGCCACTGATCAGCCCCTCCCTTCACAGAAGTACCCTACAGACCGCTAAAGTCAGGTTTACATGCTGTTGCCTTTGGTTTTCATGAACACATCATTAAGCAGCGTCAGCAGGAAGCAGACAGTGACTCATCAGTCCGTGAGCCAGGACTGAATCCGTGTTTCCTGTGATCAGGGGCTATTCCAGAAGGCTCCCTCTATCCCCCCCACCCTCCTGAGCCTCATGTAGTGTGCTTTGTCTACATACCTGCTACTTGTGTTAGATGCTGTAGTTTTTTTCTTGTTTCTACACATTGCACGCAGTGTTTAGATACGACTTTTTTGTCACCAATGACCCCCCCCCCCCACTATGGACCATCTGCACGCTAACCAAGGTTTGCGCTAACGTCACTCCGACGTCAAGTCAGAAATCTAGGGGTAATCATGGACTCTGACCTGAACTTTAACAGCCATATCAAGTCAGTAACATCAGCAGCATTTTACCATCTGAAAAACATTGCCAAAATCAAAAACATGATGTCAAAGTCAGACCTGGAGATACTTATTCATGCATTTGTCTCCAGTAGGTTAGACTACTGTAACGGCCTGCTCACCGGCCTCTCCAAACCGAGCTGTAAAACAGCTTCAGTGCATCCAGAATGCTGCTGCTGGAGTCCTGACCAAAACCAGGAAGTATGATCACATTAGTCCTGTGCTCAGGTCTCTTGCACTGGCTCCCTGTACCTCAAAGAATAGACTTCAAAGCAGCTCTGCTTGTGTACAAGTCTCTCCATGGCCACGCACCAAAGTACATCTCTGACATGTTAGTAGCCATATGAACCATCTGGTACTCTGAGGACCTCAGGGTCCGGCCTCCTGTTGATTCCCAGAGTCAGAACTAAACAAGGGGAATCAGCGTTTCAATATTCTGCAGCTAAAATCTGGAACAGCCTCCCTGAAGTCGTAAGACAGGCCTCTGCTGTGTTCATGTTCAAATCTAGACTGAAAACATTTCTGTTTAGCCGTGTATATGACTGAAAGGTCCTATCTGCACTTTTCTGTCCTTCCTTCCATTATTTTTAAACCAATTTTCTAAATTTTTTTAAGTAAATTTTACGTTGATTATTTCTATGATGTATTGTGTTTTAATGCATTTTTCTGTTTTGTGAAGCACCTTGAATTACTTTGTGTACGAATTGTGCTATACAAATAAACTTGCCTTGTTAGGGGTTAGGGCGGGAATTCAGACACAGACAATCCTCCACTAACCCTTTCGCCTTTAATAGTCGTATTTGTTACCAGCTAAGAGTGTTTGTTCCTCTATCTCCTGTGTCGGTACCGCCGGTATGTGGGCGGCTAAGGAGCGGAGCTCCTGAGGCGTCACCAGAACCAGGAGACGCTGGTTTTTAACTAGAACAAAGAGACCAACCGTCTCACTGTCAGGCAGAAACAGCAGGAAGGCGATGAAAGCACCAACACTGGCTGACAGAAGGCAGACCACCAACACCCTCACCTCTGTTGTTGAAGCGAAACAGGTTGACGAAGGAGCTGTAGGCGGAGCGCAGCGGGGGCTCATCCTGCTCCGGAGTCAGGGGTTTGAAGTGGGTCAGGTGGGAGGGGCTGGCAGGTGAGATGACAGCCGCCTCTGTGCTGAACTCTGTCGACGAAGAGGACTTGTCATCAGCAGCCATGTCACTGCGGCGCCTGTGAGGACAAGCACCAGAGCAGGGAGGGCCGGTCACTCATCACCTCCAGGAACCAAATCAGGAGTCAACACGGATCCAGGTGTTCATGCAGACGTCCTTCAGGTCCGTCTGAACACCAGCCGAGGTGAAGAGGCGACAAGGATCTGCACACTTGTCAGACAAAGGACGGAGTAACCAGGAGAACTGGTCCCATCTGAACCATCATCTGGCCCGGAACCGCCTGGAACCGCCTGGAACCGCCTAAAGACCGTCTGAACTCCAGCCATAAAGGAGGTGAGAGGACCTGAGAGTAACTTTGGAACAGAAAGAGGCCTAGCATGTCCTCGCGGGACCGCCAGGCCGGAAGCAATCCTGTTTGAGCCCCCCCGCCTTAATGAACAGGGTCATGTTCACGTCCCCCCCCCGGCGTCTGTCAACTTCCGCTAACTCGTAGCGGTTCAGGAGCTAACTCATTAACTCATTAACTACGCTGTGAAGATTCCTGTCCCGCAATATTTGTTTCAGATACAGCGGGAGGGGCGGCGGGGGCTCCTACACGATGATAATACACCCAAAGGCTCGCGGAGGACACCAAGCTGTGACTGTTTTTAGCCTGGGGGAGGAGGAAGCTAATGCTAACAAGCCGGTTAACGCAGCAGCCTTTGGATTGGACCGAAACCACCAAATGACGTTCTGTAGAACGGGTGGACCGTGAAGCGGTACCTGGTCACTGCGGGTTCCGGTGTCTACATCTCTGCCGACAGAGCGCACTCTGGAAGACGAGGCAGCTGGAAAACATCTGGGAGAGCTAAAGACGGAAGAGCTCACGTGACGCTGCAGCCAGTCCCGACGAATCGAAGTCCGATCAGAGTGACGTCACGACAGTAGCAACAGATTGACGGAGACCAGGCCAGACCTGTGATGGATATTGCATGTTAACGCTATGTTCAATAAAGCTGGGAAAAAAGAGGCCAGACCAGACCCAACAAACAGATGACAGACTGGCAGGCAGACAGGCAGGCAGGCAGACAGGCAGGCAGGCAGGCAGGCAGACAGACAGGCAGACAGACAGACAGCCAGGCAGATAGGCAGACAGGCAGGCAGACAGACAGGCAGACAGACAGGCAGACAGACAGACAGCCAGGCAGATAGGCAGACTGGCAGGCAGACAGACAGGCAGGCAGACAGGCAGGCAGGCAGACAGGCAGGCAGGCAGGCAGGCAGACAGACAGGCAGACAGACAGACAGCCAGGCAGATAGGCAGACTGGCAGGCAGACAGACTGGCAGGCAGACAGGCAGACAGGCAGGCAGGCAGGCAGGCAGGCAAATAGGCAGGCAGACAGACAGCCAGGCAGATAGGCAGACTGGCAGGCAGACAGACAGGCAGGCAGACAGGCAGACAGGCAGACAGGCAGGCAGGCAGGCAGGCAGACAGACAGGCAGACAGACAGACAGCCAGGCAGATAGGCAGACTGGCAGGCAGACAGACAGGCAGGCAGACAGGCAGGCAGGCAGACAGGCAGGCAGGCAGGCAGACAGACAGGCAGACAGACAGACAGCCAGGCAGATAGGCAGACTGGCAGGCAGACAGACTGGCAGGCAGACAGGCAGGCAGGCAGACAGGCAGGCAGGCAGGCAGGCAAATAGGCAGGCAGACTGGCAGGCAGACAGACAGGCAGGCAGGCAGACAGGCAGGCAGACAGGCAGATAGGCAGGCAGACTGGCAGGCAGGCAGACAGGCAGGCAGACAGATAGGCAGACAGACAGGCAAGCATATAGGCAGGCAGACAGACAGGCAGGCAGATAGGCAGGCAGACAGACAGGCAGGCAGACAGACAGGCAGGCAGACAGATAGGCAGGCAGACAGACAGGCAGGCAGGCAGATAGACAGGCAGACTGGCAGGCAGACAGGCAGGCAGACAGACAGGCAAGCATATAGGCAGGCAGACAGACAGGCAGGCAGATAGGCAGGCAGACAGACAGGCAGGCAGACAGACAGGCAGGCAGGCAGATAGACAGGCAGACTGGCAGGCAGGCAGGCAGACAGACAGGCAGACAGATAGGCAGACAGACAGTCAGGCAGACAGACAGGCAGGCAGACTGGCAGGCAGGCAGACAGACAGTCAGGCAGGCAGACAGACAGGCAGACAGGCAGATAGGCAGGCAGACTGGCAGACAGACAGCCAGGCAGATAGGCAGACAGCCAGGCAGACAGGCAGGCAGACAGATAGGCAGACAGACAGTCAGGCAGGCAGACAGACAGGCAGGCAGACAGACAGTCAGGCAGGCAGGCAGACAGGCAGACAGGCAGATAGGCAGGCAGACTGGCAGACAGACAGCCAGGCAGATAGGCAGACAGCCAGGCAGACAGGCAGGCAGACAGATAGGCAGACAGACAGTCAGGCAGGCAGACAGACAGGCAGGCAGACAGACAGTCAGGCAGGCAGGCAGGCAGGCAGACAGGCAGATAGGCAGGCAGACTGGCAGGCAGACAGACAGGCAGGCAGACAGATAGGCAGACAGGCAGGCATATAGGCAGGCAGACAGGCAGGCAGATAGGCAGGCAGACAGACAGGCAGGCAGATAGGCAGGCAGACAGACAGGCAGGCAGACAGACAGGCAGACAGACAGGCAGGCAGACTGGCAGGCAGGCAGGCAAACAGAAAGGCAGACAGATAGGCAGACAGACAGACAGACAGGCAGACAGACAGACAGATAGGCAGACAGACAGACAGACAGGCAGGCAGACAGACAGACAGGCAGGCAGACAGACAGATAGGCAGACAGACAGACAGGCAGACAGACAGGCAGGCAGACAGACAAGCAGATAGGCAGGCAGACAGACAGGCAGACAGACAGACAAGCAGATAGGCAGGCAGACAGGCAGGCAGGCAGACAGGCAGGCAGGCAGACTGATTTATGGATATTTTAACATTTACAGTCCTTTTTTTTACAGTCACATTAAAAAAGAACTCACTTCACAGTAAAATAAATGACACCCCTGCAGAGAGAGACAGGAAAAAGAAAGATATAAACTAGACAAGAATCCTAAAAAAGCAAACCAACTTGTGTACACAAATAAAACAATCAAAAAGAAAACTTAATGTTACCATAGTGTCATCACTAATGCCACACAAAACTCCATCTAGAGAGACAGAGAACAGTATGTCAAAGGGTCCACCAGTGGAGATTTGAAAGCATCAAAAGTTGATCAGAAACTGTTGGAAACTCTGATAGGAAAAGTTCTGTCAGACCCAAAGTCACACGTGAACCAGAGGACGGGTTTTTGAGAGTTAAGTCCTGCAGGATAGACGGGTCACAGGTCAACAGCTTTGTGGTAGAGCCAGGTTTCCTGGGTTCCCAGTCCTACACCCAGCTAACTGAGCTACCAGCCACTGTCTGCTCATACAGCTGAACGATCCACATTATTGCACTGGTCTAAACACTGGTTATGAATCAGAAAAATAGAAACTTGGATTGAAGGTGGACATACATTATTCCACAGTTTATCAGCAGCAAGACAGTAGAAAACATGTCTGTCCGTCAAATGACTCTGTGATGGACATGCCAGGATCTTTATCACATTGTACCATCAACAGCAATGTTGCCTTTAATTTTAAATAGTTGTTTGATCATGGGATGAACGGGATAATGGCCTGTGAGGTGTGCATCTTCATATTTTAATGGACTTTGCAGAGCAGTCTTCCTCTGCTTCAAATGGTTAACTTCTGTTAATGGACACCTCACACCGCACTGTCCTTATCCTCCTTGATGTCATTCAGAACTGTGATGTTTAAAACATGTATGTGCTTTTCAACAAGTCACATCTGTATATAAACTGCCCACCTCGAAGACAATACTAAAGTGTTTAACTTCACAGTCCACTGTAATCTCTTTGGAATACCAGAAAGTGCGTCTGTCATTTCAGTTTGAGCCTTAGGTTTTGCCTGAGAAGACAAACGCTGGGGTTTAGTTGTTCCCAGCCAGCTCAGTGCGCATGCGCGGCAGTTCGGCGGACTTTTCGGTTTGTTTTGACTGCACGGTCGAAACAGGCGGAGGACCGAACGATCAGAGCAGCTAACGGAAGGTAATGCGACCAGCTCTCCGGGGCCGGGGCCAAAGGTCACCACTGTGTGACGCGTTTACGTGTCTGTGATTTTCTTAGTGACCGATCTGAGTCGCGTTTCGTGTGAAGGAAGGTAACGTACGTAACGTCCAATAACCGCTGTGGGAAACCCACAGTTAGCCACAGTATCATGAACGATGCCCTCTTTAACTCTTTATCAGAAATCGCTTCATTGAAAGGTTTTTCCTGGACGACAGAACAAAAACAGTGTACTACAGAAGTTTGAACAAAATGTTGTTACTGAAGAACCGATTTCATGAAACTTCCTATTCCCCCAAAGGTGAAAGAAACACACTTTAAAATTATGAGTGATGTTTATTCCTCCAGAATGACAGGTTACGTTTCAACATGGATGACAACAGCTGTTCCTTCTGCCAGGCTGCTGTTAAAGACATCGACCAATGTTCAGGTTGGATGTTTAAATGGTTAAAAAATAAATTCCCATTCATCATGGACTTCTTTTCAAAAGAAGTAATAATCTTTGGCCTGTCCCTACACAACAATGTCAATAATGTATGTATCAATACTGTGTTATGTTTAGCCACGTTTTTACACAATAATAGGTGACAGAAATGTCAGCCCAGCTTTACCTTCTTTAACAATGAGGTCAATTTATACTTAAAATCCATAAAGTGAATCGATTCGCCTAAAGCCATAACAGTTTATGAGTGATATTCCCAGAATCTGAGACCATTTATCTAACTGCTGCATCTTCTAACACTATCCAACTCTGAAATTGTTGTTTTCTTATGTCATACTTTTCCCTAATTTCTCTATGATTATGAATATAGATTTATGGTTAGGTTAGGTTTATGTATGCATACTGATAAGAACTGTCTTTCTTCTTTTTTGCTTCCTTTCATGTTGCGGTATTCTATCTTGTATTCGCCATATTTTGTACGTTTGATGTAAATGTTGTGGTGTTGTTTTGTATTGTGTTCAATAAAAAAAATAAAAAAAAGTTTCTGCAGTGCGGCGGTCCTCCAGGGGATGGATCAGAGGACACGTGACACACAGGACTGCCGGCCTTCAGCCGTGGACGCGCGGAGGCACAAAACTTTAGCCTTTTGAAAGAGGCAGTCTGAGGAAAATGGTGTTCAGCATGTTCCTGTAGCACTGACCTGATGATGGAGGGCAGCTGTGTAGAAACACGCCAACTCTTTCTGACTATTTCTTTATTTAAATCGTGAGAAAGCTTTCAGTTGTGATGTAGAAACTTAAATGGGCGGGACCAAAGTCTCCCAGCTCCGCCCCTTTCTGATCCTCCACCTGCAGACCAACAGATCCATGAACGTCTCTGTTCTCCTGGTCTGAGCTGGAATCTGGATCAGAACTGGACGATGGATGATCTGATGCTGCTGCTGCTGTTTCTGTTGCACCGCTTATGTTAGGTTGGGGGGTGAGAGGCTCTAGCAGGAGAGAGTTTAAACACAGGGATGATGGGATATCAGCGCAGTCTCACCGCCGTGCCAACAGTCCGCCCACAACTCAGAGTTTCTAATGAACTCCTGCCGCTCAGCAGAAACTATGTCCTAGAAAATCTGAAGTCTCACTCTGATCATCTTTTCACCAATTGTCAAAGTGTTTCTGGAGGTCATTTAATATAATCAAAAGAAATGCAGCTTGTGCCCCAAAATGCATAAAATGATGTCAAAAGGCAAAGCAGGACAGGAACTCGGTGAGTGGCTGGTGCCTTCTGGTCCCTCATCCGGTCTTCCTGTTCTGTGCAGCAGTGGTTCTGGGAGAACCTGACACGTTTATTTAGCTCCACACCATCTTATGATGAAGGACCTCAGCAGCTTCTACCAGAACTGAGGTTTCACACAAAACTGGTTTGGTCCTTTTTCAGGCTCTGCTGAGATACGGGAGTAGATGGAGATGTTTCCTGTGAAGGCCAAGCTGCTGCTGAAGTCCAAACAGACTTCAGCAGCAGCATCCAAGATCAAGAACAAGATCCTCAGTCAGTTTGTCTTTGTGCTTCCCAGAGTTTCTGAAGGATGAGAAGACGGGCTCTAAACTAATGAAACTCCCTCACCACCAGATAACTCCTCCTTCTTCAAGGTCTCTTTGAAGACCAACAACAAGGCCTTGGCTCTGGCTCTGCAGGCTCAGAAGGAGAGGAGCAGGCAGCTGGAGATGCAGGTGGTGTTCCTGCAGAAGCAGCTGGAAGCTCTGACCTTTGAACTGGCCACTAAAAATTACAAGCACAGAAAACTGGTGAGCAGGTCGTTGGTTTGAGATCTCCCAGAAGTCCTGGCTGTGGTCCTCATCGGGTCGTGTGGTTCCCTTTCAGATGCTCCTCCTGCAGAACCTGCACAGCAGCACTCTGCTGCACCTGGGGATGGCGAAGGACCTGATCTTTGACCGCGTAAGGACGCCGATGTCCGACCCGGTGGTGGTCCAGGCTCATGGAGGTTCTCCTTCATGTTCCTGCTTAGTATGAACCGTCGTAATCATGCTTTTTTGAAATATTGTAACAGTTAGAGAACATTTAGTCCAAATGACAAAGGAAATTTGATTTGATTTGATTTATTTCAAGCAATCAAAGCAAGAATAATGCACAAAACAACACAATCAGCAGTTATACATTCATACAAAGATCCAGAGCTGGTTCTGTTCCGATCCAGAGCAGGTTTCCTCTGCTGGGTTTTTTCTCACCAGAACTCTAATGTGGACCAAACCGGGGGACTCTGGGGTCTGTTCAGTTGCACATGAACTCTGGTGGGACTGCAGACACAACGTTATGGCCTCAGCCTCCAGGTCTCTGCTGTGAGTGTTTGACAGCAGAGCCAGCCAGATCCCAGGTGTTTGGTACCATTTCTGCGTCCTCCAGCAGAGTCCTCAGCTCCCACAGACGAGCTGATGCTGATCACCACGCCGTGTGTTCGGACGGCACCGGCTGAATGTGGGTCACATGAGCTGTAAGACACAGAATGAAGCCGCTCCGCTTCTGTCTCCTCAGGACCCTCCGGCACAGCCAGAGGACCCCGTGGGATTATGGGAGGAGCAGATCGAGGAGAGTCCCACATCAGGAAGGTCAGAATTGACGGCATCAATGCAGATGTGGACTTGGATCCAAGCAGTGACGGCCTGTTCTTGATGTTCTTGGTAGACCTGCAGCAGCAGAAGTTTCAGCCAATCCCAACAAAACCCTGAATCTTCCCCAAAGCAGCAACGATGGCCTCGCCGTCGTGAGCAGCAGTAAGATCTGCATGTCTGTGCTTTACCGCCCCTCTTGGACGTGGCTTCTGTGACAGGTGTGTTTTCCTCAGGTAGCACAGACGCTGGGAAGAGCCTCTCCACCCAGGACGCTCATGCTGCTCCCCCTGCAGCCGGGCCGCTCTGCAGCAGCCTCAGGGACAAGGTGGAGCGTCTGTCACTCATACTCTCACAGACAGGCTGCGACATGAAGTCAGTGCAGAACCTTCAGGCCACGCCCACGCCGTCTGTCTGTGCTGAAGCCAACAGTGTTGGGGTGGAAACGGAGCTTCAGCATCAGGAGAAAACTCTGCTTCTGAACACGACCATGGAACTGACACAAAGTGACACGGCTGAGATCATCAGCGTGGAGAGCAAACCCAACAAAAACACTCGTCTCTGGAAGAGGAAAGCCACGGGAGAGCCGGATCCAGTCTGCGCTTCCAGTGCCGCCTCACAGGTCCCTGTGGGCTCAAAGCCTCCCAAGGTTCCACAAACACACCAGCACCAGAACCCGACAGGTCCAGGAGCTCCTGAGCCTCCACTGTCCACAGCCTTCTGCAGGAACACAACCAGGTCTCGCATTCCCAAAAAGGCTTCCAAGAGCAAATCCAAGGCCTGGGAAACGGCCTCATCAGATGTGGAAGATTACTTCAGCGATCCCACAGTTTGGATCTCGAGGTCCGGCAGAGTAGACGCAGACGAAGCAGAAACTCGCACTAAAGTTCACCGCCAAAAGTCCAAAAGCAGACCGAGGGTGATCTCAAGGACAGTCCAAGCAGCGTCTGCACCAACCCAGGAAGACGAGGCCCTCAGGCTGGAAAAGAAACCTGAGGAGGCAGAACAAGGTGTGGTCCAGAAGGAACCGGCAGAGCTTCAGTTCTGCGAGGAGCAGGGAACGTCTCAGGAACACGATCTCGTGGAGTCGAGGAAGACTCATCACAAACCGAGAGGCAGGAGAACAAATGTCATCTCTGTTTCTGGGAGAGGCGCTTCTATGGCATCAGACCTGGGTCTGGCGGTACCTGCAGAACCCCAATGTGAGGCTGAGGAGCTCCTGGCGTACCTGGATGAGGCCGTCGGAGCTCGCGGGTCAAAAACGAAGGCTTACAAGCAGCCCTGCAGCTCAGGGAAGCATCTGCTGGTGGAACCTTCTGCCTCAGGCCCCGAGTCTCAGAAAAGCAGGAAGAGCCAAAGACAAGAAGCAGAACCACCCAACGCCAGGGTTCTGAACAACCAGCAGAGAAAGGCCGGTCCCCATAGCAACCAGAGCTGGAGCCCTGAGGGTGCTGCATGCACTGGTTCTCTGGATGAATGTCCTCCATGCAGCACCCGTAATGGGGGCTCGGCAAAAGCCAAGGCCCAAACGGAGACCAGACATCTGCGGGAGACGTTTGTGGTCTGCAGGCGAAGAACGAGGGACGTAAGAGACAGCGCCACCCTCAGCAGCTCTGCAGCACCGGGCGCCCCGACTGCTGAGGATTTGCTGATGGATGAGCTGCCGCCGTGGCTGCTGGACACCAGTGAGGTGGAGCTAAAGTCTGCCTCGGCGCTCGCCACGCCCTGCACCCTGATGCAGAGCAGACTGGACCTGACAGAGGAGTCTGCTGTCAGCGTGAAGGACGCTTGCCCAGGTGCAGCAACCTGTCTGTCAAAGGGAGAAACGCAGCTCTGTGCTGTTAACAGACAGACTTTCTTTATGTTTACGCAGTGACGACAGTGACCGACGCCGCCAGCAGCACGGACTGCTCCCCCCCAGGCAGAGGCAGGAGGAGGCGCAGTGCGGTCAGCTACAAGGAGCCCGCCCTGAACAGGTGAGTGTGCCGCCGGGAAGGCCGGACGGCGAGCAGCGACAGGAAGGAGCCGCTAGTTTCAGGTTTTATTCAGCGTGAGCACGCTCACACGCATGAATAGACGCTCACACGCATGCACAGACGCTCACACGCATGAACAGACGCTCACACGCATGCACAGACGCTCACACGCATGAACAGACGCTCACACGCATGCACAGACGCTCACACGCATGAATAGACGCTCACACGCATGCACAGACGCTCACACGCATGAACAGACGCTCACACGCATGCACAGACGCTCACACGCATGCACAGACGCTGACACGCATGCACAGACGCTCACACGCATGCACAGACGCTCACATGCATGCACAGACGCTCACACGCATGCACAGACGCTCACACGCATAACAGATGCTCACACGCTCACACGCATGAACAGACGCTCACACGCATGCACAGACGCTCACACGCATGAACAGACGCTCACACGCATGCACAGACGCTCACACGCATGAACAGACGCTCACAAGCATGAACAGACGCTCACACGCATGAACAGACGCTGACACGCATGCACAGACGCTCACACGCATGAACAGACGCTCACACGCATGAACAGACGCTGACACGCATGCACAGACGCTCACACGCATGAACAGACGCTCACACGCATGAACAGACGCTCACAAGCATGAACAGACGCTCACACGCATGAACAGACGCTGACACGCATGCACAGACGCTCACACGCATGAACAGACGCTGACACGCATGAACAGACGCTGACACGCATGAACAGACGCTGACACGCATGCACAGACGCTGACACACATGCACAGACGCTCACACGCATGCACAGACGCTCACACGCATGCACAGACGCTCACACGCATGCACAGACGCTCACACGCATGCACAGACGCTCACACGCATTAACAGACGCTCACACGCATGAACAGACGCTCACACGCATGAACAGACGCTCACACGCATGAACAGACGCTCACACGCATGAACAGACGCTGACACGCATGCACAGACGCTCACACGCATGAACAGACGCTCACACGCATGAACAGACGCTCACACGCATGAACAGACGCTCACACGCATGAACAGACGCTCACACGCATGAACAGACGCTCACACGCATGCACAGACGCTCACACGCATGCACAGACGCTCACACGCATGAACAGACGCTCACACGCATGCACAGACGCTCACACGCATGAATAGACGCTCACACGCATGCACAGACGCTCACACGCATGAACAGACGCTCACACGCATGCACAGACGCTCACACGCATGCACAGACGCTGACACGCATGCACAGACGCTCACACGCATGCACAGACGCTCACACGCATGCACAGACGCTCACACGCATGCACAGATGCTCACACGCATGCACAGACGCTCACATGCATGCACAGACGCTCACACGCATGCACAGACGCTCACACGCATGAACAGATGCTCACACGCATGAACAGACGCTCACACGCATGCACAGACGCTCACACGCATGCACAGACGCTCACACGCATGAACAGACGCTCACACGCATGCACAGACGCTCACACGCATGAACAGACGCTCACAAGCATGAACAGACGCTCACACGCATGAACAGACGCTGACACGCATGCACAGACGCTCACACGCATGAACAGACGCTCACACGCATGAACAGACGCTGACACGCATGCACAGACGCTCACACGCATGAACAGACGCTCACACGCATGAACAGACGCTCACAAGCATGAACAGACGCTGACACGCATGCACAGACGCTCACACGCATGAACAGACGCTGACACGCATGAACAGACGCTGACACGCATGAACAGACGCTGACACGCATGCACAGACGCTGACACACATGCACAGACGCTCACACGCATGCACAGACGCTCACACGCATGCACAGACGCTCACACGCATGCACAGACGCTCACACGCATGCACAGACGCTCACACGCATTAACAGACGCTCACACGCATGAACAGACGCTCACACGCATGAACAGACGCTCACACGCATGAACAGACGCTCACACGCATGAACAGACGCTGACACGCATGCACAGACGCTCACACGCATGAACAGACGCTCACACGCATGAACAGACGCTCACACGCATGAACAGACGCTCACACGCATGAACAGACGCTCACACGCATGAACAGACGCTCACACGCATGCACAGACGCTCACACGCATGCACAGACGCTCACACGCACTGGGGGTGTGGCGATTACCGCATCACCGCGGTGATGACCTCATCACATGCATTGCATCGCGTGCACACGTCTTGCTGAGTGTTTGGGATCTGCCTCTCTCTAAATTTTCTCCCTCTTTGCAAAACAGCAAAATCCGGCGTGGAGACAAATTCACGGACAGCAGCTTCCTGAATTCTCCACTGTTCAAAGACAAACGGCGGAGGAAGCAGAGGAGGAAAGCGGACTGATCTCTGTTGGTTTCTCTCTGCAGCTCCTCTTTGTTCAAAGCAGTTTTTTCTTTTTGGTTCAGAACTGAAGTCTTTTCTTTTATCCTGTTTGATAATAAACGTCATTTGAGCACGTAAACCGCAGCTTCCTGTTTGTACGCTCGTGGTCTCTGGGTAAAGTAACAGGACAGGAGGTCAGCGGTGAATTATTTACCTGCAGCTGCACACCTGATCCTCGCGCCCCCCCCCCTCATGCGTACCTGCACAGGTGCAAGGATCAGTCTCCTGCTGCTGTCAGCAGCGTCAGGTGTGCTGAGCTCCAGCAGCTGCGGCGCTTGAACCCGCCGCTTCCACGGCTTTGTGCGGTGAGTGCCGCGTTCCCGCCTCCTGAGACACGTGTGTGTTTGTTAATAGAGAGGCTGCAGATGGGCGTCATGTGACTGAAAAGTGGCGATGCATTGTGAGGGAACAGGTTTCATGTTTCTGTCTGATCTGGCGCTTTAACCTGAACAAACCTGCGTCGTCTGGAAGTCTGAGCTGATCGTTTCCCGCCATCCAGCTGTCAGTGGGTCTCTGGTTGACCGTTGGTGGCAGAGGACCGGCTGGTTTAACTCTGGACTCCACTTTGGAACAAATTTGCTTCAGAAGGCTTCAGCACCAACAGAACCAACACCAGCAGAACACAGGTTTCAAAGAGGAACCGTCAGCGCTGTGGCCCAGCGGCATTATCGGTCCAAGCTGTGGTTAGTTTCACTCCTAGACGTAGAAGATCCAGACCAACGGGTAAGCAGCCATTTAGGGTCAGGAACGCTGCTTTGAGACTCATTTTACTAAAGAAGTTTGTCATTTACGTGGGTCTGGAGAAAAGCTGGAGACATTTGTGTCTTTTATCAAACCTCTTGTGTGTAAGTCACCGTTGGTGGAGCTGCATCCACCATTCCGTTGCTCCAGGACTCAAACCCAAGCTGCTGGTCACTGTTTTTAAAGAGTGTCGCAAGGTTGGTGCAGGACCCAAATGCAGAGACGGGGACAAGGTGTTCCAAAGAAAACAAGGGATTTGAACTTAACAAAAGGCACTGCCAAGCAGGGACACTAGAAAACCAACTGAGGGGGGCCAAGGGAGCAGACGCTGTGGCCCAGCACAGAGGGAGGCAGAGACAAGACCCACATACTCACAGGACTGACCAGACACAAGGGAAGGCAAACTCCAACCAAGACAGGCAGGAACCTTCAAAATAAGACAGGAAGATGAAAACAACACAAACACAACTTTCTCATGACAGGAGGACACACACAGAAGAGCTTAGGATTGAACATCTCTGCAGTTTTTTTACAGTGGGGATGAGTCAGGAGCAGACAGTAAAAATGCTGTTTGATGGAGCTTTCAGTTGTGACGTAGAAACTGAAAGGGGCGGGACAAAGTCTCTCTGCCCCGCCCCCTTTTTTTTTTTTTTTTTTTTTTTTTTTAACTTGTCCTGTCCAACAGCTGGGCTGTGTTGGACATATTTTACTTTAACAACAGGGGTTATTAATCTTCAGACAAACCAGAGGAATGTCTGAATAAACCCCTTTTGTAGTTGAGGCCAAACTTTATTAAATTCCATCATGTTTGAGAATCTTTGGTGCTGGACCGGACGGAAAAGGAAAGGAGGGAAGAAGAGAGAGGGATGTTAGAGAGGAGGGGGGGGGGGTAGAACCATGAATCAGCCTAAAGCAACAACTTTACTGGATGTTTATCATTACGGTAAGGTTCAAGTGTAATACAAATCTCAAAGGGCGGGGCCTGTCCACACACACATTCAGATGTTATAAACACACCTGTTAACTGTAAAGATGTCCACATGTCAACATGTACACAAAACATGCACACAATACAGATATTGTTCACACACGCATACTTATGCCTTTAAACCAACTAGTGTGAAATATTTCATTCATTCAATCATGCAAACTATTAGAGTAAAGGTGAGCTAACACCTGTGCTCAGGTGAGTGTTTAAGTTCTTCTAAATGAATGGTGGAATGTGAAAAGAAGGAGGGAGGGGCGACCAGCCATCCCCACACCAAGATCCCCGCCGCAGCAGCAGCGGCAGCCAGAACCCCCCAACGACACACGGCAGCAGGCAGAGAACAACCACCCCCCGGGCGATCACATCCGCCACCCAGGCCGGGGCCAGCAGGATCACCACGAGGCCCCCAGAGCCAGAGAGCAGGGAGGCACGGGGGGAAGAGAGCGCCGCCCCAGCCCAACCAGGGGAGCAGCCCCCCCGCTGCGCCGGGAGGGCCCAACGCAGGCCCCCACCCGAGAAGAGCGCCCACAGCCCCAGACGAGCACCTCGTCACCACCCAGGAATTCTGGGTATCCCCCCGCCCCAACCCCAGGTACGAGCCAGGACCCCCCAAGGGAGACCCGCTTTGCACTCCAGGCAGCCACCCACCCGGCCTTACGGTTGGTCCAGGAAGGAGCAAGGCAGGGGACAGCCGGCCCCGCCCAGGAGGGGGGCACCCCGGAGAGAAGAGGGGCCCACAAGGGGTGTTGTTAACGTGGCCCGACCAGGCTCGGCCACAGTTGGAATGTGGGTGGGGGGCCAGCGCCCCTTTCTACTCATCCACTGTAAGACCAACAGATCCATGAACGTCTTTGTTTTCCTGGTCTGAGCTGGACTCTGGATCAGAACTGGACGGATGGATATTGTTCATCATTTTTGTTGCACCACTAATCTAAGAGGCTGTAAGCTAGCATGAGACAGTGGAAGGGATAGTAGGCTGCCTGCGGTGGCGTACTTCCGCGTCACTGATCCCGCCCACAACTCAGGTGAATATCTGATGAACTCCTGCTGCTTCTGCAGAAACTATGTCCTAGATCAGTGCTTTTCAACCTTTTTGGAGCAAAGGCTAAATTTAACCTTAAAAAAAATCCTGCGGCACACCAGCATCCAAAAATGAAAGAAGGAGAAACTCCTAGTCTGTATTGATGTACAGCCCCTCTGCAAGGCTTTTTTTTAATTGTGTAATTAATTGTGTCTGTTGGCCACTCCACCTTCATCCTGTTTCTTCAATGTTGTTAATACTTCTTCTTAAGTTTAACATCTAAAATAATCCAGACGTTGTTAGAAAAGTGTTTCAGTTGTAAAGATGACTTGGACCAAACTCTGGGATGGTTTTAGAGTGGGGACCGTGATTGAAAGAGAGTCCCCAAGCACTTCTAGTATGCACAGATCCCCTTTAACCCTTGTGCTATCTTGGATGACCCCACCCTTACTTTGACGTGTTCTCCCTACCATGACAAAGGTGGATAAAGGTGGAAAAATTTCATGTAATCCATTGAACCAGTGAAGATCACAAAAAATTGAAAAAAAAAAAAAGGTTCAGAGCTCTGTCTAGTGGGTCTAGATGACCCCACTCCCAACGGTAAAGTGCCTAGGATAGCACAAGGGTTACACAGCTACCTGTCTGTGATCAAAGCTCTGTACTTCATCCCAGGAGGAAGCTACTGTCTCTGGTCTTCAGCAGGGTCTGAGGCTCTTATTTATACTTTACCAACATAAGTACAGGCCATTAAATGAGGATTACTAAAGTGATAAATATGAAGTACATATTAATAACATAGAATTATTTCAGACATACCACAGATCAAATATCAGATAAAGTGCACAGTGATAGTATTTAAAAAAATGACAGCAATGCATGAGGAATTATGATTACAATTTATACTTTACCAACACAAACACACATTAAAAATGTAAAAAAAAGTATGAATAAAAATGAAAAGACACTTTATGTCATTTCAAATGACACTAGTTAAGGTTACTTATGAGCTCTCACATCGGTCCTGTAGATCTGCAGATGAGCTCATGTCCTGTGGATGAACAGAGTGTGCTCAGAGACAAGAGTCACTTTTTATCAGGCAAAAATGGGACTTTTCCATGTTTGTCCTGGTATAAAACATAGATGCTGAGATTTTCCTGCTTCGTTTGTGCAGGATTCCCTGGAAAACCTTTCATGCAGATCATGGAAGTGAAGCAGCTGAAGAGAGAAGTCAAGGCCCTCATGTGAGTGGATGTCATGAAACATTATCTGAACAAATATTCACCAGCCACTTTATCAGGTCCACTTTGCTAGAACCGGCTTGGACCCCGTATCTTTCAGAACCGCCTTAATCTTTGGTGCATGGATTCATCAAGGTTCTGGAAACATTCCTCAGACTTTGGTCCATGTTGTCATGACAGCATCAGTTGCTGCAGGTTTGTCTGCTGAACATCCATGATGCTGGTCTCCCGTTCCACCACATCCCAAAGGTTCTCTACTGGGTTCTGTGACTGTGGAGGCCGTTTGAGTCCAGAGAACTCATTGTCATGTTCTAGAAACCAGTCTGAGATGATTCCAGCTTTCTGACATGGAGCCTCATCCTGCTGGAAGTAGCATCAGAGGATGGAACACTGTGGTCAGAAAGGGATGGACATGGTCAGCAGCAATACTCAGGTAGACTGTGGTGATGGAACCATGCTCAACTGGTACTAAGGGGACCAAAGTGTGCCAAGAAAATATCCCCCACACCATGATAACACCACCACCAGCCTGGACCGTGGATTCAAGGCAGGATGGATCCATGCTTTATGTTGTTGAGGCCAAACTCTGACCCTACCATCTGAATGTAGCAGCAGAAATGGAGACTCATCAGACCAGACAACGTTCTTCCATCTTCTAGGGTCCAGTTTTTAGTCTGTGTGAATTGTAAACCCTAGAGATGGTTGTGGGTGAAAATCCCAGTAGATCAGCAGTTTCTGAAGTCCTCAGACCAGCCCGTCTGGAACCAACAACCACGTTCAGAGTCCCTTCAATCACCTTTCTTCTCCGTTCTGATGCTGGTTTGAGCTGCAGGAGATCGTCTGGACCATGTCTTCATGTATACATGCATTCAGTTGCTGCCATGTGATTGGCTGATAAGAAATGTGCATTAATGAACAGCTGGACAGGTGTGCCTAAGAAAGTGGCCAGAAAGTGTATTTAATTTTTGAATAAGAGCAGCCGGCCCATCCTCTCTCCCACAAACAGCTCTGACTACATCGGGCAGAAGCTCAGGGAGAAGTCTTTCGACCCGGCTGGCAGAGGAGCGTCCTCGGTGCTGGATGACCTGGTAAAGATGCAGTCAGGTCTGATCCAAAGTTCTGCTGAGGTCGGCTAAATCAGGAGGAGCCTCTGTCTGCTTACAGGCCCACTATGACCTCGCTCTGAGCGTTGCCCTCTGGTGGCTGAGCAGGAAGGACGAACGGTGCAGACTTGACTTGGACGCCATGTTGGTTCATTCTGTCATTAGTGTTTCTAACACAAGCTCTTAGCATGGTTGTAAGTAAGATTCCTGTAATGAACTCATCAGTGGCGCCACCTGCAGCGTGGGGAGATCAGCGTATCCGGACCGCGCCCAGAGGGAGGCCATGATCCTGTCGTCCTTTGCTGGAGTCATCATGGTAAGTTTGTGAGAGTTACTGCCCCGTCTGGGGGCTAGTACAAGGCTGTAACATCATTCGTCACGGTGAAGGAATGTTGAGAAGACGGTGAGGAAGCAGATATTTCAATTAGGATCCAAAAGAAAAAGAAGTTTCCATCTATCCTTTCAGGAAACTTCTCAGCTAACAGAAACGTTTATTTGAATGAAGGAAACTCTAAAGCAGTTTCTCAGTAAGATCCCAGACCTTCTGATTCTCTTCAATAAATGCATTTCACTGATTGTTCAACATGATGGAATACATGTTTGTCAGAGTAATCCTCAGTCAATGGGACCGATAGCTTCATACCAGCAGCTCTGACCTTTGACCTTTGTGTTTCAGAGCAGCATCCCGCTGGAGCAGATCCTGGATCTGTACAGCTGCAAACCTGTGGCTCTGTACCCCAGCCACTCGTCCCAGGTAACCCTAACTGGGACCGGGTTTCCATGGAAACAGCCGTTTTAGTATCATTTCTATCCTACTTAAAGACGCTTTGTGTCTGCCAGCCGCAGGGCTCCATCGTGTACCCCCTCACTCTGTCCCACCACCCGTTTGCCATGCTGGCCTCTTACAAAGCCGTGCTGCACTCCAGGAAGCACAGTGAGTCTGAGAAAGCTGCACCTCAATGGACATGGGGGGTACACACATCCTATTTAGGGTGGTACACATGTCATCTTTAAGGGGGTACACACGTCATCTTTAGAGAGGTACACACATCATCTTTAGGGGGGTACACATGTCCTCTTTAAGGGGGTACACACATCCTCTTTAAGGGGGTACACACATCCTCTTTAAGGGGGTACACACGTCATCTTTAGGGGGGTACACACGTCATCTTTAGAGGGTTACACACGTCATCTTTAGAGGGGTACACACGTCATCTTTAAGGGGGTACACATGTCCTCTTTAGGGGGGTACACATGTCCTCTTTAGGGGGGTACACACGTCATCTTTAGAGAGGTACACACATCATCTTTAAGGGGGTACACACGTCATCTTTAGGAAAGCACACATCCTCTTTAGAGAGGTACACACGTCATCGTTAGGGGGGTACACATGTCTTCTTTAGGGGGGTACACACGTCATCTTTAGAGGGTTACACACGTCATCTTTAAGGGGGTACACACATCATCGCTAGGGGGGTACACATGTCTTCTTTAGGGGGGTACACACGTCATCTTTAGAGGGTTACACATGTCATCTTTAGAGGGGTACACACGTCATCTTTAAGGGGGTACACATGTCCTCTTTAGGGGGGTACACATGTCCTCTTTAGGGGGGTACACACGTCATCTTTAGAGAGGTACACACATCATCTTTAGGGGGGTACACATGTCCTCTTTAAGGGGGTACACACGTCATCTTTAGGGTGGTACACACGTCATCTTTAAGGGGGTACACACATCCTCTTTAAGGGGATACACACGTCATCTTTAGAGGGTTACACACATCATCTTTAAGGGGGTACACACGTCATCTTTAGGAAAGCACACATCCTCTTTAGAGAGGTACACACGTCATCGTTAGGGGGGTACACATGTCTTCTTTAGGGGGGTACACACGTCATCTTTAGAGGGTTACACACGTCATCTTTAAGGGGGTACACACGTCATCGTTAGGGGGGTACACATGTCCTCTTTAGGGGGGTACACATGTCCTCTTTAGGGGGGTACACATGTCCTCTTTAAGGGGGTACACACATCATCTTCAAATGATCATCTTTTGAATTTCACTGAACTCCTTCTGGAATGACAGCATTCAGTCCCCAAACAGTAAAATAAGGGACAATTAGGAGGGAATCTGAAAGGTCGAGCAGAGAGCTGACTCTGACACCCGGGGGTGGGGGTGGGGTGGGTGGGTGGGGGGGTTACTTGGGTTATGAGCGCTCCAGTATGGAAATCATAGGCCTGATTTGCATATTTTAGACTTCACGTCAGCTGTCCCTCCTGACACAACTGACCGGGCTTGGGACGTTCACAGCAGGTCCAAGGGGATTGGATTTGAACTTTGATTCCTGGTACCAAAAATCCTAAACCGTGAAGGACAGATGCCCTATTAAATCATTGTGGCGCCCTTGAGCAAAACTCTTACCACTAAATATCAAACATGTTGACATTTGGGCAAAAATATATCCCTATGGAGACCATATTTACAGTTATGAAACAACTTCTTGGACACGTTTTGACCTGCATTTCCATAAATTGAATAAACATTCCTTTCTGAAAAATATTCCTGCTTCTAATAGCTGGTGTCTCTTTATGTGTAGAAACTATCGTCTTCAGTGTCTTTACAAACTAGATGACCAAAGTTCACGTCAGCTTTATTGAAACTCCTGCAGATCGCAGGATGAAGAAGTGGCTGTCTGGACGCACACAGCTCCTACCTGCATCAGCAGCATCCTCGTCTTCCTCCCCGCCCCAGTCTGACCTCAGAGTGAGTCCTCCTCACCCTTTTCTGCGACCCTTCATGCAAAGATGAAAGTATAACCTGCTGAATATCCTGTCCTCTCCTCTCAGGATGACAGCAGAGACCTGGAGGAACATCGCGGTTCAGAGGCGTCTCTGCAGGACTGAAGCCTGTTGTTGCTTCCACCTGCTGTGCTGAAACATTTTAGCATCACTTTTTCCTGCTCTCATTTATGTTTGGAATCAAATGATTGATCTATTGTTCTAGAAAAACATAATTACTCTCAAGTTTCCCTTTTCAAATCCTGATCTTGTAGAAACATTCCGAAATATTCAGTCTGCATTAAACCGGTTTAAATCACACACAAAAATCATTTTCTGCTCAATTTAGTTTTCTATTTTCCTAAACTATACACATTCAGATGAAAAAAAGAATTTCCTTTCTACCTGCATGTAAAGAAATGTTTGTGTTTGTGCTCAACATCCACCAATAAAAACCAACAAACACTGAATCTGAAGCAGAAATCATGAAAAACTTTGAATATTTGCTGGTTAGGGAGAAGCTGCAGGAGTAGTGAGGAGGTGCCGGAGCAGTGAGGAGCTGCAGGAGCAGTGAGGAGCTGCAGGAGCAGTAGGAGGTGCTGGAGCAGTGAGGAGCTGCAGGAGCAGTGAGGAGCTGCAGGAGCAGTAGGAGGTGCCGGAGCAGTGAGGAGCTGCAGGAGCAGTGAGGAGCTGCAGGAGCAGTAGGAGGTGCAGGAGCAGTAGGAGCTGCAGGAGCAGTGAGGAGCTGCAGGAGCAGTAGGAGGTGCAGGAGCAGTAGGAGCTGCAGGAGCAGTGAGGAGCTGCAGGAGCAGTAGGAGGTGCAGGAGCAGTAGGAGCTGCAGGAGCAGTGAGGAGCTGCAGGAGCAGTAGGAGGTGCAGGAGCAGTAGGAGCAGTGAGTAGAAGGAGTTAAAAGTGTCGTGTTTTATGTTTGGAGGTTCCATAAAATCCAGACTTTCACAGGATCCTGAAGCTATCTTGAAGGTGATTGGCAGCAGCTGGACTAAAATCTGGATGAGTGAGAACCTTCAGCCAATCAGGAGTCTTCACAGCTGCAGCGGAGTAAAAGCTTTCTGCAACCCTCGTTTCTGGCTGCCCCCCAGGCCTGTTGGAGGTTTCTCCACAGTTGATGCTGGATGAGTGGATTAAAGCGAGTCTCGTGCACATATCAATAGAGGCCACAGCCGGTCAGTTATTTGCACTGTAGGACTTTATCGTGATGATTCAGGGATTTCCACTCATGGCCTGGATCAGGACTCTTGGCAGCCATGCTGGCACATTAAATCCCCCCTCAATGAGAAAACAGCTGCAGTGGGATCGGCTACCGCTTTGCTTGAGGTTTATATAGCGGAGCTGCGGTCCTGCTTTCATGTGTGCCAGGCTGCAGGACTTTCCCAGGATGAGCAGTAAGGTGATGGAGCTTTCACACACAGTTTCCTTTCACTGAAAACCTCTTTGATGTTGTGACTTCCTTGTTCTCTGCGGGTTCAGATCATCTTCTACGAGGACAGGAACTTCCAGGGCAGCTCGTATGAGTGCGACGCCGACTGCCCCGACATGCACCCCCACTTCAGCCGCTGCAACTCCATCAAAGTGGAGAGTGGCTGCTGGGTTCTGTATGAAAAGCCAAACTACACCGGCTACCAGTACGTCCTGACCCGAGGGGAGTACCCGGACTACCTGCGCTGGATGGGGTACAACGACACCATCCGGTCCTGCCGTACCTTCTCCTACGTGAGTCGTCCCTTTGTGAAACACAAGCAGACGTTCATCTGAACTGGAACGCTTCAGTGTTGGAAAAATGAGGGCAGAAAGTTGCTTCTTGCTATTGGAGGCCCCAAATGGGGATTTCCTTTTTGCAGCTGACACACAAATAAAGTAAATGTACAGATGGAGGAAGTCCTTAGGACTTCTGCTCAGTCATCGTCAGTCGTTTCATCCCATTGTGTCCAGCTTTTGGTTTGCTGTTTGTGTGTGACTGTCGTCTCAAACCACACCCCTTTGTCGCTGTCACCCCCCCATCTCTGCGTCCAGACCAGTGAGGGGCCGTACCGCATCCGCATCTACGAGCGCCCCAACTTCCAGGGTCAGATGATGGAGTTCAGCGAGGACTGCGAGTCCACTCAGGACCACTTCCGAAGCCGCGACATCTACTCCTGCAACGTCCTGGACGGCTATTGGACCCTCTATGAGCACCCCAAGTACCGGGGCCGCCAGTACTTCGTGAGGCCCGGCGAGTACCGCAAGTTCAGTGACTGGGGGGCCACCTGTGCCGCCACCGGCTCCTTCCGCAGAATCACCGAATTTTAATCAGCTTCCAGACATTTCAGGTTGATCCTGTGAAATGCTAGAGGACTCAGTAACCGGACCTGCTGAACGTCCTTCCTCTGAATAAAGGTTTCCAACTGCTGCTTCATCAGAGGCGTTTTGTTTCACGCTTGCATGTCTGGAAGCAGCAAACAGTAAAGCTGGTGACTGGCCTTTAGCGTAAACGCATTGGAGCTGCTTCCTGTTGCCCCGTCTAGCTGCTGGCTTCATCCACTAACATTTATCTGTTGGTTTGGGGGGAAACTCTTGTTAATATGTTCAGACGATCAAGCTAAAAGTGTAACAAGGAGAGAAATAACAAAGTACACACACAACCACATCTGCAAACAAAAACACACAAACATGTGCACACAGAGAATATGTAGTCCCTCTCATTTACACATACATTCAATCAGTTGACATCCCATAATATTCCACGGTGTCTGAACTGATGGGAAAAAGCAAAGTGTTTTGTAGATCGAGCTCCAGATCCCTAGTTTAGCTGCTCTCAGATTCCCAGAGGGAGAAAATGTCCCTGCAGAGCGTCCGCAGTCGTCCCAGGGCCTCCGCCCAGAAGGAGAAGGGGGCGACTGACGACCTCGCCGACCTTTCTGGGTGTGGGGGAGTGAGCGGCAGCAGTACTACTAACTCCGTCTGGGGGCAGCTGATTTGTGGGATCTGATGTGAGCTTTAGTGGTGGAGCTGAGCTCAGCAGCTTCAGCTGATGGAGGAGATCATCTATGAAGCTCTCTGACTTTATAAGCAGTTTATGGCTGAACATGTGGGGATCCAGCAGACTGTGTTTACCAGTTCATGTGTTTACGTCTCGACATCATCCATCTGAAGCTGCAAGCTGCCTTCTCACCAAACGCAATTCGCACCGCCCCCTCTCTTTCGCTGCGCGGCAGATTTGCTGCTCGCCGCCTGTCTAGAAAAAGGTGTTCGTAGCTTGACGCTCCAGACAAGTGTGGGAGGAGCTACTGCCAAATGTTTTAGCCTGATCGCTGCACAGAGCGCTACCATGTAAGGGATAATGGCCGACAAAGTGTGCATTATCAGAAAAGAACGCACGCATGGAAGACACGGGCGATGTTCAGAGTTCAGGTTTCTTGGGTTTGCAGAGCTCTACAGAAGCAGCAGTGATCCCGTCTCCATGTCGGGGTTCATGACATCATCCAGAGACGCTCACGTTACCGTGAGCTTCACTCCCGCTGCGACAACTGCATCTGAATGACCGCCACTTCTGTGGTGTTTCCGTCTCTGTGACCCAGTTTGAGGACTCGCTGTCCTGCATAACCCTTGTGCTATCATAGACAGGTCAACATTGGGAGTTGGGTCATCTAGACCCACTAGACAGTGGCAACACCTGCTGCCAAACTGCCACGCCCGTCGCTCAAATCACGCCACAAGACCTCAGATCACGTCTGCACCACTGACTTAACGTTGAAACTGGATGTGCCAATCACGTCTGGTTGTACGCAGCTTCAGCCCCAACTGTCCTGACGGGTGACGGGTGGAGACGGCTGTTGGAGGTGAAGGGCAGTGGAACCTGTACGGGGCACACAGGCGGACCGCATCAACCATCCAAGTCGTAGACCGCTGCTAAACCCAGACAGATTTTTCTACCTGCACGCTGCAGGCAGCAGGTCATGGCCGTAAGGGTAAGTAAGGGGGGAGTAGGGGAGACACAGGCGTGTCGTACAGATTTGTTGTTTGACCCCCAGGTCAACCCCCGTACTGGTGGATGTGACTGAGGTCTCATGTTGGATTCACACCGAACGCCTCTCTATTAAGGCTGGGACGACCAAACACCTACATTTAGGTCTGAGAAGAGCAGGTACAGCTCACCCTATGGTGGGACGATCCAGAGGGGGGGCACATTACATCACTACACCATGTACATTCTGGGAACGGTGGTTCAGTCAAAAGTTTATGGTAATTTAGCAATGAAAATTAATGATAGAAATGGACATTTTGTGCTAAAATGACAAATCTTTCAGTCACACGGGACTTCTCAAGCACTTTGTGTTGTGCTTTTATATGAAAAGCCATGTAAATAAAGTTTGATTGATGACTTTGAATCGACAGAATCTACTGGTTTGGGTTCACAGCCACAGTTTTTTCTTTAGGCTCCATCAACATTGAAGCCAAAAGAGTGTTTGGCAGAAGCCTGTGTGAACAAACAGGAAGTCATTGTTCCCGTCACGCGTGTGCTCTGGCTCATGCTGGAAGCCCCCTGCCGCTTTGCTGACATGACGTGAATGTCAGCACAGCGGCGTCAGGCCACTCCAGCTCGTGCCCACGAAGGGGTTGTGTGGTGACAGAAAGCGCTTTTGCTGTCAGAGAGCATCATGGGAAAGGTTGGAGCTCACTTTTCCTTCACAGCTTTTACTGCCAAGCTTCTCTCTTGTGAATCATCCTTGATGATCTGCTCCTTTTCTCCCTTAGATCATCTTCTACGAGAACAGAAACTTTGGAGGTCGGAATCACGAGTGCATAAGCGACTGCTTTGACCTGCTCGCCATGTTTGACCACTGCCACTCCGTCAGAGTGGAGAGCGGCCTGTTCATGGTCTACGACAGGCCGGGCTTCACGGGGAACCAGTACTTCATGAGGACCGGAGAGTATCCCGACTTCACGGGTATGACCGGCATGAACCCCTGCGTCCGATCCTGCCGCGTGATCCCCGCTGTAAGTTTTTATCTTAGAATTCCAATGATTCAGTTCAAGCAAACACATGAATGCAGGGAAGCAGATGGAGACGTTTGGAGGAACAGTGAGGATGTGGGTCAAAGGAAGCAGAGGAAGACCAAAGAGGAGGCTCACGGATGGAGAGAGGCAGGGGGATTCAGTGGTTAGATACAGGCTGTGGCGCCCCCTAAAGGTAGCGGCTGAAAATGAAAATCACAGTTCAGTTAACTACACAAGAAGAATTTTCTGAGCTCTTGTCACACGTGTGCAGGAGCAGGGCCAAAGATGGCGCCCTTGGTCTGCCAGGATGCATCCCCGCTGTAGCAGCAGTCATCTTCTCCATTCACTCCTCTGCCGGAAGAGCGGCACTTCTTCATGGAAGGCTGACACAGAAAATCCTGAAGGACTGTTGCCCCGGGAGGCAGTTTGTTAAGCTGGGGTGGGGGGGCTGCTGAGGTTGCCAAAGCACAACTGTTTTCATGATGTGATTGTAAAGCACCAACAAAAAGCTGCATTGGAGAAGCGGTCTGACAGTGAGGCTGGATTTGGACTCGTCTGTCATGAACGTCTGCTAATCTGACTGATGGATCAGATCGTTTGGATGAGTGTGGAGAACAGAGTCAGAGTTTTCTTAGTGCATGTTGGTACATCTCCTTCTGTAAGTCCTGGTTTGGAAGCAAACACCAGAGACCTGAAGGGACCTGAAGGGACCTGAAGGGACCTGAAGGGACCTGAAGGGACCTGAAGGGACCGAGTTCCTGAGACACCAGAGTTTTCTGGATCAAAGGCAGAGCTGCTGCCAGACGGAGTCCTTTCACTTCAGTTTCAGCTGGACGGTGAGAGAAAATGAGGTGGATGGGGGTGAAGGGCCTGGATGGAGAAGCTTCTTTATGTCAGCTGAGCTCACATCTTTCAGGTGGGCTGTGGGGTCCAGTGAAGGTCCAGAGAGCTTCCTGTTGTGTGCTTGTTTCAAGGCGTACAGTGGGCGTACAGCGGTTCTGAGCTGCCGCTTCTGTTTGCGGCTCCGCTCGGACTCAAAAATGCTCTATAGTAGTCCAGGATTCTCCTTTTCTTTAGCCAGATGTCTGAATTCAGAACAGAGCAGATCATGGTGGGCAGGAAGCTGTACTACAAAATAAAACACCAGGAGATTTTCAAACCACGTGTTTGATGTAAATGTATCTGTTTAATGCAGTGTTTTTCAACTAGTGTGCCGCGGCACACTAGTTGAAAAACACTTTGACCCTTTTGACAGGCCCTGATAAAACCCTGAGTAGTTAGGAATATGAAAGATCATAAAATACTTTTTTCTTTGTGTTTATTTGATTCTATTAAAGACATTTTGATCAGAATGACGGTACCGCGATTTAGCTGCAGCTTCAGCTGTTTTTGGAAAAGTCCCGCCCCTTTAACTGTCTCCACCAATCATTCTTGGAGGCTTAATCACATGTCATCAGTCTGACCAATCAGAAGTGGTTAAAGTCTTCACTTCCTTGTTCAGATTCTGTTCATAAAGTCTCTCAGTTCCAACAGAAATACCAGCTAAAGCTCGTCTTTAGCGGTGTAGCTTTCCACAGAATCCGGTGTCAGACCGTGGAACAAGAGAACAAAACCATGAAGCTCAGAGAAGAGAGTCTGTCTGCAACACTACATCTCCCATGATGCACTGGCTTAAAGAGACAGCACAATGAGTCTCTCCTCTTAACGTCTTAAAACAACAACGAACACACATCAAACAGTTTTTGAATCTTCTTACTTAACTTTTAGTACATCTTTTAGAAAAAACAGCTGCAGCTTCCAGGAGATGCACGTGAGATTGTGGAGGGTTTGTAGATCAAAACAGACTATGAGCTTTTCCGTTTTTTTTATGTTTGTTTTGGAGGCTGGTGTGCCGTGGGATGTTTTTCAAGGTTAAAGTGTGCCGTGGCTCAAAAAAGGTTGAAAAACACGGATTTAATGGAACATTTTCTGATTGGATTAGTCTTCTCTGTCTCATTCAGTTTCACCACCTTTTTTTATTTGTGTTTGGAGGATCTGATCCAAAAGATCCAAAAACGTCACCCAAGTGGCCGGGATAGGCTCCGGCAGCCCCGTGACCCCGAAAGGGAATAAACGGTAGAGAAAATGAATGAATGAATGATCCAAAAGAGAATTGAGCTGTGAATCCCAATCTAGAACCAGAGTCACATCGGATCCAGCTGTGAGGAACTGGAGGAGCCAAAATGCTGGAAACATTGAATAAATACACTTAAATTGGACAATATCCATGGAGGAACAAAAAGCAGATGAAAACCAGACAATGAGAAGAAAATAAGACCGCTGTGATGATCAACATGAACCTGTAATGACTGACAGGACAGAACAAGTCCAGAACCACCACTAAAGAACTGAATCTATTGTCTGATCTATTAGCAGTTTAAAGGACAAAAAAGTGGTTCAGTCAGACAACTCTTGCAGTAAGAAATATTTATTTGACATACTTAATTATCCACATTCTTTAAGTTGGCATTCACATCTTTTGGTTTGGCATAAAGCTCCGTTCAATTCCATGAGAGATTTCCATTAAACTTTCGGGTAACAAACCCCCCCTTTACGGAGCCCACAGGTGGAAGCCGGGGAGGAGGGAGGGGCGAAGAATGAGCGCTGAAGGTAAGAAATAGAATGAACAACTGCGCACCTGGGCTTAAATGGGACGCTGAGCAGGTGAGTTAATTGACTGAACCGCCCTAGGGTATTAGCTAAGAAACACTGCTACGAGTATCTGCCTGACAAGTTGTCATTTTTGGTTCTGCAGATTCTGCAGCTCTGACTTTGAGCCCCTGCCCCTCTGAAAACCTGTGCACGCCCCTGCACCTGCCCCTCTGAAAACCTGTGCACGCCCCTGCACCTGCCCCTCTGAAAACCTGTGCACGCCCCTGCACCTGCCCCTGTGGCTGCAGAAAAAAACAGATTTGTTGGTTTACACCACATTCCAGAAACCAGATGATAACTGGGCTGCATAAGACTTGAACTGTCTGTAAAACTGCTGGCAGCTGTTCTGATGAAGATCTTCTTACAGTCTTCCTCTGCTCTCCTTCAGTACACCGGCAGCTTCAGGATGAGGCTTTACGAGCACTTTGACATGAGAGGTGAGATGGTGGAGCTGACGGAGGACTGCTCCAACCTCATGGACCGCTTTCGCTTGTTCCACTTCAACTCCTGCAACGTGATTGACGGCCACTGGCTGCTGTTTGAGCAGCCCCACTACAGGGGGCGCCACTTCTACCTGAAGCCCGGCTGCTACAGCAGCTATAAGGAGTGGAGTGCCATGAGCTCCAGGATCGGCTCCATCCGGCGGCTCTCAGAACCCTGAAGACCGAACAGAAGCTTCTGCAGTTCAGTTCCTGCAGTGGGGTGTCGTCCGCTCAGCCACAGTCAAGGGCTGAATAAAACACTGAAAACACTGACTTTTGTCTGAGCTGTTGTCTGTTGTGCACCTTCTATCAGCTGATTCCTTACGGGGAAACATCCACAATAAATTGAGCTCCAAGATGAATGAGGTTTTATTTTCATAGAAACTGTCCATCATCTATTTGGTGTCGGGTTGGATGTTTCGGATCTTTGCAGGAGGCGACTGCAGAAAGTCTATCAATCAAAATAATGTTGGTGTAGATACAATGCCAACCTCTGCTCATCTAGAGCCTCTCCAGCAGGGGGCAGTGGTGCAGCAGAATCTGAGATCGGAAAAAGTCTGACAGAAAGACCAAAACCTCCAGAAGGAAACATCTTTTTCATCTACATTATATCACAATGAAAACGTGGCCTCTGGTTTCTGATCAGAACAGTTCAACTTTCTGTGTCTGAATATAAAAGAAGTTTGTAAAAGGGAACGCTGAAGCCCTGAAGTGAGTTTGATGAGAACGTAAACGTTGGAGGGAACCATCAGCTGATGACAGCCGGCCTGTCAGCTCTCACCTGTACAACCGTCTCTTCAGGACCACACGTCCAGAAAAACCCGCCTGTGAATGACACCTGCAGAGTCAGCATGTCACATTGACTATATGACAGGAGCCAGTCTCTTCATGGACACAGATGGATCAGAGGGGAAGGGCCTCAGCCAGGAGGAGCAGGCAAAATGGAGGTGGACATCATCATCATATTTACTGCAAAATAAGAAAGAAGCATGTTTCCTTTTCGAAATATGTCTACATTTTTTCATGTGAGCTATTTGCTGATCCTTTTTAATGCAGATCGTCTTCTATGAGGACAAGAACTTCTCTGGGAAACACTTTGAGTGCTCCAGCGACTGTGCGGATCTGCTGAGCAAGCTGAGCCGCTGCAGCTCCATTAAGGTTCGGAGCGGCTGCTTCATGATCTACGAGAAACCCAACTACACCGGAGACCAGTACTACCTGAAGAGGGGGGAGTATCCAGACTTCCATCACTGGACGGGAGCCAACGACTCTGTCAGCTCCTGCCGCTGCATCCCCACGGTGAGCTCACACAAGCAGAACCAGCAGCTTTCAGAAGCAGAAATGCTCCCTGCGGTCCGGGGGGTTCTCTCTAAAATAACCGTGCCAGGTCAGCTGGAGTTGGCCCTCTGAGGAAACTTTCTGTATTTCCAAAGCACTGAGCACATTTTCATTTCCCTGAGCCGTGGTTTTATGGGAAAAATCCAATAATAAGTTCAAAAACAGAAGGGATTTATACAGGTTTTGTTTAAATGCTTTTCTTGATTTTTTTTAATAACATTAAATCCACCCAGAGGAGCAATGGCTGGTGCATTGGAAGACTTATGACCTCAGAAGGTTGCAGGTTCAGTTCCCACTCTGCCTTTGTGCCAAAATGTCTCTGGGAGGGGTTTGAAGTAATTCTTGAGGTTTAAGATGCAGCAACTCCTTGAAGGACCATAAGGAGCTGGCTCTTCGTGGTAAAGTTCCACTCCCTGGTTTCAAAGTCTTCCCAGTCGTCTTTTAATGATGATGATGCTGTTTTAAGACAAAATCCACAAACCTATATGGTTTTCTAGGACATAGTTTCTGCAGAGCGGCAGAAATTCACCTCTGAGTTGTGGGCGGGACTGTTGTTACGGAGTAACCCCGCCCCCGAGAGGAGTTCAGAGCAGGGAGTTTCCAGCTTATATACTCTTTTCTATTGCTCCTGATTCACAACAATTTAAATAATGAAATACTCAGAAGCTCTGTTTTAATCTTCATTTTATTTATGCAGAGGAGCAAAAAAAAAAAAAAAAGGAATCAGTCAGCCTCCAATCGATAAAGTTCTCCCACTTAAACAGATTTGAGAGGCCTGTAATTTACACCATAGGTTAACCTCAACTATGAGAGACAAAATAAGGGGAAAAAAATCCAGAAAATCACATTGTCTGATTGTTAGAGTATTTATTTGTAAATTCTGGTGGAAAATAAGTATTTGGTAAAAAAAAAAAGTTCAACTCAATACTTCATTATATATCCTCTGTCTGTAATGACAGCAGTCAAACGTCTGTAAGTCTGCTCAAGGTTTTCACAAACTGTTGCTGGTATTTTGGTCCATTCCTCCATGCAGATCTCCTCTAGATCAGTGACGTTTTGGTCCATTCCTCCATGCAGATCTCCTCTAGAGCAGTGATGTTTTAGGGCTGTTGCTAGGCAACACAGACTTTCTACTCCCTCCAAAGATTTTCTATGGGTTTGAGATCTGGAGACTGGCTAGGCCACTCCAGGACCTTGAAATGCTTCTTATGAAGCCACTCCTTCGTTACCCGGGCAACGTGTGTTTGGGATGGTTGTCCTGCTGAAAGATCCAGCCATGTTTCATCTTCAATGCTGATGGAAGAATGTTTCACTCCAAATCTGACCATTCATGGCTCCAGTCATTCTTTTCTTTACACGGATCAGTCGTCCTGGTCCCTTTGCTGAAAAAAAGCCCCACAGCATGATGCTTCCACCCCCGTGCTTTACAGTAGGTCTGGTGTTCTTTGGATGCAGCTCAGCATTCTTTCTCCTCCAAACAGTAGAGTTCTACCAAAAAGTTCTATTGTGGTTTCATCTGACCATAGGACATTCTCCAATCCTCTTCTGGATCCTCCAAATGCTCTCTAGCAGACTGTAGACGGGCCTGCACATGTACTGGCTTTAGCAGGGGGACACGTCTGGCCCTGCAGGGTTTGAGTCCCTGGTGGTGTAGTGAGTCACTGATGGTAGCCTTTGATACTTTGGTCCCAGCTCTCTGCAGGTCATTCACTAGGTCCCTGTGGGGTTCTGGGATCTTTGTTCACCGTTCTTGTGATCACTTTGACCCCATGGGGGTAGATCTTGTGGGCAGCCCCAGATGGAGGGAGATTCTCAGTGGTCTGTCTTGTATGTCTTCCATTTCCTAATAATTGCCCCCACAGGTGATTTCTTCACTCCAAGCTGCTTTCCTGTTGCAGATGCAGTCTTCCAGCCTGGTGCAGGTCAATAATTTGGTTTCTGGTGTCCTTAGACAGCTCTTTGGTCTCCATAGCAGAGTTTGGAGTGTGACTGTGTGAGGCTGTGGACAGGCGTCTTTCTATAGATAACCAGTTCAAACAGGTGACATTAAGACAGGTAACCAGTGGAGGACAGAGGATCCTCTACAGAAGACGTTACACGTCAGAGAGACAGAAATCTAGCTTGTTTGTAGATGACCAAATACTTTTGTTTCACCATAATTTACAAATAAATTCTTCTAAAAATAAGACAATTTGATTTTCTGGAATTTTTCTTATTTTCTATCTTATAGTTGAGGTTTACATATGAGGAAAATTACAGGCTCTGTCATGTTTTTATGTGGGAGAAGTTGCATATTTAGTGGCTGACTGAATACTTCTTTGCCCCCCCTGTGTGTGTCCTCCATCATGTGAAAAATGTGATAGGAACACGTTAAGAACAACAACAATTTTATCAGATGAACTTTAATGAATCTGACTTGGAGGAGTGGATGTTTGAATGAATAGATAGGACTTTATCAAAACTCGATTTGTGCATTACTAGGGGGTGGGGTTTAATGATGGACAGGTGGGTGGTCCTATTGATTGACTTAAACTAATTTCTCACTCTACCTTTTCCTGCTCAGTGGTCCATGGGGGGAGTGAACTTCAGTGAATATGACAGACACATTTCAAGCTTATTTTTCTCATTGGAACCCACTCAAACAAACAGACAGGCACAGTACTGGAGTTTACCCGGCAACTTTCAGGTGCTGTATTATTGGGCAGGACAGGACTAGATGAGGGTTTTGTTTGGTCCAGCCATTGCAGCATCCCACCTGGCAATAAAAATGAATCACTTCAAATGTTGGTATGAAAGGTAGACTTGATTTGAATCTGTTTTTCTTCTACTGTTGCTTTGAATTATGTACAACATCTTCAGTTACCAAAGCACAGCTCCCTGTTTTAACCATGCTAACCAACTAGTTAAAGTAGGTGGTGAACACGGAGGCTGAGACTGAACATGAAACAGTCTTCATCACAGTGTCACATTACTTTATGTGAAATGAGAAGGGGGATATACTTAAGAGCTAAAGGTTGTCTGAAGGACAAACTGGGAACTCTGCAAAAGCAGGTAGCCTAAAACTAGGAAAAAAGCACAAAGTTCTTAACAAAATTGGAAAGCTTTGGAGCAAAGATGAGTTTAAACAACTTCAAACTTAATAAAATATCTCTAAAAACAAGGATTACAATCTTTGCACGGATCAGACAGTTTGCAGGGTAGAGGCAGACTGAATTCTCCATAATCCTGATAAAAAAAAAACACTATAAACAGAACAAATGTATACAGGCCCTGCAAGGCCTGTATACAGATTTTCCAGTGATGTCACACGTCTTCCTTTCCTGGAGAGTCAAGTAGTGTAGATTAGAAAAACAACCCAGAAAAGACAAACTTTATTTTTTTTTTAATTTGTCCTGTCCAACAGCTGGGCAGACAGATGAGAGCTGAAGGCCTCTTGTGTTGGACATATTTTACTTTAACAACAGGGGTTATGAATCTACTGACAAACCAGAGGAATGTCTGAATAAACCCCTTTTGGAATCCAGGACAAACTTTATTAAATTCCATCATAAAAATGTTGGACCGGACGGAAAAGGAAAGGAGGGAAGAAGAGAGAGGTATGATAAAGGGGGGGGGGGGTTAGAACCATGAAGCAGCCTAAAGCAACAACTTTACTGGATGTTTGTCATTACGGTAAGGTTCAAGTGTAATACAAATCTCAAAGGGCGGGGCCTGTCCACACACACATTCAGATGTTATCAACACACCTGTTAACTGCAAGGATGTCCACATGTCAACATGAACACAAAACATGCACACAAAACAAATAGTGTTTACACACGCACACCCATGCCTTCAAGCTAACTAGTGTGAAATATTTCATTCATTCAATCATGCAAACTATTAGTGCAAAGGTGAGCTAACACCTGTGCTCAGGTGAGTGTTTAAGTTCTTCTAAATGAATGGTGGAATGTGAAAAGAAGGAGGGAGGGTGACCAGCCATCCCCACACCAAGACCCCCGCCGCAGCAGCAGCGGCAGCCAGAACCCCCAACGCCACTCGGCAGCAGGCAGAGAACAACCACCCCCCGGGCGATCACATCCGCCACCCAGGGCAGGGCCAGCAGGACCACCACGAGGCCCCCAGAGCCAGAGAGCAGGGAGGCATGGGGGGAAGAGAGCACCGCCCCAGCCCAACCAGTAGAGCAGCCCCCCCCGCCGGGAGGGCCCAACACAGGGCCCCACCCGGGGAGAGTGCCCACAGCCCCAGACGAGCACCTCATCGCCACCCAGGAGTTCTGGGCATCCCCCCGCCCCAACCCCAGGAACAAGCCAGGACGCCCCAAGGGAGACCCGCTCTGCACTCCAGGCAGCCACCCACCCGGCCCACGGCTGGTCCAGGAAGGAGCAAGGCAGGGGACAGCCGACCCCACCCAGGAGGGGGGCACCCCGGGAAAAAGGGGGGCCCACGAGGGTTGTTGCAAACATGACCCGACCAGGCTCGGCCATAGTTGGAGATTTGGCGAGGCTCAGCACCCGGGGGCAAGGACCAGAACCCACCCCACAGGGACACGAACACCCCCGGCTCAGGTGTGATGTGAACCCCCCCCCCCCCTGCGCGGAGAGAGCACCGCCGGGCAAAGGAAACCGGCACCCAGGGGACGCGGCCGCCGTTGCCAAGGGCCCAGTACCCCCCACCAGGGACGGGGTAGGGGGGTTACTTTTTCTAAAAGTACTCCGCTTACTTTGTTCCGGATCCCAACCATTTGCGTTTGGTCTGTATTCAGACTGGCATCAAGCGGCCCATTCTGTTACGGACCAAAGCTTGTAAACAAAACCATGTGACCAGAGATCTCTTCAGTCATTGGCCCGGAACTACAGGGTGGGTCAAAACAACAAGAGAAAGAGGGACGTGCTGCTCTATCCTTATCAGGACGGTTAACGTCTTAAAACTTGGAACATGGGCAACAGCAGTTTTTACTTGTTTCTTGGTGCGGGGGTTCGTGCTGCAAGGCGGTTACTGACAGGAGACGTGGCGTTTGTGCTGAGGTCAGCTCACCTGGCGGCCTGTTCTCTTCCCCTCCATTCATCCCCTCTGCCACATAAGAACAAAACCCAGTTCGGCACTATTTTTGTGTCCACGCTTGGATTCTGCAAAGCCCCACCAGTTTCACAACAGTTACATTGACGCTACCGGCAGCGGTCCACCAGCTTCCTGCTCCGCCCTTTTCTGATCATCCACCTGTAGACAAATAGATCCATGAACGTCTTTGCTTTCCTGGTCTGAGCTGGAATCAGAACTGTACGGCTGGATAGCTGCCATTGCTGTTGCTAATGTTAGGTTGGGGTGTGGGGGGCTATAGGCAAGCTGCGATATAGCAAAGAAACACCTTATGAATAATTTACACCACCAAACACAGAGAAAGTGGGCGTGTCTGTTAGCCTGAAGGCAGGGCTGGCAGTGCAGACAATTCCTGGAAGGGGCGGTTCCTCACTTTGTGATGTCACAATGTGAGGACCCACTTGTTTTCATGAATTGGGAGGGGCTGGTGCTTAGAGAACAGGTTTTTAGAGGAACATTCAGAAATGTGTGAAAGGATCAAAATACCACTTTGGGGTTGATTATAGTGAGGAATGAAAATAATACAATGAAAAGATAAAAAAGTGGAAACCTAAAGCTTTAGTCTCATGCACTTATACTGGGGGGGCTGTGTGGTAGCGGCTGACCTCTCGGAGGCTCACTAACGTGTCTGTGATTCAAACAGGAGAGCGGGCCGTTCGACATGCGCCTCTATGAGCGGATCGAATTCGGAGGCCAAGTGATGGACCTGATGGACGACTGTCCCAGCGTCATGGACTGCTTCCACAGGAACGATATCTTCTCCTGCAATGTGAAAAAGGGCAACTGGCTGTTCTATGAGCACCCAAACTACCGGGGCAGGATGTACCTGATCAGGCCGGGGGAGTACAAGCGCTTCAGCGAGTGGGGCGGCAGGAGTGCCAGGGTTGGCTCCATCCGGCGCATCACAGATTACTGAGCGGCTGCGTGGCACAGAACAGCCAGCCCTGAGGTTTCAGTGCTGTGTGTTGTTGAACCCTGTTTACCTCTGTGTCCTGAGAATCCATTAAAAACCTCATCACAGCTTCCTCTGCCCTCATACAAGCAGCAGGCGGGAAATGCAGCCACCGCTCACAGAGGAACAATGTCTAAACGCTCTGATTGATCACATGCTCTCTGTCAATCAGGGTTTTTGACAGTATTCAAAACGTAAACCTCATTAAATCGATTTTGATAAACATGTCAATCATTACAGTGGAATAAAATAAACTAGATCCTCGAATCCTCAAACAAATAGAGAAAATACTTTTGAAGAAGAACTCTACAGAGAGCAGTTCACCAGAGGTCAGATTTAGTGTGAACAGGCTGGACTTGAATGAGGAAACGTTTGTTAAAATGAAACAAAAGAAGTTTGTAGCCAAGACTCAGCAGAGTCCATGAGGTGCAGCACATCTGATGTTCCTGAGGCTGAAACTCATGAAACGGAAAACAAGTAGAAAGAACATAAAACCACAGAGACACACACAAATTAAAGGTGACACTAAGCCATTAACAACAGTCCTGTGTCCTGTAACTAGAGTTTACCTCTGTTTTATTTCTGCAAAGCTGAGCTTACTTTTTTGCATCAACCATTGTGATGCTAATTTGGCAAAAAAAAAAAACAGCCACAAAATGCATTAAATGAGAATGATCAGATTTCTGCAGAAACCCTGCTGATGGACTGGACTCTTAAAGGAAGAACATTTTACTCTGTCACTTTTCAAAAGGAAAAGTCGGAGCTTCAGCTTTGAACTGAGCGGCGATCTCCTCAAAGCGGGGCTCTTTGGATCCACAGGCTGCATGAGGACCCACAGACGTCCCAGCCTGTCACAGCAGCTTCATTTGATGCACAGCGATGTTCAGAACATTATCTGTTTGTGGTCCTGTGGATTTTTCTGGAGGTGCTTAACATGAGGGAAGGAACAATGCCCCATCACACAAAAAGAGTGATGTGTACATAAACAGAACTGGAACAGCCCCCCAGCTCAGATTCAACATGACACCGAAGGATATATTTGAATGACAATACTTTATGCTGTGCAATCACACAGCTTCCCATTCTTCTTTTTTTATAAAGCGCGGTGGCAGGCTGTGGAGAGCAGCGAGCGGTGGAACCATCTGAACCCAGCACAGCCATGGGAAAGGTAAAGAGCATTTGCTCCTGAGCTTCATCCGTGTTTTTGTGAAAACCTGCATGCTTCGTCTCGGCAGATCATATTTTATGAAGACAGAAACTTTCAAGGCCGCTCTCACGAGAGCAGCAGCGACTGTGCAGACCTTCACACCTTTTTCAAGAGGTGCAACTCCATCAGGGTGGAGAGCGGCTGCTTCATGGTTTACGAGCGCCCCAACTACATGGGCAACCAGTACTACCTACGGAGAGGAGACTACTCTGACAACCAGCGAGTCATCGGCATCAATGACTGTGTCCGATCAAGCCGCATGATTCCACAGGTACGTAATCCAAACCTGCAGTGGAAATGAGAGGGAATGATGGGTAACTGGTGCAGAACAGCTGCACAAAGACTTTCTGTATTTCATTTGAAATGCATGTTTCAGTGTATTCAGCAGGGAATGACGTCCGTCAATAACAGTGTTTATCTGCTGGCAGCATAAGGGCTTGTACAGGGTCAGACTGTACGAGCGCTTCGACATGTCTGGCCAGATGCATGAGCTGGAGGTCGACTGTCCCAACATCCAGGAGCAGTTCAGCGCGTCTGAATTCAACTCCTGCAGTGTGGTGGACGGCCACTGGCTCCTCTACGAGCAGCCCAACTACAAAGGCCGAGTGCACTACCTGCGCCCTGGAGAGTACCGCCGCTACAGCGACTGGGGAGGAGTCAGCCCCAAAGTCGGCTCCATCAGAAGAATCACCGACGTCAACTGATCCAAAGTTCATCTGTCTGTGTCCACATTAAAAACCATCTAAAATCACTTCCACATGTGACTGTGTGCCCTTTCTCCCACTGTGTTCCCATCAAAACACACCTGGTATGTTAGAGCGCCTAAAACAACAGCTGACAGCCAGACAAACCCACTATCAATGCTGCTTCCTTTCACTTCCCAGTGTGATCTTAGGCAGGCCACACTGAGCCGTAGAGGTGCCCTGCCCCAGTTTGTGCCCTGATGGGATAAGTTGGTCTTTGTGAGGCTGTCTTTTACTGAGTCCAAAGCAAAATAGATGTGAATTTGACCTGGAGGGCTGTACTAAAATAGAAAATTGTGCAGACCTTCACACGTTTTTCAAGAGGTGCATCAGGGTGGTGAACGGCTGCTTCATGGTTTACGAGCGCCCCAACTACATGGGGAACCAGCACTACCTAAGGAGAGGAGACTGTACCAGATAACAGGCTGGTACAGATTTATAATCATCTAATTTCTACTCACACGAATGCACAGCATCAGGGATAGAATCACATGATTCCTCAGTTTCACCAAATAAAAAAGGAGCTACAATTTATACAACGGGTGTTTTAACTGTGTGAAACATCACCCGTTGAGTCAGTATGTTGAGTATTAAAAGTACTTGTACATGAACACCGACCAAAATATGTGGTCAGATGTAGAATATATTTAACTTTTACACCAATTAAGGAAGCCAAAAATACTTTTTCTGCTCATTTGAGGCCTGAGATTTTAGAAGAATGGAAAGGAGACAACATTCAAGAATGTGTTATATAGTAAAATCCTATAAAGGGGTCCTCCATGATCTTCAGTCAGAACAAATGAAAAGCCATTCGTGCTGTTAATACCTTGGTGGCAACCTTAACATCACAGCTGGCTTTCAAAAATACATTTTGAAGTAAAACGTTTGGACTCCTGAAAAAGATGTTTTCTACTGTGTCTCAATGGTGAGTGAGCCATGTTCACTGAGCATGTCAGAGTAACGTAAAACCATGTTTGGCTCACAAAGTCCGGCTACATTTTAACTATGGTATGAAAAATCAGTAACATCAAAGTTGTGTTTGAAACATCCAAACATGTAAGATAGATTAAAAAGGACAAGAGAGGTGACTGTCTTCAGGGCAACAGCACTGACCTGCAACACATCCACCTGTTTGAAAGGAGTGGGCTTGAACACACAGCTGAAGAGAGGCTGAATGGCTTCCTGCTCCGTTACACAACATATTTAATGCCAAAAAGGTCTTTCCATATTGTTCTGCTGCCATTGTCCCCGGATGTGTGGATACCGTACTAGTCTTTTCCTTTGACCAAGCATGTCAAAACACCAAACAAGTTAATTATTTATCCTCTTTTCCTTCCACAAATCCGTATTTCAGACCCATGTTGTGCTGTGACAAAAAGCTAAACATGTGCCAGTAGCCTTCAGTTATAACCCAGGGACAATTTGAATAACAATGCTTTGTTTGTGGAGAGCTAGTATAAAAAGCCTGGAAAAAATGGGGAATCTCTCCAACGGAGACCATGGGCAAGGTAAGTACTGTTTGTCGTCAGCATAGCGACCCACCTGTGCTGCCGCTGGCTGATGGGCATCTGCAAGTCAAGTCTGACTCCTGCTCTTCACGCTTTCCTTATCAGATTATTTTTTACGAGGACAAAAATTTCCAGGGCCGGAGCTATGAGTGCAGCAACGACTGCACGGATCTACACCTGTACTTCAGCCGCTGCAACTCCATTCGCGTGGAGAGTGGCTGTTTCATGATTTACGAGCGACCCAATTTCATGGGCCACCAGTATTTCATGAGAAAGGGGGAGTACTCTGACTACCAGAGGTGGATGGGTTTCAGCAGCAGCATTCGTTCTTGTCGGGTGATTCCAGCGGTAAGGTTCCTGTTTGTAGGACTGCCTTCTGTGGTGATTTGAATGAGCCTACTGTCAGGTGTTGATCAGTGGTGTGACGCTTTGTGGATCTTCCTCCTGTCCTACAGTACCGAGGTTCCTACAGATTGCGGATCTATGAGAAGCCAGACTTCAGCGGTCACATGATGGAGTTCATGGATGACTGTCCCTGTGTGTCTGACCGTTTCCACCACCGCCACGTCTACTCTAGTAACGTTATGAATGGCTACTGGATTTTCTACGAGTACCCTAACTACAGAGGCAGACAGTACTTCTTGAGACCTGGGGAGTACAGGCGGTACCGCGACTGGTGCGCCACCTGCGCCATTGTTGGGTCCTTCAGGAGGGTCACTGAATTCTAGCCATCAATTGCAGTCTTTTCTGTAAATATCAAACATTTAATCAATTAAAGATATTGAATTTTTCATCTGTTTTGTGATGTTTTATTGACATTTTCAATGTTTTCTTATTCTATAGTTGTTGGGTAAGCGGGAAGAGTGACCAAAACTCAGCTAACAATGCAGTACACGTGTTTTTCCAAATGTAGGCATTTTTATTGTTATTGCAAAAAACTGCCATGACTAAAGAACAACTGCTTCAAAGCAAATAAACTCACACATAAACAAAAAAAAGGTTCATTTTGTTGATTTAGTGTGCTTAAAGAAATACATAGAAAGATATATTAAACAGTTTGGACTCTACAGCTGCGGCATCATGTCCTTCAAAAGTCTTTCATTAAGGAGTTCCATTCATTTTTATTCCTCTCATACTTTTATTACACATGTTGCCTCTGCTTTAAATATGAGTCTTTTTTAAGTTAGCTGCATAACTAACACTTCAGAGGTTGACAAAGTTCTCTATAGAAATAGATGATCTCGCTTTTTATTGTATCTTTAATGAAGCACGTTCATTTGGGAGCCTTGATAAATTCAGAGAGTTTCAATAACCAGATGTGCCTGTTGGTGATGGTTGTGGTTGGTTAGGGTTTTCTGTCTCTGTGGGACGTCTACAGCTTGTCTCTTTCATTTCCTGTTTTTAATACCAGATCAGTTTAATATTTACTCTTTAAATGAAAACACAAATTGTATTTTCTCATTTCAGCAGTTTACATCCGATTACATGAACTATCTGCTGGACTAGATTTAAAACTAGATTTAACCCCTTCATGCCTGAATGTATTTCCAATTTCATTAACCCTTGGTCTATCCTAGGCACTTTACCATTGGGAGTTGGGTCATCTAGACCCACTAGACAATGCGCTAAACCTTTTTTTTTCAATGATTTGTGATCTTCACTGGTTCAATGGATTACATGAAATTTTTCCACCTTTATCCACCTTTGTCATGGTAGGGAGAACATGTCAAAGTAAGGGTGGGGTCATCTAAGATAGCACAAGGGTTAAAAGCATCTTTAGTGTATTTTTTCGTTCAAGGTGCAGTTCTGGATTAAATGGTACATTGTGGATTGGTGACACCATGGTAGCTGGCAGAACTTAAAGTGCATACTCGACAAAAACAACTTGCTATGTTTCTACCAACTGAACTTCGTTTCTGGGTCTATCAGGGTTTTGCCTGAGATGTGGCCCGTTGCCACCATTGATCTGACAATGTGTGGAAAACCTTCTGACCATCTGTGTAATAGAGGCAAAGCTTATGTGTATACTGAACAATGCAGATGACTAATGCCAGAAATGTATGGATGGAGAGGCATTGTTACACATTTATAGGCCCCATTCAGCAAAAGTCATACTGCTAATTCATCAGCTTTGCACATTTGAATGACAACACATCGTGGCCCCTGGGATCTTGTATAAAAAGCCTCTGGAATCATGGCGCTGGCAGAGTAAGTTGAACTATCCACTAGGAACCACCTTATCCACCATCATGGGCAAGGTAATGGCATAAAACATTTATTCTCATTATAGTTTTTTATCCAACAGTAATGCAAATGTTAGATATGGATAAAGACCTGACTGCTGAGCGAAGACCTTTGTCCTCTGCTGTTTTAGATCATTTTCTATGATGAGAGGAACTTCCAGGGTCGCTCCTATGAGTGCATGAGCGACTGTGCCGACATAACCTCCTACCTGAGCAGGTGTCAATCCTGCAGGGTGGAGAGCGGCTGCTTCATGGTCTATGAACGTCCCAACTACATGGGGAACCAGTACTTCATGAGGAGGGGCGAGTACCGTGACATGCAGCGGATGATGAGCATTGGAATGACATTTGATTCCATCAGATCCTGCAGAATGATTCCCCATGTAAATATTACTGTACACCACTGTAGTTGTTTGAAGTTTGATCTGTTTTCTGGTGGTAGTACAAAAACGTATTGTCCTGTTATTTTGCAGCACAAGGGTCAGTTCAGGATGAGGATCTATGAGAGGGAGAACTTCGGGGGTCAGATGTACGAGCTGAGCGACGACTGCGACTCCATCATGGACCGTTACCGCATGTCTGACTGCATGTCCTGCAACGTGATGGACGGCCACTGGCTGATGTACGAGCAGCCCCACTACAGAGGCAGGATGATGTACATGAGGCCTGGAGAGTACCGGAGCTTCAGGGACATGGGCTTCAGCGGCATGAGGTTCATGAGCATGAGGCGCATCATGGACATGTGCTAGATGTCTGTGTTTAACATTAATAAATCAAAAAATGTGTAACCACTTTGTGCTCAGCTTTATTTGTTCTTTTACAAATCTAAAGGTACAGTCTATCGCCATAAACTGCCCTCATCAAGAAACGAAAAACAAGAAGGCTCTGTACCAAACAAAGTACAGTACCAGATAAACACCTTGTACTGTGATCAAACACAATGCGCACAGCCACGTTGCTTCCTTCGGCTCTGTTGTAACGCTCAGCAAATCAGCTGCACGCTGGTTCAGAAACGTGTTCATAAACCCGACGCTGCTGTGTCATGTGGGAGGAGCTTTTGTCTGAAGTTTTTAGCCTCATGGCCTCATGGAAGCATTGAATGCACTTCTCCTTTATAATGCATGGACACACGCCTGATGTTCAGAGTAGTGCTGTCATGCATTTACTTTTTTGTGTGATTTATTAATGTGAATAATCAAATTTTAATGGCGTTTATTTTTAACCTAATAATTGATGTAAAAAGCCTCATTTTGAGATATTTTCATTTAAATTCATGACATTGTGACGCAGTAAAAGATCCAATTACAGTTAAAATAGTGGTTTCGTGATTATATATAATAGTGTTTTCTTAACACTACATCAGGTCTAGAGTCTCCAATTTAACACATTAACAGCAGAAACACTTTCTATTAATACTTTAATATAGATGTTGACACACCTTATTCCACAGTTTAGCGTCCCACGTGATCCCCCATTATTTTATGATAATGAACACCTCGTCAGGCTTTATCCCAGCCTTTGTGCGGCTGCGGACCAGTCAACCTCTGGGGATTTTACTGCGGCCCAGCAGAAAGGGGTTGCCGGGGATGCTTAAATGTGGTCCGATTTAAAAAAAAAAGAAAAACTAATCATCACATAAAACAAACTTTTAATAATAATAATAGCAGATAACAGTAGTGGAACATCAGTCTCTACTTACATATTCTGCCAATGAATGTTGTGAGTACTGTGCAAACATGCTCCGTGTGGGAAATCACCTGTTGCAATAAATCTATATTTTAAGCAGGACTCCTTTTCTTGTGTAGCACGTTACCAAACTACTTGTAGCGCTCAAGTGACTGAAATGCAACCAACCGTTTCCTGTCGATTTTCAAAACCAACTTCTTTCAGAATAAAAGATTGTTCAAATGTAGTCATTTTTGAATTTCAATTTCTGATTTTTTATATTCTTATTTGGTTTATATTCTTTGATATAGTCTCTCCAGCCTGTCCTGGGTCCTCCCCGGGGCCGCCGCCCAGAATTCGAATTTTTTAAAAATATTTGTTAAAATAAAAGACTGTCGAAACTTAAAAGAAAAAAAACAGGCATAATAAATTATGTAAGAACAATAACAATATTAATATAATTATTTCTTCTGCGGCCCGGTGCCAATTGATCCGGTGGTGGTGGTTGGAGACCACTACCTTATATTGTAGGTAATAGTTGTGTTATTGTGGGCTTGTTTGTGTTATTTTTGTGTAGAACTATACAGTCGTACATTGGCAACGATTTGCTTTGATTACTGCTTTGCACACTCTTGGCATTCTCTGGATGAGCTTCTAGAGGTAGTCACCTGAAATGGTCTTCCAACAGTCTTGAAGGAGTTCCCAGAATGCTTAGCACTTGTTGGCCTTTTGCCTTCACTCTGTGGTCCAGCTCACCCCAAACCATCTGGATTGGGTTCAGGTCCGGTGACTGTGGAGGCCAGGTCATCAGGCAGCCCCCCATCACTCTCCTTCTTGGTCAAATAGGCCTTCCACAGCCTGGAGGTGTGTTTGGGGTCATTGTCCTGTTGAAAAATAAATGATGGTCCCACTAAACGCAAACCAGATGGAATAGCATGCTGCTAGTTGCTGCTAGATGCTGTGGTAGCCATGCTGGTTCAGTCTGCCTTCAATTTGGAATAAATCCCCAACAGTGTCACCAGCAAAGCACCACCACACCATCACACCTCCTCCTCCATGCTTCACGGTGGGAACCAGGCATGTAAAGTCCATCCGTTCACCTTTTCTGCGTCACACAAAGACACGGTGGTTGGAACCAAAAATCTCCAATTTGGACTCATCAGACCAAAGCCCAGATTTCCTCTGGTCTGATGTCCATTCCTGGTGTTCTTTAGTCCAAACTAGTCTCTTCTGCTTGTTGTCTTTCTGTAGCAGTGGTTTCCTAGCAGATATTCTAGCATGAAGGCCTGATTCCCACAGTCTCCTTTAACAGTTGTTGTAGAGATGTGTCTGCTGCTAGAACTCTGTGAGCCATTGACCTGCTCTCTAGTCTGAGCTGCTGTTAACCTGCCATTTCTGAGCTGCTGACTCGGATGAACTGATCCTCCAGCAGAGGTGACTCTTGGTCTTCCTTTCCTGGGGGGGTCTGCATGTGAGCCAGTTTCTTTGTAGCGCTTGATGGTTTTTGTGACTGCACTTGGGAACACTTTCAAAGTTTTCCCAATTTTTGGGACTGACTGACCTTCATTTCTTCAAGTAATGAGGGCCACTTGTTTTTCTGCACTTAGCTGCTTTTTTCTTGCCATAATCCAAATTCTAACAGTCGATTCAGTGACCATCAGCTGTGGATCCACCATTTTGACTTTTTGTTAACCGGGGAAATTTCGTATTCAAGACAACGAAAAGTCTTATTCAAAATAGACACGTCAAACATGAAGCAAAAATTTGTTTTTATATTTTCTTTGCAAAGTTAGTGTTAAGTATTAATTTGTGCACAACTTTGTCTTTATGAATATGCTTCTTATTGGCAGGTATCTTACCCCAAATTTGTATCTTTTTTTTTGACTGGCGGTGGGGATCCAGCATTTTGATGCATAACGTTTAGTTCTGCCACTCATTATTTGCATTATTTGATCATAATAATCACATAGCTGAAAATTAAAACGTTGGACGAAAAATATGAAGTGCAGAAGTTTCAAAAAGCACAATTTTTAAAGCTCAGACATCAAAATTCAAGACCTTTTTAAGGTTTTACTGTATTTCCAAATTCATAAATTCAATGTTTTTAAGACTTTTTAAGACTCCGGAGGATCCCTGACTCCAATTCCATGTTTAAACTTAGAAGTAAAAGTACATATGTATGTCTGTATGTACATGTCTCTGTCTTTCTCATGACCTGGTGTAAAATAAAAAGACCGGCAAACATGGAAAACAGTTTCACATGACTAAAAAGAAAAAATCTGTTCCTTGGTGCTCTACTTCAGTTGGAGCGAATAATCTTTGTTTTGTCTGGTTTGAAGCAAACACTAAATAATTGTTTGTCTGGATGTCAAACATAAAATGAGTCATAGAATAGCGAGCTCTATGAACCTGTAGAGCAGGTAACAAAATGGTTGTTTTAACCCAATTTCTTTTGCACCTTGTGAGAATACGAATTTGCTTTGAGGCTCCACAGTCCAGAACACAGTTTGTATTGAAATGAAAGGCAGAATTACTGTAAAGGAGAATTAGTCAGTTTTATTTAAAGGTCTGCATTCTGACAGGAAGAGTCTAGTAAAAGGAGTCCATGATGCGCCTCATGCTCATGAACCTCACACCTCCCATCCCCATGTCCCTGAAGCTCCGGTACTCTCCGGGCCTCAGGTACATCATCCTGCCTCTGTAGTGGGGCTGCTCGTACATCAGCCAGTGGCCGTCCATCACGTTGCAGGACATGCAGTCAGACATGCGGTAACGGTCCACCATGTTGTCACAGTCGTCGCTCAGCTCGTGCATCTGACCTCCGAAGTTCTCCCTCTCATAGATCCTCATCCTGAACTGACCCCTGTGCTGCAAAGAGAAATAAGTCAAGTCTATCCCCCCTTTGCATCCTTGTAACCATCAGCCGTTGACTTCTGTCCTACCATGGGGATCATTCTGCAGGACCTGATGCAGTCACTCATGCCCATACGCTGGTAGTCAGAGTACTCCCCTCTCCTGACGAAGAACTGGTTCCCCATGTAGTTGGCTCTGTCATAAACCATGAAGCAGCCGCTCTCCACCCGGCAGGAGTGACACCTGCTCAGGTAGGAGGTCATGTCAGCGCAGTCACTGCTGGTCTCATAGGAGCGACCCTGGAAGTTCCTGTCCTCGTAGAAGATGATCTGGAAGAAAGAAGGAATAACTTAGAATAGGCGTTAGATCAGCAGTTCAGTCAGGATCGGATGCTGCTGCTACCTTGCCCATGGTCATGGCTGCAGTTCCAACAGTCTGACTCAAAGTGTGGCACGGTTTTATTGATGTACTGCTTTTATACCTGGCCTCACACCCAAATGATTCATGACCCCATTGTTCAAACTCCTGACAGAGCAACATGGGGCAGAGGCCCACCATATACGGTTCACTTCAAAGGGACATTTAACAGATAGTGATTTGCGATGGTTGCATTTGTGAGAATAGGCCCCACTTTCTATTGTTTTTGTTGCTGAATGATGGTGTTTTCACAGATGTTCCTATTATTAAAACTTGACCTTTGATGCTTAATTTTAACATCATCTTTCATCATTTAAAATGTTCAACACCAAAATATAGAAACTGAATGTAATCATACTAAAAAATACTCAACAATCAAACTACAGACAGACGTCAGATAGTAGGTCACTCTTAAAGTTTTTCATCACTGGCAGTACTTAGTTTTGTCACACAGTTCAACCACCAGAACAGATTATCCCGTAATTCAGTTGTGAGGAAAATTATAAATAGAAATCTCACAACAGTTTAATTGTTTTGCATCTATCTGTCAGTCTTCATAACATACACATTTCTCAAGACGTCATTATGTTTATTCCTGACTTTTCTTCAATTATGTTGTGTTGGTGCAGCATCACATTAAGAAAAAAAACATTACAATGTCATTACAATAACTTTACAATATCAAAGGAGTGATGACATGGCTGTGGCAGTGACAGGGAGGGGGGTATTGGTATGGGTTAGGGTTAACTTTCTAACTATGTCTAATTTAGCCATACAATATTATAAATACTGTCATGGTGCCTCTGCCGATCCTCCACTCCACCACGAGCCTCTGCCGATCCTCCACTCCACCACGAGCCTCTGCCGATCCTCCACTCCACCACGAGCCTCTGGCAAGCCTGCAGTTCACCATGAGCCACGGCAGAAGCCACCAGTGACGTCAAGAGCCGACGTAAACCCTCCATCTTGTCGTGGGTCCTCCTCAGAGTCTGCCGCTTCACTAACTCACCTCTGAACCAAGATCTGAATATTAAACCCTTTTCAAACCACTCCAGAACTCACCTGCGTCTCCTTCCGGGTTCCTGCATTTGGGTCTGTTTAGTTCCACTAGTCATGACAAATACATGTGTTAGTAACTTGATTTTCAGACTTTCGAAACTCTGAAATGCATCAGGATTGTGTTTTGTACAATGCAAGACTCGTATAATGTAAAAATAAAACTCGTATAATGTAAAAGTGAATAAAAATACCTTAAGGCACACGTGTTAAACTCAAGGCCCGGGGGCCAATTGTGGCCCTCCATGTCGTTTTATGTGGCCCACGCGAGCATAAACCTTTTTTATTAATTAAAATAAAAAATAAAAATTGGTGTGTATTTATTCATTAGGGGTAATTGGACATGAAATATGGGATAGAGCGACTATACATTAGGACGTAAACACTGTCCAGATAATCTAACCTGACAGAATCCAATGTAAAATATTTATGCTAGAATAACAAGCAAACATGTGTTTTCTATGTAACTGGAATTGTTACTTTAAAAGTGAGAATAAATGAGTTATCTAACATGGAGTAGTAGTTAAGTTTATTTTTCATTACATTTAGTTACATGTATAAGTTCTATCTGGCCCTTTGAGGACAGCTTTCTGCTGATGTGACCCTCAGTGAAAATGAGTTTGACCCCCCCTGCCTTAAGGTAAAAAAGAAAAAAGACATTTTTGTGTGGCTCTATCATCAGGTTTTCTAATTACTCAAAATAAATTCAGGTTAAATGATGCGATTTGCATCTCAACTGTGTTTTAAAAAGTGTCCAAGAGACAAATTACATGGAAGGACTCAGAAATCGGTACTATGAGTGCACATTTGGGTGGCCATGGACAAGAACAATTCCCTGTAACAGAATGGAACCTCTAGCAGAACCAGAGTCAGCAAATCTGACAAATATGCTTGACCAAAGAGGAAATGCAAGCAACTGCAAATTTTGACATGTACAGTCATGGCCAAAGGTTTTGAGAGTGAAAGAAATATTAATTATTACAAAATTAACTGCCTTTAGATTTTTGTTTCTGTGATGCACTGACATAGAATTCCAAGCCCTTCATCCGTTTTAAAGGTTTTTATCTACAATCACATGACATTTATGCAAAGAATCAGTGTTTGCAGTGTTAGTCCTTCTTTTTCAGGACCTCTGCAGTCTGACTGGACATGCTGTCAATCAACTTCTGGACCAAATCCTGACTGACAGCAACCCGTTCTTTCAGAAACACTTCATGGAGTTCTTTAGAATTAGTGGGTTTTTGGTTGTCCATCTGCTTCTGGAGGATTGACCACAAGTTCTCAATGGGATTCAGATCTGGGGAGTTTCCAGACCATGTAAACACTCCACTTCAGAGCATCAGCCTGAAAATACAAACATGTTACCAAAAAATCAGTCAGTGGTAGTCCGGCAGAACATTAAGCTAGACAGCAGGTAGTGATTCTGAACGTGTTTCTGTCATCGAGCACAGCTCTCTTACCCCTTCATCATAAAATCTCTTACTAGGGTGATGGGGGGGGGGCAGCCTGCGATGCACCATGGGGGGAGGAGCTACCCTCGCTTTTAATTGCACCTTAGACATGTAGGACCCTTGGTAGGGGGGGGTGCTTGGACATCACTGCCAGCAAGCAGGAGATGTGTCTATACATGTAGGGCTGGGGATTGGCAAGAGTCTTAATATACATTATTATTATTATTATTATTGTTATTATTGTTATTATTATTATATCTGTGCTTTTCCAGATGCTCAAAGCACTTCCAGTGTCCATTATTCATTATTCCTCATTCATACATGGTGATGGTAGGTACTGTTGCAGCCACAGCTGCTCTGGGGCAGACGGACAGAGGCGGGACTGCCAGTTTGCACCTACGGCCCCTCTGACCATCGCCGGGATGATTCACGCACATTCACAAGTACGCAGTAGCGATTCGGGTCTTGCCCAATGATGTTAATTGCTCACCATTAATATGCTTGCTTGTGCAGCTACCCAGCCGTGTATTACCAAAACTATTGGCTCACCTGCATAACGCACATATGAACTGAAGTGTTGTCCCATTCCCAACCCCTAGAATTCAATAGGATGTGGGTCCACCTTTTGTAGCGATTACAGCTTCAACTCTTCTTGGAAGGCTGTCCACAAGGTTGAGGAGTGTTTCTAGGACATTTGGACCGTTCTTCCAAAAGACCTTGCTTTGGTCACTGGTGCTCAGTCATGTTGGAGGAGGAAGGGCCCACTCCAAACTGTTCCCACAAGGTTGGGAGCATGGAATAGTCCAGAATGTTTTGGTATCCTGAAGCATTCAGAGTTCCTTTCACTGGAAGTAAGGGTCCTGACAAACAAGCCCACACCATGATTCCTCCTCCACACTCGCCACAATGCCGTCCCAAATGTACCGTTGTTCTGGAAACCTCCAAATCCAGACTCGTCCATGAGATGTCCAAATGGAAAAGTGTGATTCACCCCTCCAGAGAAGGCGTCTCCACTGCTCTAGTGTCCAATTTCAATTCAATTCAGATTAATTCCATTTTATTTGTGTAGTCCAAATTCACAACACCAGTCGTCTTGATGGGCTTGGTATCGGTAACTGAAGAAGTAAAACATAAAATCAAAAGGATCATGAATACATAGGAAAGTGGGAAAATACTAAGTTGAACTAACAAACAGACTAAGCTATACTGGCATCCCTGCCCTTAGACCCCCCTAAGGAAAAACTGAAAAAATGGATTCCAGAAAAACGAAGAAACCTCAGGGGGGTCCACATGAAGGAGGGATCCTCCCCCAGGACGGACAGGCGATTTACCAGAACTCATTAGAGAAGAATTAACTTATCTAACTCAATCACTACATGTTTAAAGTCCAGCAGACGTGCTTCATCCAGCCGGGCGGCGTGCTTTCCACCGCCGCATCGACGCTTTGCATTTACTTGGTGATGTGTGGATGGATGCAGCTGCTCGCCATGGAAACCCATGAAGCTCTCTGCGTGCTGGACTTGGACTGACCTGAAGGTCACATGACGTCAGGAGCTCTGCAGCAACGGACTGCAGAAAGTCTGTGACCTCTTTGACCTTCAGCATCCTCTGACCCCTCTCCATCAGTTCAGTGGTCGACCTCTTGGAGGCTGAGCTGCTGTTGTTCCCAAACTCTTCCATGTTGTTCTGACAGAGCTGACTGTGGAACATTTAGGACATTTCACCTCTGGGTTTGAGGCACAGGTGGCGTCCCATGACAGTTCCACGCTGGAATTCACTGAGAGCAGAACATTCTTTCCCAAAGGTTTGTAGAATTTTATCCACCGTGGTGATTAGGACACCTGATTCTGATGTGTGAGTGAATACTTTATGTCATTGAATTTTCCTTCTCTGTAAAATGTTTCCAAATCCCTTTTATTGTTTGGTTTTCATTAGGCTTTGAGCGTTGACTTACTAACTTAGCGGTCCAAGAAGCAGCCTAAAGTCACGGGTCATATCAAGACAGACGGATGGTGAACAGAATCACGTAGTTTTTCAAAATAAAACGTCCTTCAGCATCAGAAAATAAACTAAATGGAAGTCATTAAAAGTCAGTGTGTATATTTCTTTCTGTCTGCGACCCAGTACCAAGTGGCACACGGACCGGTACCGGTCTGCGGCCTGGGGGTTGGGACACTGGTCTACGATTGTTGAGTTTTTCATACATTTAATGTGTGTTTGCATTGTCTTGGTTGTACCAAGAATAATCTGTAATGTTTTTCATGAAACTTGCATTTTGCCCAAACAGATTAAAGACCAGAAGAAAACAACCTTAACGTTTTTTATAAATCCCCATTTTTATTTCAGAATGAAGACATCTAGCACATGTCCATGATGCGCCTCATGCTCATGAACCTCATGCCGCTGAAGCCCATGTCCCTGAAGCTCCGATACTCTCCGGGCCTCATGTACATCATCCTGCCTCTGTAGTGGGGCTGCTCGTACATCAGCCAGTGGCCGTCCATCACGTTGCAGGACATGCAGTTGTTCATGCGGTAACGGTCCATGATGTTGTCGCAGTCGTCCATCATCTCGTACATCTGACCTTCGAAGTTCTCCCTCTCATAGATCCTCATCCTGAACTGACCCCGGTACTGTTTGGACAGAACAAAAAGTGTTGAACATTTTTGATCATGTTGAACCACGTGATGGTGCATTTTCCCAAAAACTAACCATGGGGATCATGCGGCAGGACCTGATGCCCCCGCTCCATCCGAACATGCTCATGTAGTCGGCGTACTCGCCCCTCCTCATGAAGTACTGGTTCCCCATGTAGTTGGGACGGTCGTAGACCATGAAGCAGCCGCTCTCCACCCTGCAGGAGTGACACCTGCTCAGGTAGGAGGACATGTCGGAGCAGTCGCTCATGCACTCATAGGAGCGACCCTGGAAGTTCCTGTCCTCGTAGAAGATGATCTGAAATGCATCAGAGTACATTTATTTACATTTAGGCTTCCTAAAATCCCTTTACTGTCTGTACTGCATAACCCTTTTTTAACTGATTTAAAGGAGTATTGGCTGAAGCTTACCTTGCCCATGTTCATATCGGTGGTAGACATACTCTTAGGTGAGCTACTGCTGTGGCTTGTTCCACTGCTGCACTGCTGTCCCAACTGGATTTGCCCTTGCTTTTATACTTGACTCCAACCTATACTGACAGTGGGCCCCTTTTGTTTAAACCACTGACCCAGCAACATGGTATAGAGCTGTGCGCCGGTCTGAACCTCTGTTTCATGTAATCACATGCTCGAAGATTTGAGAAATTCACCCCTTTGACAGCTAACACAAAGCTTGTTCTCTCAGCTGGTCAGGTATCGTCTCTGTTACAGTACTAATGTACGTGAAAGTGGAGAAAAATATGTCACAGTACATTAGAAGGCTCTTCAATAAAAGCTTTCCATTTCCCACCATGTATTTAATGTAACAACCTGGGGAATGATACAGTCTCAACATTTCTTTATGCCTTGACAGGAAACTGTTTTATATATTTATTTGTTTCGCTTTGATTAAGATCCAATGTACATTCAATGACTTAAGTGCAACATAAGCTAAAAAACAAACACAGTAAACTAGGTGGCTCAGTGTCAAAATCCCTTCTATTGTGTGGTCTTCATGTTGCACAGAATGAAGGGACCTCTTTTGTATATATGTGGTTTTGCTAACACACACTACATTACTGCATTAACGTATGTTCTAGTACTTGGAGCGTTCACACACTGATAATGGCCATAAACTTGAGCATCCCTACTAAATGGTAAGTTAAAATAAATAGCAGGACATTGATTTCACTTATATTTAATTTTGAGAAGGATTTAAGGCAAGTAACTGCAAAACAACGTGTCTAAAAAAATGTTCTTATTCAAAGTAGTTGGACTTTTTTTCAGACACGAGTTCAAAGTGGAGAACAGATGTTACTCTTCATCCTCATAAGGAAAATAGCATTGAGAGGCTAAGAAGAGGATTTAATGTGAGAATTGAAACTCAGTTCAGAGTTTAGTAGAACTCCTTTATTCCTCTAAAATACTTTTTTTACAGTCACTCTTTCCTTCTTGTTTCAAAAACCAAAACTGTCTGTTTGACTGGATCCAGGAGTTTTGCTGCTGTAAGCAGCAGCAGGGAGTCAGATGGATCGTGATGGTTTGGTGACGGAGCTACATAAAGCTGAATGTCATCTTCATAACTGTGGAATCAAACAATGTTTATTATCAGCCCCAAAGGGAGCACGTATAGACTGAACAGCAGAGGGAAGCACTGGAAATGGACGTATCCAGACTGCTTTTCTTCAGAAACACCTGCAGCTTAGAAGGATCATGGAAAAATACCTGACCAGACCAAACCATTCACAATTTTCAGACCATCATTTTTAGACAGAGAACATGCTTGTCATGAACTGGTGGTAGTGGACCCAAAATGCAGGAGACCAGGATTGGTGACAGGAAATAAAACATTTCATTAACAAACTGAAACATGACAAAACTATGTGGACAAACAAAACAGTGACACAACAGAGCAGATGACCTGACAAGGATGAACAGAAACCAAGACACTTAAATAGGCTGAGGGTCATTAACTGAACTGAAGACAGCTGTGCATCATGAACCTGAAGGTGGAGTGACTGACCAAAAGAAAACCAAAAACATGACCAAGAACAAAACCGAACCACTGAATCCTTACAATGCTTACAGAATAGCATTGGCAGCATGGAGTGAAAATAGGCAGAGAGCACTCTCTCCATTCAGTATTTATGAGATCGTGGAAGATCCAAAATGGTCGGCAACACTGGAGAAATGATCAAGAAGCAAGTGTGAGTCATGAGTAAACACGCCCCCTTTGAAATGATGTAGCCCTTCACTCATATACTCCCTGAAGTTCAACGCTTCAAAGACACTAGCTTACATGTGCAAAGTGTCTTTGATCGGATCAAAGATCAGATGAGAACTGAACTGTGTACATGCAGCCAGAAAAACGATGGATTTGTCATAGGCACTGGATAGACGCTTTTACTTAAACATTTAAAGGAGCACGGCATCTGTTGAATAAGATGCAGTTTATTCAAATGGCTGGGTCATGCTCTTCTTTTCCTCAGGGGTCTAAAGTAGTGACTCAAGGCTCAGTTTTAGGTCCTGTTGTTTAATTTTCTATTTATGAGTCTGATGAAGCATGAAACACAATCGGCAGTTAGTAAATATATTAGTTTTTTATGCTTATTAATCTGACTGAAAGAGTCAGTGCCTCACCAGCCTCAAACCTCACTGCATGTCACAGTTTTAGTAAACATTGGTAGGTCTATTGAGCAACAACGAGACACTCTACAGATAATAAGTGGGACAGTGTTGCTCCGATGATGCCACGGCTCTTATCTTTTTTTTCTCTTTGTTTGTTCCATGTTATCACAATTAAGCTCATCATCTACACCTTTATCCTTCTGCACACACACTTCACATCTGTGCCAGATCAAAATAGGATTTGCTACTTGTTCCAGTGCTTCATGTATGCAAAGTTACATTGACAACCTCTGTTTTCCTCCTGACCACAAGTTGTTCCGTTGGTATCTTGACCCTCACCTGCTCTACGACAATTTGCCTTTCTGTTATCCAGACCAATGCCCTTCTTGCCTTCCTCTTGCCATGTCAAATTCTTGACCATCACTTGCCTTGACTTTGATGTACACCTCACAGATCCTCTACTTTCTGACTCCAAGTATCAAGGTGGTCCTTCCTGTTAAATGATATACAGACTACTAACTTTTTCTCATCCTCGAGAAGTTCCACAGGCTCACCACATCTCACTTGGATTTACTAGTCCAAGTCTTCCTATTGAGGAGCTTTGCAGTATCTAGCTTCTCTCATCTACTGATACAAAGACTAAAGACTGTCTATTCTGGTTGTCATTCTGTCCCGTCCATCTGGTTCACTATAGAGTTACCTGGCCAACATGGACCTTAGAACAAACATTGAATGGAAGCCTTGATGCAGTTTAAAGAGGGCTGCTCTATGAGTTCCTTTGGAAATAATGACATAATTCAAAGATAAAATAACTGGAGTCCAGCACTTGCTCTAGTGGAGGGGCTCCGTTTCCTCTTTCCAATCCTTCTACTTCAGGGAGTTTCTCTGTTACAGTAGATGCAGTGTGTTCATTTTGCAATAGGAGATTTAGTTCACTTTCCAACTCTTCTCATTTCCTTCAGAAATGACCACGGTGGCGTCTTATAACTACCCACAGGAAAAAGCAGCATAATAGGGAAACTGCAGTGGGAACAAAAATCGGAGACTTGTACCTCATTTAAAGAATTTCCTGCCACATTGCTGAATTGATCTTGTGACTCCTGTTTATGGGTCATGAGATAAAGCCTACGACACAACTGCCCTTATAGCTATGGCTAGTGGTATGGAAGTGGCCGGCACAAACTAGCAAGGTCGTAGACCTCTCAGTGAGCCTATAGCGAAGAATTTCATGCACATTTTTCCTTTGAGCATGTTGCAAGCGAAAGGTTGTAGCAAGTACTTTTACAACACGCAACGGTAAAGTCAGAGTGAAGTAGGTGAAACGCAGGTGCTTCTTCTGATTTTTCATTTCTCCAACCCCCCAAAATCCTGCCGACTGTGCAAGGAGCCCGTTAGTGCTGTTCACATCATAAGTGTGCTCCTTGTGTGACTGTTCGAAATTTGTGTGGACATCCTACGGGTACTTACATATCACCTGCACACCCCGTGTGTGCAGCATTTGTTTGAGGTCAGAAAAGGAGCCAACTTACTTCTAAAACGTATGAATTTATTCTCTATTCAAAATTCTATATTCAAATATTTTTAGTAAACAATGTCTTTCATGTGTGCGCCATAATCGCTAGGGCAATGTTAGACCTAAAAGGGGAAAATTTCCTGAAACACCTTTTCCTTTCCATGCAATCTATATGGATTTTATTGAATTAAATAAAAGCAAAAGATTAAAATATTGTTTTGTAATTACTGATGTTTTTTCTAAATGGGTAGAAATATTTCCATGTGCAACACATGATGCTGTTACAGTGGCTAAAGCTACTTGTGAAAGAATAATCCCAACCTTTGACATACCACAAGTGATAAGAAGTGATAATGGTACTCATTTTGTAAATCAAGTGACAGAAAAAAATGGCTCAACATCTTTGTATAGATCTAAAGAGACATTGTAGTTATCACCCACAAAGTGCATTGTTAGTTCAGAGAACTAATGGCACTATCAAATCAAAGTTAAAGAAATGCATGGAAGAGACAGACAGCCTGACTGCATAGACTTAGTTCAAATTCAATTCAAAGAGGTTTATTATCATATGCACAGTATAGAAACGGGTTTCCCTGTACAATGAAATTATGTCTTTGCCGCCTGCTCCGAATGCCAAAAGGAGAGGAAAGCGAAGAAGAAATAGAATTCACACAACATACACACAAGACACAAGATGTCGGGTGGCAATACTATGTTCTATACTTTTATATACTATACTATACTTTTATATATTCAACTAAGCATGCGTATCACATGCACAGCAGGTCAAGCATGAACCGTTTTGAAATATTGCATGGACGTTCTTATAGGTTACCAAACCTTGATCCAACACAGCAACATTCTCCTGATGATGATGCGACTTCTCTGGACTAGTGATAAAAATGTTTGCAACTAAAGATGTGCTAAGGACAAATCAAGTGCCAGAATCCCCTTTATCTCCACAGGACACTTCGCCAGTGCAGGTCGGTGACTGGGTGTTTGTGAAGGCCATAAAAAGGAAGTGTTGGTCCAGCCCACGGTGGGAAGGCCCATTCCAAGTCCTGCTGACTACACCAACAGCTGTAAAGATTGCTGAAAGGACGTCTTCCACCTGTCACACTGCAAGGAGAAGCATCTGGTTGAGGCTAATTCCAACTGCTAGGTGTTGAAGTATGACTACAAAGGGAGGCAGCTGTATAGAAGCTGTTTTTCTCAACGTCAGTGAAGCAGGGAGATCCACCTAGTTTTAGGGAAGAAAGCACACCAGATCTCTTTTGCACTACACGGATCCTGCACTGTTAGAGGACTTGAAGAGGGGATGTCCTAGTAACCTCTCCCTGCTGAAGATAGGCACATATCCACCATGGCGTGTCCATCTGAGCTAAGAAACAGCTTCTTTTGTCTACTGTTCCTGCTACTCCTGGCAGGAGCCACCACATGGATTTGGTTCTTTTGGAATCCTTATCCATTTACTAGAAGAACAATCAACGAAGAAAGAATATAACTTCTTATTATAAGGAGAACAAGATGACTGTAATGATTTTGAAACTGTAATTAGTATGTAAAAACATCTTCTCATCTGAGTGTAAATTGGTAAATGTGTTATGAAAATGAAGTTTGAAGTTTGTCTGTAGTGCTATTGGCCATTTTTGTACATTATTGCTTTTTAATTATTTTTTCAAGTCTGTTTTTAGCATAAACTAAATAAGTATTCATCCAAGAGCCATTGAAGAGTTCAAAAGGCACAACAAAGTAGATTAGAGCAGTTTTATTTTTTTTGCATTAAGATTTCAACATTTAATACCAGGAGTCCATGATGCGCCTCATGCTCATGAACCTCATGCCGCTGAAGCCCATATTCATGAAGCTCCGGTACTCTCCGGGCCTCATGTACATCATCCTGCCTCTGTAATGGGGCTGCTCGTACATCAGCCAGTGGCCGTCCATCACGTTGCAGGACATGCAGTTGTTCATGCGGTAACGGTCCATGATGTTGTCGCAGTCGTCCATCATCTCGTACATCTGACCTCCGAAGTTCTCCCTCTCATAGATCCTCATCCTGTAGGATCCCCTGTGCTGTTAAGTGCAAAGAGAACGTGTTAGAACTCAACACACTTCAAACCTCAGAAGCAGCAAAGAACTACATAGATTTTACACTAACCATGGGGATCATGCGGCAGGACCTGATGCAGTCACTCATACCGAACATGCTCATGTAGTCGGCGTACTCGCCCCTCCTCATGAAGTACTGGTTCCCCATGTAGTTGGGACGGTCGTAGACCATGAAGCAGCCGCTCTCCACCCTGCAGGAGTGACACCTGCTCAGGTAGGAGTACATGTCGGAGAAGTCGCTCATGCACTCATAGGAACGTCCCATGAAGTTCCTGTCCTCGTAGAAGATGATCTGCAAAGCAACATGTTTTTCTTAAAAAAAAAACAGACAAACTTCGTAAATGAATTTTTGGCGAAGAAGTCAGGGTTTGGTACCTTTCCTCTCATGCCCATGTCGGTGCTCATGTTGGCTGTAGATGAGTTGTTGCTGTTGCTCCTGCAAACTGATGCTCTACCAGGTTTAACCCTTTCCCTTTTATACCTTGCTTCATGTAAAAAACTACTGAACCCCCCCATCACCCCCTTAATTAAAACCCTGACTCGGCAGCTCAGGTTGACCTCCACAGAATGCAGAGGTTACGGTCATTTTTCAGTCTTTAGAAAAGCTTTGCTCTGGTCACACAGAGCATTTTCAACAGTTTCTTTCAGTGAATGGGCTGGCCCATGTGACTGTTAAGAACTGTTTGTACTACAGCTGCATGCCACATCATGTTTCCACATTGTTTATCTAAACAAAACCATTTGTCTTGTTGGTGAAACACACAAAACACACAAATAAGTAGCTCTACAGGGACATCTTCAATAATTAAATGTTCAAATTCTGACTTCTGGTGCAAAAATTAAATCTTACCACTAATTTCAATTCAAATGAACTTATTGGAAGTGACAAAGAGAACAGGACTTGATGGGTAACGTGGTACTGAGATGACATTTTTTAGACAATAAATGTGAAATGTGAATTTTTCACCTGCCAAAGTCTACTACATTAGCAAAAAAATCTAATTAGACACCCCAAAAGATACACATTGAAACACATTGGGTTGCCTTGGCTCTACAGGTTTTTGTAACATTCTCTATATATGTGTTATGATATAGTCATTGTGTAGATAGTACATTTTTTCAAGGTTTTTTTTTGACAAAGTTCTTCCTTAGTTCTTATTTTATGATGCGGCAGTTGCATTAGGAATATTTCTTTTACAAATTTTTCCCATTCCTGCTGCGTTGGTGAGTCTGTTTCTTGTTTTCCTGGAAGGTTTTGACTTACCATTTGCTTGATATATGAAATATGCTTTTCTTTGGTATATTGTCGCCCAGGATGCTGGTTGTAATCTGATTATAATCCTTCCAAGGGGGGATAACTTTGGGGCAAGACCAAAAGAGGGAGGGGGTCTACATTTATATCTCCACATTTTCTTCAACATGGATGAGGCTCAAAGTGTGCTTGGTTATGATTCTGGGTGTTTTAAAATATCTCATAAAGTGGGGGTATTGTGTGTTGCCAAATTTAAAGATAATCATCTTCAGATATGTTTAAACCAGTTCCCTTTCCCATGTCTTTTCGACAGGTGTTTTTTTCAAAACATTTTGAGAGGAAGTTAAGATGAACATTCAGTGTCCAACTTCATGGCTGATCTGAGTAAAAATGGCGCCATTGAAAGATAAGCAGAAACCTGTTACATCAAATTCTGCAATACTATGCAAAGCGACCGCTTCGGTATTGTTCTCCACCGTGCCCCTTTCTTAGGGATGGGCACCGAGCCCCGGTATTGAACAAGCCCCGGTGTTAAACGAGCCCCAGTATTGAATGAGCCCCGGGGCAACTATCTTCAAGATAACAGTATCGTTAAGATCTGACCTCAACGGTTCTGCTATCAGTACTGGAAGTCATATTTTATGTGTCCCACAAGATATAAAATAGAGCTGTGACGGTGTGGGATTTTTGATCACCGCGGTGATGAAGCAGCAGAAGTCGCGGTCCACCCCCCCCCCAGCACAAAATCCCCCGGCGCCGCATTGCAAATGAATACCGGTACAAGTAATAATTCCAACGCAGTATTCTTTATTAATAAATAACAGTAAGAACTAACTATCTAACTAATGAACTAAATATATAGGTGTTGTAGAATGAGTATGTGTGTGTGTTTCAGCGCGCTGCGTATGGAAGGAGCGCGTGTCGCGTGAGAGTGAGTGAGAGCATGCACAAGTGTTGGGGGGGGTGCGTTTTTGTTTGGAGTTACGGAGTGAAGGAGACCAGTCATAAAAGGTTTCCCCCAGGTGTTGGAATAGGTTTGTGGTGCTGCTGCCTTTGACTGCGGTGGGCTTTAGTCAGATATAGCAGTGTGGGGGGGTCTCTTCCTCCACGTCTGTGGCAGTAAACCACACCAGTTCAGAACAACAGAGGATTTGATTCCTTTCTTGGGAACAAACTTCCCACTCTCACCAGTAGCCATGGTGTCGCTTGCTGTTTCCTGTGTGCTATGTGTCACTTGCCATACCGAAACTAACACTATGGAAGCTCTGGGGAGCCAAAAATGTGACATTACACAAAAATTCGATTTTGTTATTTTTGAAATCGCCCGGAACAAAAAATTCAAATTAATTCATTTAATGGATTTTTTGCCCAGGCCTGGGTTGTTTGTATTTTGAGTGTTGGCCTGGTGTTTAACCAATGTGAAGTACATCATTCTGGTTTGCACATCAATTGGTTGTAAGAGTGTTTATTATTATTATTAGTATTGTTATTGATGATGATCCTATCATTGACTTAATATTGAATGCCCCTGCCGTAGAACGGTGTTGTGACGTGCCCCTCACTGAGTGGAGGGTGGATTGTTACAGTCTTGATGTCTTTCCACAGTGTAGCAGAATGACCTTGTTCAGCCTCATGACAGGAGCGAGCAGACATCTTTGATTGGACACCTCAAGTCTAACCTCCAAGACTACATAAAGCCATAAAGTGATTAGCATCTTCCCCCCCAATGACACGGGGCTGGGCATGGAACTAGTTATTTACTTATTTTACTGTTTTTATGTACGCAGACAGGGAACACCCCTGCTGCAATATAATCTACCAAATTTTACTGCTTGTTGATTGCTCCGTACAACTCTGTACAACTTTGATCCAACGGAGAGCTACTGCAATAATTTAGGGGTTCATCCAGGATGAGGAAGTAGTTTTTTAGGCAGGTTCCAGCATCCTTTTCATGGCGTGACCAGAGTCAGGACTCACATTGAAAAAGGTAAGCAGAAACCTGGAATTCTGCACATTCATTTACTTGGCCCAAACCTAAGTTCATGACTGGTCACTTCCAGGGAAAAGGTCTTGAGTTCAATGTTGTATATGTTTAAGGGGATGATTTACAAGTTTTTTACATCTCATGTTGGATCAGGGTTGAATTAAATGTTGTACAGCTGGCTGTGTTAGCTAGCGGTCTGGGGTAGACCTTAAAATGAGTAAATGGCTGTGGTAGCCATTAAAAAGGGATGTGGTGATAAACCAAACTGATGAAAATAGGTGCCTTGTAATGACTTTTGAAGGAAAGGTTAAGTCTAGGTATCTTTCCACAGTGCAGCAGAATGACCTCGTTCAGCCTCTGACAGACTGATATCCTTGCATATTTATCATTCGAATTTCCCTACGGGGATTAATAAAGTTGATCTTAATCTTAATCTGCTTTATACAATGTCTTTTTACTTTAAACACATCACCTGAGACAATCTGCAAAAATATAAAACATCCCACCATTTGGGTTTGGCACCCCACAAGGGCTTGCTCAGTTTGAAGTAAACTGTGGGAAGGTGATGGCCCCCTAAACATGGAGGGAAATTGTGTTTTGTTGTTTTTTGTAAATGTTTTTGTATGGACTGAAGATTTGTGAAGAGAGTGAACAGCTGCCCGTTCCTGCGATGACAGGGACGTCTGCTCGCAAACGGTGTGTGGCATAACTGCAGCTAAAGGTTGTGTGAAGCTAGATAGAGCAGAAGTAGGAGATGTTGGCGTTTGCAAAGAGCAAGCAAACCCAGAAGATAAGAATAAATCTGCAGGGAGATTGACTCAATAGTTAACATAGTACACAGAAGAAAAGGATAGATTTGCTTTGTTTGCTATTTTGGTTGTTATCAAAAGTGAATAGCTAGAGGATTTGGAACCACATTTACCAGTAATCCAGTGCGATCACTCTGAAATAAAGTCTGTTTTTGTGTTGTGTTCCTACAAATGCAGAAAATTGATAGCTGGAGCTACAGAAGCCGTGGAGAAGCAGGTGAGAAGAATGTGCTCCATCGCACATTGACCTGAACTCTTTCTTTAATGCAGCTCTTAGTTCTTTGACAGTGAAAAACACAGAAACTGCAACATTTGCAAGATATTTATATTTTCCTTCCCCTTAACACCAAGAAGGATCTGGCCCCTATTCCTTGGCCTGGGAGCATTCCTTCCAAGTCTGTCAGAATACACCACAGCCACAGCTGTAGGCCCCCTCCCACTCCTTAGTCCCTAAGATTTTATCTTTTGTGGGGCAGCAGTGGCTCAGCCCCAGCAACTGGCACCACTTCAGCAGGAAGGATTGGGCCCGCTTCATGGTGGAGGCCAAGGAAGTGGGTGACGCGTTTGTGGCAGGTATTGACTTTCCTCTGGACGCCTGGTTGACGCGAACACTGGGACTTTGGAAAACTCTTCTTATCGAAGAAGAGGGCCCACACCCTCCTCCCTACGGGATGTGATTGCTAGCAGCGGTGGGCTCTGGTGTGGTGGAGGATGACCTCGGGTGGGTGTGATGGGTTAGTGTAGTGATTTCTACGTTTTTAGTGGTGAGCTCTTGTGAGAGCTTAAAAGAGAAAATGTGGGGACCCCTTTTTCTTATTTTTATACATATTGTTTATGTCAGGGGTCCCCACCCTTTTTTATGGATGTGAGCTACTTTTGAGATGACAATGCCTCAAAGATCTACCTATATATAAAAAAAAAACTTGCCCCTCTCACCCTCCGCGGGTGGTTTCTCCTCCAAGGCTGGGGTCCTCTACCAGAGGCCTGGGAGCTTGAGGGTCCTGCAGTATCTTAGCTGTTCCTGTTCTTTTCTGGACTGAGAGGTCTGAGATCTTTCCAGATATCTGTTGTAGCCACTCCTCCAGCTTGGGGGTTACTGCCCCGAGTGCTCCAATTACCACAGGCACCACCATCACCTTCACTTTCCAGGCTTTCTCCAGTTCTTCTCTGAGTCCCTGGTATTTCTCCAGTTTCTCATGTTCCTTCTTCCTGATGTTCCCATCGCTTGGCACTGCCACATCCACCACAACGGCTTTCCTCTGTTCTTTATCCACCACTATGATGTCTGGTTGGTTCACCATTACCATCCTATCAGTCTGGATCTGGAAGTCCCACAGGATCTTTGCCCTTTCATTCTCCACCACCTTCGGGGGTGTTTCCCATTTTGACCTTGGGGTTTCCAGTCCATATTCTGCACACATGTTCCTGTATATTATACCAGCCACTTGATTGTGGCGCTCCATGTGTGCTTTACCTGCCAGCATCTTACATCCTGCAGTTATGTGCTGGATTGTTTCAGGCGCCTCTGTGCACAGCCTACACCTTGGGTCTGGTCTGGTGTGGTAGATCTACACCTTGGGTCTTGTCTGGTGTGGTAGATCTACACCTTGGGTCTTGTCTGGTGTGATAGATCTACACCTTGGGTCTGGTCTGGTGTGGTAGATATGAGCCTCTATCGCTCTGGTCCTCAGGGCTTGCTCCTGAGCTGCCAGGATGAGTGCTTCAGTGCTGTCCTGTAGGCCAGCCCTCTCTAGCCATTGGTAGGACTTCTTGATATCAGCCACTTCAGTTATGGTCCGGTGGTACATCCCATGGAGGGGTTTGTCCTCCCATGAGGATCTGTCCTCCAGCACTGTATCCTCTGCTCTCTATTGCTTGAGACATTCACTGAGCACACTGTCAGTTGGGGCCTTGAGCTTGATGTACTCATGCATCTATATATATATATATACATCTGGCTGTATGGATGGATAAATGGATATATAACCATCACAACGGCAGACATCCAAGAAAGAGTCTCAGGTATGAAGAACTGGACAGCCCCGGGCCCTGACATGATACATGTGTAACACAGGTGCCAGAACCCGGTCATAGTTACCTTCACGTGCTCATTGGCTGATCTTTGTGCAAAAGCCGCCACCCCGGAAGCTCATAAACCGCTTCGGAGCAGAGCGGAGCGGAGCTATGCATAACAGGAAAGCCTGGTCAAGACGCTACAGGTGTGTTTAGTTTCGGTTTCACTTTTAAACGTCGTTCGGTTATGTTCTAATCTTTGGATATGATCAATGGGTTTGCAGGAGCCAACTGCCAGTATAACACGCCGCGAATAAGCAGCATATTTGGTGCACTTAGTCGGAATCGGTGAGTTTATACTTCTTCTTTTAGTTTGTTTGTTGGTTAGCTTAGCATTTGCCTCCCTCAATGAATGAGGTGGACTGATTAGCAGCTGCTATCTATGCCAAAGTTCTGTTTTGTTTTCTGTTAATGCAACCACGCTGATTATTAATCAATCTGATTATTAATCAGCGTGGGGGTTCTTTTGTCATTTTGTTTTTTTTTTCTCTTTGGTGTATTATGTACTTAAATGCACTTTAGATTGAAATTCATGAATTGACTTATGATGATGAACTGTATTGATTATGAATTGTACAATGTTAGTTCTTTAAAATGAGATTCATTTACCAAACTATAATACAATTATGGTTCTATTGTTTGTGTGTGCACCCAGTTTAATGCTAGAACCCTATGGGTCCTGTTCTTTATCTAGGCCATAGGGATTGATGGTGAGCTAAGCCCGAACCAGAAACCAAGCCTGGAGCTCTCTGAAGGAATTTTCTCCTTCCTGTTGTTCAGCCCAGTCTGGTAGGAGGCTCCTGTAGCCTAATGACTCATTTAATCAATGCACCTGCATTCGTCCTACAACACAGAGACACAAAGACTTTCAATCACTTCTCATCACTGAACACTAACCTCCGGATTCAACTATTTCTGTCTGGGTCGCAGGGACAATTCATAAGCTGATGATATTGAGTTGGATATGACGGATCACTCACTGAACCGTCCATCTGTATATAATCTTTGTAAAGGATCTCCTGAAATAATTTGGAATATTCTCTTTTGTAATATTGGTGTATGGTGTACGTTTATGTGTGTATAAAATACATGGTACCGTTCATAGCAAACCTACAGTCTTCAGTCTCTGCCTCCTCTCTCCCTAAGCCTTCCTTGTTCTTCTGACTCTAGTCCATAATAGACATGCTACACATGCCTACTGGCTAAAGAAGCTCACTGCACTCCACGAGCGCCTGGCAGCACAAATGAACCAGCTGCTAAGAGATGGGACTCGCCCCGAATGGCTAACAGAAGGGCGAACAACCCTGATCCAGAAGGATCCCTCAAAGGGTGCAGTCCCATTCAACTACCGACCAATAACCTGTCTCTCCACAACATGGAAGCTCATGTCAGGCATCATCGCAACCAAGATAAATAGGCACATGGATCAATACATGAGTAACACACAGAAAGGCATTGGTAGAGACTCCAGAGGAGCCAAACACCAACTCCTGGTTGACAGAACAGTTGTTTAAGACTGCAAGTCACGACACACCAACCTGTGCTCAGGAACAAGCCCTGAGCACCGGAGCAATAGAGGCTCAGATCTACCACACCAGACAAGACCCAAGGTGTAGATCTATCACACCAGACAAGACCCAAGGTGTAGATCTACCACACCAGACCAGACCCAAGGTGTAGATCTACCACACCAGACAAGACCCAAGGTGTAGATCTACCACACCAGACCAGACCCAAGGTGTAGGCTGTGCACAGAGGCGCCTGAAACAATCCATAACTGCAGGGTGTAAGATGCTGGCAGGTAAAGCATACATGGAGCGCCACAATCAAGTGGCTGGAATAATATACAGGAACATGTGTGCAGAATATGGACTGGAAACCCCAAGGTCAAAATGGGAAACACCCCCGAAGGTGGTGGAGAATGAGAGAGCAAAGATCCGGTGGGAATTGGATGGTAATGGAGAACCAACCAGACATTGTAGTGGTGGATAAAGAACAGAGGAAAGCCGTTGTGGTGGATGTGGCAGTGCCAAGTGAAGAACCCCCACGCTGATTAATAATCAGATTGATTAATAATCAGCGTGGTTGCGTTAACAGAAAACAAAACAGAACTTTGGCATAGATAGCAGCTGCTAATCAGTCCACCTCATTCATTGAGGGAGGCAAATGCTAAGCTAACCAACAAACAAACTAAAAGAAGAAGTATAAACTCACCGATTCCGACTAAGTGCACCAAATATGCTGCTTATTCGCGGCGTGTTATACTGGCAGTTGGCTCCTGCAAACCCATTGATCATATCCAAAGATTAGAACATAACCGAACGACGTTTAAAAGTGAAACCGAAACTAAACACACCTGTAGCGTCTTGACCAGGCTTTCCTGTTATGCATAGCTCCGCTCCGCTCTGCTCCGAAGCGGTTTATGAGCTTCCGGGGTGGCGGCTTTTGCCAAAGATCAGCCAATGAGCACGTGAAGGTAACTATGACCGGGTTCTGGCACCTGTGTTACACATGTATCATGTCAGGGCCCGGGGCTGTCCAGTTCTTCATACCTGAGACTCTTTCTTGGATGTCTGCCGTTGTGATGGTTATATATCCATTTATCCATCCATACAGCCAGATGTATATATATATATACATAGATGCATGAGTACATCAAGCTCAAGGCCCCAACTGACAGTGTGCTCAGTGAATGTCTCAGGCAATGGAGAGCAGAGGATACAGTGCTGGAGGACAGATCCTCATGGGAGGACAAACCCCTCCATGGGATGTACCACCTGACCATAACTGAAGTGGCTGATATCAAGAAGTCCTACCAATGGCTAGAGAGGGCTGGCTTACAGGACAGCACTGAAGCACTCATCCTGGCAGCTCAGGAGCAAGCCCTGAGGACCAGAAAAATAGAGGCTCATATCTACCACACCAGACAAGACCCAAGGTGTCGATCTACCACACCAGACCAGACCCAAGGTGTAGATCTACCACACCAGACAAGACCCAAGGTGTAGATCTACCACACCAGACAAGACCCAAGGTGTAGATCTACCACACCAGACCAGACCCAAGGTGTAGGCTGTGCACAGAGGCGCCTGAAACAATCCAGCACATAACTGCAGGATGTAAGATGCTGGCAGGTAAAGCATACATGGAGCGCCACAATCAAGTGGCTGGAATAATATACAGGAACATGTGTGCAGAATATGGACTGGAAACCCCAAGGTCAAAATGGGAAACACCCCCGAAGGTGGTGGAGAATGAAAGGGCAAAGATCCTGTGGGACTTCCAGATCCAGACTGATAGGATGGTAATGGTGAACCAACCAGACATCGTAGTGGTGGATAAAGAACAGAGGAAAGCCGTTGTGGTGGATGTGGCAGTGCCAAGAACATCAGGAAGAAGGAACATGAGAAACTGGAGAAATACCAGGGACTCAGAGAAGAACTGGAGAAAGCCTGGAAAGTGAAGGTGACAGTGGTGCCTGTGGTAATTGGAGCACTCGGGACAGTAACCCCCAAGCTGGAGGAGTGGCTACAACAGATACCTGGAAAGACCTCAGACCTCTCAGTCCAGAACAGAACAGGAACAGCTAAGATACTGCAGGACCCTCAAGCTCCCAGGCCTCTGGTAGAGGACCCCAGCTTGGGGGAGAAACCACCCACAGAGGGTGAGAGGGACGTTTTTTTTACATACACACACATACACACACACACACACACATATATAGTATTTTGAGACTAAAATACTGTTTAAGAAAAATAATAATGAAAAAGTATAATGAAGTATTAGTACCTAATGTACTGATTTTTCAAAAACTATACATTAAAAGTACACAAATCTTTGTGAGTAGATACTTTAGTATTAACAGATGAGGCGTTTTATTACAAATCAGAAAGCAGCAACTATCGTATTTCATCCTCTGCTGTAAACCGTGCAATGGGGGGAGCATGGCATTTCTAAAGCGCCGCCAGCAACGTGGTCAACATTGCATGCTGCTTGACACCTGGAGCTCTGTACAACTTTGATCCAACTTTGAATAACAACTTTTTAGTAACTTCTTAATAAATGTATTATTTTCCTAAACAAGTTTTTTGTATCTCACTTTCTCAACAACTAACTCAGGGAGGCTAGCGGAGATCTACCTCATCAAAAGACATAATGTCCTGCCAAACAACACAACAAGGACGTGCCAAAGACCTAAAAGACTGTTTTGTGTTTAATAATACCGTCATAAGTAGCATAAAAAAAATGTCAGTGTCTGTAGTAATGCTGTGGTATGCTTTTTAAAACCAAAAACCAGACGATGACACATTTATCTGCTAAAGATATGTAGATTTATTTTCTCAAAACCTTTAATGTTTGCTGAAACAGATTTTCACATGTCCATGATGCGCCTCATGCTCATGAACCTCATGCCGCTGAAGCCCATGTCCCTGAAGCTCCGATACTCTCCGGGCCTCATGTACATCATCCTGCCTCTGTAGTGGGGCTGCTCGTACATCAGCCAGTGGCCGTCCATCACGTTGCAGGACATGCAGTTGTTCATGCGGTAACGGTCCATGATGGAGTCGCAGTCGTCCATCATCTCGTACATCTGACCTTCGAAGTTCTCCCTCTCATAGATCCTCATCCTGTAGGATCCCCTGTGCTGTTAAGTGCAAAGAGAACGTGTTAGAATTCACCTCAAGTAAAAGCAGAAAAAACCCGAAAAGGTTTTACACTAACCATGGGGATCATGCGGCAGGACCTGATACAGTCCCTCATCCCCATTGTGCTCATGTAGTCGGCGTACTCGCCCCTCCTCATGAAGTACTGGTTCCCCATGTAGTTGGGACGGTCGTAGACCATGAAGCAGCCGCTCTCCACCCTGCAGGAGTGACACCTGCTCAGGTAGGAGGACATGTCAGCACAGTCACTGCTGGTCTCATAGGAACGTCCCATGAAGTTCCTGTCCTCGTAGAAGATGATCTGCAAAAGAAAACAAACAAACAATGAGACTAACGAGTAGAAAAACAGAAATAATGCTTAAAAACCTGTAGTGGTCTACCTTGCCCATAGCTGTGGTGTTATTACTGGGTTTCTATGAGAACTCTGTTGTGAGATGCTCTGGTTGTGCTGCTTTACTGTTACTTTTATACCTGACTAAACCTAAAGAATCTGTGGCCCTATTGTGCAAAGCCCTGACCCAGCAAAATGGTTAGAGGCCTATACTGTACTGAGAGCCATTTGTCACAATTCCATGTGACTGGGTCCCCTAGAAGACTTTAGAATGGATTGTTCCAGGGAACAATACAGTGAGCTATTTATTTGGTGACAGCACAGAATCACGGTCTCAATTGAACGTTTCAGGCCACATTGTGCAGCTTTCTTATTGGCAAAGGTCAATTAACAGAGGTGAGAGTCCTGCTTAACCCAACAGGTCAGTCACACCATGATTTCATTAATCACTTTAACAGGATCAGGGGATGATGAAAACTGTGGGATACGCTGTTTACAGTATTCCCCCTGTATGCGTGGGGGTTAGGGACCAGAAAACCTGCAAATATGCAGAATTCACAAATAGGGAGAACCCCCTCCACCCCCCCGCAGCTGGAGAATGTCCGTCACCGATCCTTCCTCATCCAAAACTCTTCTGAAACATTTCTGATGCTTTGTGAAACATTTATTAAAGAACATCAACATAAAGAGTTGTTTTATTCACATCAATAGACTGTACCATAGCATACTTTATAACATTAGGAGTGTCTCTCTGTGCCTTAAAACCAGGAGTCCGTTCTTCCTCCTTCATCAGTGAAGTGAGAGACATCATCTTCCTCCAGAAGAGGCCAGTTTCATCCACTATTCGTTCATCCGGATGATAATTATTCTCTGAGAAGATCTTCCACAGCTATTCAGGATATTTTCCAGTCACTTCCGGGTCAGCTGATGCCATTTCTCTGTTCAGGGTCACAAACTTCGGTTGCAGCGATTCAGGGACGGTGGAACCAGCTGTGAAATATTCTTTACAGGCCGGAGTGATCTTCATCTCTGCTCCCCTCCTGCCCTGCAGCAAAAGTCTCATATAGCCTCTTGAGTTGTTGAGCTTTTGCGAATATTGAAACGCAAATAAATGCAGGCACGAGAAAACTTAAGTTTAAAGCTTAATACAAAAATGAAACCATGCATCTCTTGTACAAAAAGGGTGGTATTTATTTAAAATTCTTCATGGTAAATGTGGTCTACTTATATAGTATTTTTCTTTGCTTTAAGGATCGAACTGGTTACAGTCACACATTCACACCCTGCTGCCGAGCACTGGAGCCAACCAGTGACGTGTGGTCAGGGGAGGCAAGTGAGGCAGAGCCTCACCTGTCATAATCGTGATAAAGTACAAAAATGTAAATTAAGTAAATATTATTTTCCACTGATCTGTTTTAAATATAAATTTTCAGTCAACTCAACCTGTTTTCCACAGTTTCTGAGGTTAAAATCGTCGAATTTGAGTGTTGTGTGATCACAGACGGAGCTGAATCTCCGGGTGAGGCTCTGAGCTGCTGTGCCTCACTTCTGACGGCAGGACTCAAACAGAGACGTGCGGTGGAAGCCCTGCTATAGGCCTGCAGAAAGGGCTTCAGGTGAGGCAGGCCTCACCAGCAGGGGGCAGACGTGAGCCGACAGCTGCTCTGTAGCTACACTGCTGCCGTAGAAAAAGACTAGGAACGTCTTTCTCCTTTGAGAGGAGAAACTCATTTCAACTAAAGGAAAATGAGGAAGACTTTTCCAACAGATCATAGAGATTTTAGTGGAGAAGCATCGACACATGGACTCAAAAAGTAAGGACAAACATGTTTTTTAATTTTTGTTTTTTAAAAATAACATGGGAGTAAGTGGATAAAAATGAAAGTAAAATAATTGATTTTATTTATGATCATTTTCACAGACATTTGATAACTGATTAAAACTCCAGAATTACCAGAAATAGTTACTAAGGATCAAATGTGCGCTGAACACATCTGTATACTTTAATTTGTTTACAGTAAATATGAATAATTTATACACAAGAAGAGCGTTCTATCTATCTATAAAAGAAATATTTTCTGTAGGACAAATATGATCCTGTGTGTATTTTATAAGCTGTTTCCTGCTGTTGAAAGAATGGTGAAATATTCAGTTCTTTCATTGTAAATCTGACTCTAGAGGATTCAGTGCCTCACCAGCATCAACCTCACTCCACGTCACTGGAGCCAACATCTAGCCACCAGGAGCAACGTGGTACTCAAGGACGCTTTACTGTTCAGAACCCAACCTGGGATCCTCTGAGTTCTCCACCTCTGCACTGCAGTCGCACCATCAACAGCAAAAAAATCATAGAATGGATCAAATGTTATCTTGTTTAAAACTTTGTGTAATTGTGACACAAAAATATAGATTTACACAGGCCATACATGAATGTTTAATAAGTAAAGCAGGTGTCGTTTCCATCCAACACATTTTGACTTCGTCTCCAAGCGTCTCCTGCTAAAAGCCTTGGAGCTTCAGTTCAAAACTATTGCAGTTGATCAAAGGAGTCACATGGGATTGGCCATGCAACTGTCTCAGTTTTACCCATGTCTGGTACTCAGTTCAATGATACAATGCTACAGGTTTTTTCTCCAGAAAACATTGTACCTACAACGAGGGAACTATATTTTTATTTGGTTAATTTTTTTTTTTTTTTTAAACAAGACAGGCTTGCATAAACTAATATAAAATATTTGCTTACAATTCACACTGCGTAGGTTTCAAGGTAGAATGTAAGTAGAAGTTTTCTGGCTAAATATTACATCCATGCTGGACTCTTTAATGTCTGGTGGTTTTGGAGGACCCAGACTGGTGATCCTGCTCTGCGCTGTCAAACGTTGTCACAGACTGTTATCCGACCTTTATGAGGCTGGAGTTGGTGTACGACTGTTTATTGATGCTTTGAAGGTGAAAGAAAAGTTAAGGGAAAATCTATTGGTCATATTAAAATGGCTCGTATGCACACAATGTCCCACGTGTATTCATGTTTCATTATTCCCGGTTTCACATATTGTGATCATGTTCACGTCATGTGACTCCTTCTGACTTTTGCGTCCGGAGAAGGTGCTCCGCTCATTTCTAAGGAAGGGGGGCGGACATGAGGAGCACGCCGGCCTGTCAGCCTCCAAGAGATGGTTCCACCGTTCCTGAATCACCATAACCAATATTTGTGCCACTACATGGAGAAATGGCATCAGCTGACTCCGCTGAAAAATCTCCTGAAATGCTGAAGATGTCAGCAGTCGATTGATCTGAACTCAAAGAAGATGTTGAGCAATGTTCCCATGTTCTATCTATGTATTCCTAAAAGCTCCCTGATCTGCCCCGGCCACCGTGCACAAGCTCCCTGATCTGCCCCGGCCACCGTGCACAAGCTCCCTGATCTGCCCCGGCCACTGTGCACAAGCTCCCTGATCTGCCCCGGCCACCGTGCACAAGCTCCCTGATCTGCCCCGGCCACTGTGCACAAGCTCCCTGATCTGCCCCGGCCACTGTGCACGAGTTCAGGTGCGATAGATGAGGAGATCACGTTGCTGCCTTCCCTGCACATATTTCAGTGGGTCCAAGCCTGGATTTTTTTGTTGGCTGCATGTTTTCAGCATTTGTGTTCTGTCTCTGATCGAGTTTGAAGGTTTACTGTTCTTGTTTGCGAAGTTTGTCAAATTCCATTTTATTTGTGTAGTCCAAATTCACAACACCAGTCGTCTTGATGGGCTTGGTATCGGTAATTGAAGAAGTAAAACATAAAATCAAAAGGATCATGAATACATAGGAAAGTGGGAAAATACTAAGTTGAACTAACAAACAGACTAAGCTATATTGGCATCCCTGCCCTTAGACCCCCCTAAGGAAAAACCCCTAAAAAAAATGGATTCCAGAAAAACGAAGAAACCTCAGGGGGGTCCACATGAAGGAGGGATCCTCCCCCAGGACGGACAGGCGATTTACCAGAACTCTTAGAGAAGAATTAACTTATCTAACTCAATCACTACATGTTTAAAGTCCAGCAGACGTGCTTCAGCCAGCCGGGCGGCGTGCTTTCCACCGCCGCATCGACGCTTTGCATTTACTTGGTGATGTGTGGATGGATGCAGCTGCTCGCCATGGAAACCCATGAAGCTCTCTGCGTGCTGGACTTGGACTGACCTGAAGGTCACATGACGTCAGGAGCTCTGCAGCAACGGACTGCAGAAAGTCTGTGACCTCTTTGACCTTCAGCATCCTCTGACCCCTCTCCATCAGTTCAGTGGTCGACCTCTTGGAGGCTGAGCTGCTGTTGTTCCCAAACTCTTCCATGTTGTTCTGACAGAGCTGACTGTGGAACATTTAGGACATTTCACCTCTGGGTTTGAGGCACAGGTGGCGTCCCATGACAGTTCCACGCTGGAATTCACTGAGAGCAGAACATTCTTTCCCAAAGGTTTGTAGAAACAGTCTGCATGTCTGAGGGATGATTTTATCCACCGTGGTGATTAGGACACCTGATTCTGATGTGTGAGTGAATACTTTATGTCATTGAATTTTCCTTCTCTGTAAAATGTTTCCAAATCCCTTTTATTGTTTGGTTTTCATTAGGCTTTGAGCGTTGACTTACTAACTTAGCGGTCCAAGAAGCAGCCTAAAGTCACGGGTCATATCAAGACAGGCGGATGGTGAACAGAATCACGTAGTTTTTCAAAATAAAACGTCCTTCAGCATCAGAAAATAAACTAAATGGAAGTCATTAAAAGTCAGTGTGTATATTTCTTTCTGTCTGCGACCCAGTGACAAGTGGCACACGGACCGGTACCGGTCTGCGGCCTGGGGGTTGGGACACTGGTCTACGATTGTTGAGTTTTTCATACATTTAATGTGTGTTTGCATTGTCTTGGTTGTACCAAGAATAATCTGTAATGTTTTTCATGAAACTTGCATTTTGCCCAAACAGATTAAAGACCAGAAGAAAACAACCTTAACGTTTTTTATAAATCCCCATTTTTATTTCAGAATGAAGACATCTAGCACATGTCCATGATGCGCCTCATGCTCATGAACCTCATGCCGCTGAAGCCCATATTCATGAAGCTCCGGTACTCTCCGGGCCTCATGTACATCATCCTGCCTCTGTAGTGGGGCTGCTCGTACATCAGCCAGTGGCCGTCCATCACGTTGCAGGACATGCAGTTGTTCATGCGGTAACGGTCCATGATGTTGTCGCAGTCGTCCATCATCTCGTACATCTGACCTTCGAAGTTCTCCCTCTCATAGATCCTCATCCTGAACTGACCCCGGTACTGTTTGGACAGAACAAAAAGTGTTGAACATTTTTGATCATGTTGAACCACGTGATGGTGCATTTTCCCAAAAACTAACCATGGGGATCATGCGGCAGGACCTGATGCCCCCGCTCCATCCGAACATGCTCATGTAGTCGGCGTACTCGCCCCTCCTCATGAAGTACTGGTTCCCCATGTAGTTGGGACGGTCGTAGACCATGAAGCAGCCGCTCTCCACCCTGCAGGAGTGACACCTGCTCAGGTAGGAGGACATGTCGGAGCAGTCGCTCATGCACTCATAGGAGCGACCCTGGAAGTTCCTGTCCTCGTAGAAGATGATCTGAAATGCAGAACAATAAGTGGAAGTAAGACCCTCAAATTTATTGCAAATGTATTTATAGGCACCTTATTGTTAGGGTTTATTGGGACCGTTTCTCACCTTGCCCATATTTGCCAGGAGAACTGTTTTTGAACTGATTCTCTGTCTGTCAGAGCACCTTACTTTTATACCTGTCAGGAAACAAAAGCTCTTTGTCCCCTCCATTGTTCAAAGTCCTGACCCAGCATGCTTCTATAGAAGCCTATCGAGTTTTGAGTACTCACTCATGTAATACGGTCATGACCCCCAGGCAGAATTTTCTTTACAGAACATGTCGTTTTTTATTGAGCAAGACAAGTTCGAGAGCTTATTTGCTTAGGAATGACTGAACTGTAAATCCTTAAAATGACTGTTGGTGGCAGACAGACGTTGTGGCGGTGGTTTCCATGAACATCTGCTGGAAATACTTACATCCCCAAACATCAGTAGATCCATCATAGATAAAGATGTCGATCTAGAGATGTTACTGTTGCAGCTTGAAAGATTTGGGTGTTAAAGCATTTTGGTGATGTCATAGCCAAATTTGCTTATAAGCTTTGTTTATTGCTATTTTTGTGCTTGTTTATGGTATGTTGATTTCACAGGTTCCTCCATTTTTGGGTAGAGGTAAAGGTTTACGGCTTGCAGCAGGTTTTACTGCGTTGCAGTATTGATAGTAGAACTTTGAACTTTCATTATCACTTAAAACTGATCCAAATTTCAAAGTCGCAGATGATAAAGATGATAATGATAAATGTCAACACTAGATTTCCCTGTGCAACACTTTAACTCCCGCTATTGACTAAGCAAAGTGTATTTTGCAACACTAATATTTGCAGGTGATAGGGCATATTTTTCCATTAGCTAGTTAAAATTTCACTGTTTAAAATGTAACTGGTGTTTCAAAGGGAGAGTCTGGTAACAGACCTAAACTGGCACCAGTTGGAAACAAACTTCTGCATAGTCAGGGCAATATCGTTGACCCAAGTGCTTCCAGTTCTTGGTTAATGTACTGATGGGTTTTCCCGTTGATTATCTCCAAAAAAGAGAGACGACCAAGAAAAACCAAGCAACAAGTGACAACGACAACATAAAGAAATCCTCGATGACACCCAGCCTAAGCTGTATCCTTTCATGGAGCGAGTGAATGACATCCAGGCAAAGCTAACTCAAGGAGCTACTGGAAGAGTTCTGCAAACTCCAAGCTCAAAACGAGCAACAAGATAACCGGGTCGACATTCTAGAGAGAAAAGTGGATGCTGTGGAACAACAAGCAAAGATGAATAATGTCATTCTCACTGGATTACAGCTCAAACCTCGGGCAAAGCTAACGTCAGCTGGAGCTGGCAGTGCTAGTGCTAATAGCCCTAGCAATGCTTCAGAGCCTGGGTGCGAGGGTGAGATTCTGGAACACCAAGTGGAATTATTTCTCACGTCTAAAGGGATTTCCCTGGATCTCAACACCATGGAGACCTGCCACCTGCTCCCCAGGAGAAAGGAGACGGATAAACCAGCGATCCTCATCAGGTTTGTGAATCAAAAACACAAGCTAGCTCTGATGAACCAAAGGAAGAATCTGAAGGGATCTGCTGTTTATCTGAACGACCATCTGACCAGAAGGAATGCTGAAATCTCCAAACATGCACGGCTTCTCAGGAAGCAGAAGCAGATTGAGAACACTTGGGTTAAAGGCTGCAGGATTTACGTCAAACCACTCGGTCCACCGGACCGGTCCAAGGTTCTGGTTGTGAACACCATGCAGGACTTTGAGAAGTGTTTGATCATGGACGTCTGACCAACCAACATGCAGTAAATCAAAGAGGACAACATCATTTCAACAACTATGGCGCCTGGGATCTGCGCTATCTCTAAAAGTCTGAAGTGACCCTGATTTTCAGCAGAATTCTGACCTGCAGAAAACTTGACTCAACTTTCAGCTGTGCTGATATCAGCTGAAGAAGGATATGGACCTGAATCTAATGTCTACAGACACAACAGCGAAAAGACTTTATAAACTCTGTTTATACCAGAAGGATGGCTGTTAATCAGCAGAAGAAGGAATACCAACCTTGGACAATGCTCAGAATATGGATCCTTTTATTTCACAGCATTACCTGTTAATTATAATAATCAGATTGCTCAATCAATTATTGAAGATGGTTACAGTGATTGATCTTTAATTATATCACTTCACTTGCCCCAAAAAGTGGTTCATGATTTTTTCTAATGAAAAATAATTTCCACATATTTTTAACTTTTGATACTTGATCTGCATATGCTGTGAATATTTCGAAGATAGTGTTATGTCTAATTATATTCATGATTGTTCTAATAAAAAAATAATCTGCACATATTTTTGATAATTGATCTGCATATGCTATGATGATTTCAGAAACAGTGTTATGTCTATTTCTTCTGATGTATTGTTATTTTTAGTCATAGTCATAATTGTTCAAATCTGCACATAGTTTAGATAACAGATCTGAATGCGCTATGTTGATTTTTAAAATAGAGTTATGCCTATTTTACATAATTATGAAGTACTTCATCGTTGTCATGTGATTTATTGATACTTAAGGATTCCTAATGAATCTGTTTTAGTAAGGCATAGATATCTGATGAAGTTATGAACCGGTTAATGATAAATCATGTAATAAAATGGTTACGGTAGAACGGGGGGGATTATATAAATTCACTTCCTTCCACTTCCTTTGAAACAGTCATTAAATTTATGTCTAATTATCCTACGTTTGATGCGTCTTTGTAGGAATGCATAAATGCTGATTGTTTTGTTTTGTGCATTATTCTTATTTGATTGCTTGAAATAAACCATTTCAAATCAAGTGCCAAAGCTAACTTGGAAACAAATGTTCTTCTGGAGAACTGGTCTTTCCATCCCTGTATGCACGTCATGATGTCACTCCTTTTCACACTGCTGTGAGACATCACAAAGCGGCTGAGATAACGTCACGGCAGCTAGATTCTGTACAAGGAGGAAAATTAGAACTCATAATATAAGAAAAGAAAGAAAGAAAAACATTTAGGAGACTGACATTGGGAAAGATCAACAGACATTATAAAACAGCTGACCAATGAAGTTTTCTATCTTGAATGTATAGCACATTTTTAAACTCCCTCCAGTAAAGTGTACTCCTTTTTATCCCATATGTTTTGGTAGATAATTGGGTCACTAAATGCCATCCATCCTTTTTATCCCGCTGATCTGGGAACAGGTCGCAGGGACAACAGTCTAAGCAAATATCAAATCAAATCAAATTGAATTTATGTAGCACTTTTCGTACAAGGTGTAGTACACCGACATTAATAACATATAAAAAAGAAAGTACAATAATATAAAAATTCAACCCCACCCCCCAACCATAAGCACATACACCCACACAAAACCCCAACCCCCCTTAAGATAGTAGATAGTCATGGGAAACCAGTTGAGCATGGGAAAACTTGGCTGTTGGAAACACTAGTAGTTTGGTTTTCCTCCTCTGCGGACAGCCACACAGCCAGGTGCCGCATCACAGACGGGACCCGCCTCATCACAGCAAAGCAGTGATGCAGGTTCCCGCCAAGAGCTGCAGTGGCTGAACAGCAGCCGACCCAGAGGGGGAGGAGCCAACTGAGGAGGCACTGGAGATAAAAATGTTCATAAAAAATTAATACATTGTCAAAAGCAATCAACAACAAAAAATAACACATTAAAAGAAAGAACATTGAAATGAGCTTCTGATGACGTTTCAGAGAGAAGCATGTAAATGTTAAAAAGCAAGGCCTTCAGCTCTTATATGTTTGCTCAGCTGTTGGACAGGACAAGTTAAAAAGAAAAAAAAAGCAAGGGGTCAAGGATGAAAAAGTGGATCCATGTTTACCATAAAGTTTCTCTCTGTGAGATAGGAACTGAACTACTTCAGACCAGCACCTGGACGGCCAAAGTGTTTTAAGTCCGTTTACAAGGATCAGGTGATCGACAGTATCAAAAGCATTTAGATCTAGTAGAACTAATACTGAGATCTGCCCTACATCCAAGGCACACCCGATATCTTAAAGATACCCAGACTTCATTCTCCCTGGCCACTTCCCTCAGCTCCTCTGGCATTCCCAGGCCAGTTGAGGGATGCAGTCTCTCCAGCGGGTCCTGGTCTGCCCGTCGTCTACCCACAATGGTACATGTCAGAATGACTTTCCCAAGAAAAAGTTGAGTTGGCATTTGGACCAGATACCTGTGCCACCTTAAGTGGTTCCTCTTGATGTGAAGAAGCAGCTGCTTTACTCTCTGCGGATGACCGAGCTTCTCTTGTCTCTAACGGAGCGCCCAGCTGCCCTCTGGAGGAAGCTCATTTCAGCCACTTGTATTCAGGACCTCGTCCTTTTCGGTCATGACCCAGAGCTCGTGACCATAAGTGAGTATTGGAACAAAGATCAACCGGTAAATTGAGAGCTTTGCTTTTTGGCTCAGCTCTCTCTTCACCACAACAGACCGGTACAGCGACCGCATTACTTTTGGAGATCCTTTGTTCTTCTTTATAGTTCTTAGTCCATGCTGCTTGTTTCTTTTTTTATCCTGGTTTGTTGTCTTTGTCTTCTCTGGAACTCACATTGAAGATGTTACTCCAGTTAGGAGATGTTAAAAAAAAAGAATACTCTTAAAAATTTGTGTTAATTATAGACTTTATTTTCAGTGATTCAGTTGTGACACACAGTGAAGAGCCTCATTTGGGCCCTTTTCACCCAATATCAAAACAACTGCTTCAGTTGAAACTAATACCAGGAGTCCATGATGCGCCTCATGCTCATGAACCTCATGCCGCTGAAGCCCATGTCCCTGAAGCTCCGGTACTCTCCGGGCCTCATGTACATCATCCTGCCTCTGTAGTGGGGCTGCTCGTACATCAGCCAGTGGCCGTCCATCACGTTGCAGGACATGCAGTTGTTCATGCGGTAACGGTCCATGATGGAGTCGCAGTCGTCCATCATCTCGTACATCTGACCTCCGAAGTTCTCCCTCTCATAGATCCTCATCCTGTAGGATCCTCTGTGCTGTAAATGTAAAGTTTTAGAATTCCCCTCAGATAAAAGCAGAAAAAACCCCCAAAAGATTTTAAACTAACCATGGGGATCATGCGGCAGGACCTGATGCCCCCGCTCCATCCGAACATGCTCATGTAGTCGGCGTACTCGCCCCTCCTCATGAAGTACTGGTTCCCCATGTAGTTGGGACGGTCGTAGACCATGAAGCAGCCGCTCTCCACCCTGCAGGAGTGACACCTGCTCAGGTAGGAGGACATGTCGGAGCAGTCGCTCATGCACTCATAGGAGCGACCCTGGAAGTTCCTGTCCTCGTAGAAGATGATCTGCAAAAGAAGATAAAAGTATTAGTTAAAAAAAGCATAATGTTTTGAATTGATGCCATGATTTACTCACTTTGCCCATGATGACAGTTCAAAGGTGTTTCTCAAGACTAAGCTTCAGCTGCTGTGCTTCACTGCCAGTCAGGCTGGTACTTTTATACTTACTCAAAAAGAAAGAAAGGCAGGGCTTCTATTGTCTAAAACCCTGACCAAGCAACATGCTATAGAAGCCTAGTGTGCAGTCCAGACACTAAGGGGTTATTATTCAGGTGTAAACGTATGTTGGCTTTCATGCACTATTGTTGTAAAAAAATAAAGGGAAACCTCTCTTTCACCACATTTAACACAGCAGGCAAAATATGTAGAAGCTGTCATTGAGAGAAGATCCTCTGCATTTGAAACTACATCAACTGCCGATATATGATCTTAGATGTGTCTAATCAAGCATAACGAATCTGGAAATTGTGAAATGTTCTGATGATTAACAATGTATTTAGTTTTTGACCTATGATTCTACCAAGTGTGCATTGTAATCCTTTACTGTGTTTCGATAAAACCGATCTGTTTTTTGTGAAGTCTAACAGCTGATAAAACAGATAAGAGCTGAAGGCCTCATGTGTAGTATTTGAGAAGACAGATCTCTAGTTTAAGTCAATTTAATGGGAGAATATTGAGATGATTTTCCTTGCTCAACTTGTTCTGTGCAAAACCAGCCTAAACCTGTGTCACCCCACTGGAGCTGGAGGGAACACGGGAACTACACAGTGAAACTTCCTCTTGAGGGGTACCTGGACACTGGTGGTGCTGTGGTTTTGGTCCGAGCTCTCAAAACTACTAATTGCCATGCTGGGGTTTGTTTGTAATGTCCTACCATTGGCTTTAATGACCTATTGTCACCAAACTAGGTTTCTGTTCAACTTTTGGCATCTACCTTCAGGGGTGGTGTGACAGAACATAATTCGGTTCCTGTAATATAGTTCATCACCTGAAATCTTTCATGTGGAATTTGTAATGGATCTTTAAGTGGGCGCACGCATTTACCAGTTTACCAGATCATTCCAGTAAAAGCACACCCCATTTGTTTGTATTGTCAGAAGTCCGAACTCTGTCTCCCGCTCTGGTCACTGGTGGGAGCAGTCCCCAGAGTTCTAGCCACACTACAACTCCCAGCAACCCCAGCATGCAATTCCTGGATGCTACACACCTGACCCTCATGTACAATCAATCAGTCTACTTATCTCTGCACTGAGTCTCATGCAGTGTGAAGAATTGTTAGTGCCGAGCTGCCTTCATTACAGAGCATTACATTTGAACAGGATCTTCTGTCTCCTGACCCTGTTTGCCTGCCATCTGCCCCGACACACACCTGGATCCTGACTACCCCGTCTCTGATGATCTCATGCCTGTTATCCACCACTGCCTGCCTGACCCTGATTTAGCTTTGAGGACTTTAGCTAATAAACCTGAGTTTGGACCCAGCCGTCCGTTCTTGTGACACTAACGTTATTTGTTACCAGTTTTTCTTTTCACTTCCTGGTTTTATAATGGATCCCATTATAATGTAGTTGACCTAGACAGGCCTGTTCTAAATTCAAAACATTTTTGTTGGTATTGTTGGTTTGGATATTAATCTTTGTTTGTGAGTGTTTTTCATTTTGTTAAGAGAACAATTTCTTATATTACATAACTTTATTTGTTTGAGTAAGACGTTATTTGTGTTAGAGATATGTTTGTTTTTTGTTTGTTTTTTGTTTAAGCTTTATTTAATAGGGACAGTGCACATTAATGAACATCTACCAAACAATGATAGGCGTAAACATGCTGGATTATAGCAATGATGCTAATTTGCATCCATAGTCCCTAGGCAGGAAACATAAAACAGGACAAAACAAAAGACAGTATCACAGATACAATAAGAACACAAGAAGGTGGTACATTATGAGAGTTAAAAGTCAGTGGCTACAGGACTGGTTTGCTTTCAGCCACTGCTTGAGCTGTGTTTTGAAGGTCTGTAATGTTTGAGCCTCCCTGATGTACAGTGGAAGACTGTTCCAAAGTTTACTGGCCTTTATAGAAAGAGCGTTTTGTCCAAAGGCTGTTTTTCTGTATGGAACCTCACAGTCCCCCCGAGACGAGGCCCTAGTCCTGAGAGCACTGTGAGCTCTTTTTTTAAAATAGTCAGACATGGGAGGCAGAGCAAGTCCATGTAACACCTTGTACATCAAACAAGCAAATTTAAAGTTTTTAAAATTCTCAAAGCTTAACAACTTGTACTTTTTCAAGATATTACAGACATGGAATGACATTGGTTTTCTATATAAGACCTTAAGGGATTTTTTGTAAAGTGATTCTATGGTTTTGCTCGTATTTACACCCGCCAAGGACCAACATGTAATACAGTATTCAATATGTGATAGAATCATTGAATGCAGAAACATTCTAGCAGCTCCAAGTGTTATGAATGGTCGTATTTGTTTAAAATTATTCAAATTGAATTTTACTGTATTCGATATTTTTTAATATGGCTCTTGAAGCTTAGAGTTGAATCAAGAGTCACACCAAGATACTTAAATTTAGAGACAATTTCCAGTTCCTGTCCTTCCAAGAATATACCTGAATGCTTGATGTCCAATGGTTGCTTAGTGAACATCAAACAAACAGTTTTAGTTGTATTTAACAATAAGCAAGATTTAGAAAGCCATTCATTTACAGGAACCAGAGCTGAGGTAAGAATAGAGGCTGCTTCTTGAATATTTTTTGCGCTAGTGAAGATGACAGCATCATCAGCATACATTTGAAATTCAACATTACCACACGTGTTTGGCAGATCATTAATATACATAGAAAACAATATATATATTGATTTGATTACTAATTGGGGGAGGAGGAGTGACTGTCTCTGAAAGGACCCCTTGTTCTCTTGGTGGTGTGTTTTGCCCCGGCCTGTTGTGGATGTAACTATGGGACATAAAGCACGTTAAGAGAAGAGAAACTCTTCTCCTGGTGTGGACAGCCGTTTCAAAAACAAAGGTCTTTTTTACTTCAGGAAAGCAGTAAAGGAATTTGGATTTGGATGTTTTTTTTTCTATTGTTTCTTGTTACTGTTGTTATAGTAACTATGGGAAGAAAAACATGTTAAGTAAAAAATTATAGACATTTCAAATTGCAGGCATTCAAACCAAACAAGTGAAAGGAACCAAGTTTTAGGAGTTATAGATTAGAAATACTCTGGAAATCACATATAAAATACATTAAAACAAAGATTGCAAAATCAGACGCTTTGTTATAAAAGATCAAATGATCATTAGATAAAAAATCATTATAACCCACACATAACTCATTGATTATTCCATATTTGATGAACTTGAGTTGTGTGGAAAAGCAAACAAGAAATCTGTAAACTATATATATATATATACATACAATATATAATGGCAATGGGGCAATTACCATAACAATGGAAATGGGGCAAAAACAAGATAATGAACACATGTGAGTGTCCTTGGGCAAGACGCTAATGCCTACCTCACTATATGAGAGACAATGAACCACATGTCATGCCGGCTCAGACCTCGCCCGGCCAAACAAGGTCTGCGTCAGATGCTGGGGGACCAGAGCAGTCTGATGGAAGGTGGGCTACTGGAACAAGACGGAAATGGACTAGATGCGAGAACAAGGATCTGTTAGGATGCTACTACTCAAGTAATCTAACCCAGAGGGGGTACATGCAGAGAATGAATGAATGGAAGCTTCGAAACCCACAATCAAGGCTAACTGCCAAACAACTGGTAGCCCAATGCTCGAACATCCACAAACGCCAACTCCTATCACAGCTTGAGATTGAAGAGATACAATACAATGGCAATACCACGGGAGTGCCAAAACAACAGGTCAGAGAGGAGGCTATACCACACTCACACCCTGAGTGTGTTGCTGAGCAAGGCAGCAACTGACCTGAAAAACAAGATAATGTCTACAATGAACACTAGGCAACCCCGACACCAGCTACAACGGTTAAGTGATGTACTGCCTGAAAGTCTACTGGAAACTGTGAATGAAGCATTGAGGGCAATTCCTACCACAACCATCACAGAAACCAATGAACTGGTTTACACTTCAGCAGCAGTGATCCTTGAGATGCTTGGCTATAAGAGCAACCATGGAAGAAAACAATACCCACCATGGAAGCAACGGTTAGAGGCCAAAATCAAGGCAACTCAGAAGGATGTGAGTAAGCTGACAGAGGCTCAAAGAGGTACAATGAGAAAGCAAGTACCTTGTAAGTAGAAAAGCGCTATATTAGTATACGGCATTTACCATTTATATATCAGGCGGACACAATGGTGGAGTCAGGGAGTGGCTGAATCAGAGTCTTTAATATAAGTTCAGGAGGCCATCCAAAAAGAGGAATTAATCAGGTACAAGAAGCTCTATGAACTCTGGAGAAATCAAGGCTGGATTGCTCACAGTGAAAGAAAGACAATCTGGCAGTGGCCTGAGAAGAAGCACTGCTTATATATGGAAGACAATGAGACACAGGTGGAGCACATTAGGGAGGAAGTAGATCACACAGCAGGAACTGGAAATGAAGACAGGTAAAAGACAGGACTTCAATATAAAACAGGAAGTGACAGCCAGATGGCTAACTAGTCCTGACAATATATATATATATATATATATATATATATATATATATATATATATATATATATATATATATATATATATATATATATATATATATATATATATATATATATATATATATATTCACCAACAGAAATGAGCAATAAGATGAAGTAACTTCAGGGACCCAGCTACACCAATATTTGTACAGTTGAAATTAGCATTTATTGACTTAGCAGATCTTTCCATTTTATAATTAATATATATATATTAATATTAGCGTATATTAATGAAGGAAAAAATGGTTTCAGAACAGGAAATCAGTACGGGGTCAAATTTGGATTAGCTCACACTAAATGAAAAAACAAATTGCAAATTTAAAAAATATTAAATTAAAAAAATTAAATTTTTTAAACAGTTTTAAACTAAAATGTACAAATTGAAAACTTGAAATAAATTTGTAAATTTGAAAAAATAATATTGTAAACTTTAAGGAAATAAAAAAAAAAAAAAAAAAAAAATTAAAATTAAAACTTGAATATAAAGAAAAATTTAAACCTATAACTGTTATTTTTCATGTTTTTATGCCCCCCCCCCCCCCCTTTGCTCTTAGTTTACAGTTTCAATTCAGTTTTCAGGTTTTCGCTGCAGAGCTGATCCTATTTTTACATGAGGGCGGGGCTTTGGGCTAATTGGCTAACGGGACACATTTTCCCATGATTCTCAGGTTTTGGTAATGTGAGGCCTTTTCTGCTCCGGAACGATGTCTGTTCATGTCCCACCTCACCATGATGCCAAACTTTGGGAGAGCATTCTCTCTCTGTCTAGTTTTCCCGCCCTACATCGCTCTTCTCCTTTCATGGTCTCCCTGTTTGTTTGTTTTCAGCACAACTTTGCTGTTGAGGCTGTCAATCAATCTGTTCTGTGGCATATAGCCACGTACACAAATCTTCATCACAACGGTTTCTTGTTTCCATTCTTGGCAAAAAAAAAGGTTATTTTTGACCGAAAAGAGGGGGGGAACTTCCTTTTCTAATTATGAGTTTCCAGTTCTGACTAATGATGTTCAGGCGCCATGCCAGAGTCTGCTACCAGGTCCTCTTGCTGGAGACCTACCAACACAAAGGTGCAGGATCCGCCAGAGGCCTGCGGTTCTACAGAAACCTTCTATTTGCCAAGCAAGGAGGTGGTGGAGTCATGGTTTGGACAGGAATCATCCTTTTTTTGTCAGTTTTGATTGCTTAAAGATGGCAATAAATAGTCTGTCTTAACTTTGATGTCTGTGGTGAAAAGTGGAATGATCTGTCCTCAAACTGCAACAAACGTGCTTTCAGCTGACTGCAGCCATTAATGAACACGCATGTTAAGCTTGTTGAGCTAAGTTAAGCAAAGAAGCGGGGTCAATGAATCTGGAAATTGTGCTGCTCTGCACCGTTTTATCCCTGTTCCTCACATCTGTTCTGATGTCTGACAGGTCGTCATTCTTCTGAACGGAGGGAGACATTCATCAGGGAAGCAGCTAACAGCAACTAATTTTAAAGATGAGATATCAGAAAGCACATTTTACACTGAAACCTGGCAACATTTATAGTATAATTTACTATTAGCTCTTGTAAAATGTGATATTTCTTACAATAAAACCTTTATCAAAGTGAGAAGATTTTCTTTTTAAAACGTACTTTTGCACATTTGCCTAATTTAACACGGTAACTTGTTGAGGACTTCATATTTATTCTGTTTTCCATGGGCTTTTAGTAAAAACAACATTAATAAGTTATAAATGTTGCTAAAACTCTTTCAACTGCCTCAGGGAGAGGAGGTTATCTATTTTAGTCTATTTTTTTTTCTGATAATACTTTTAATAATAATTTTCATAATCATTTTCATTAATTTAATATGAATGTCCTTTTTTGATGTTATATTGTATAGAATATTTCTGAATGTCGTTTTTACTGCCACAGATAAATGAAATTTCCCCATTGTGGGATTAATAAAGTCATCTATCTATCTATCTATCTATCTATCTATCTATCTATCTATCTATCTATCTATCTATCTATCTATCTATCTATCTATCTATCTATCTATCTATCTATCTATCTATCTATCTATCTATCTATCTATTAGAAGGAATAGAAAGGTTAACACTTGAATGTGACTTACTCTCAGCTCTGGCCAAAAGTCAAAAGATCTTCAGGAAAAAGTCGCTTTGTGTGTGTTTGGTTTGTCTCTGATTAGCCAAAAGTCCTTTCTGTCAGCATCTGAACCATACTGGAGCATGCGATGATGCCGGGTGGGAAGGACTAAGCCTCCACATTTCCAGTCTCAAATTTCATAGGATGATCTTCCTAAGAAAGTTTTACCTGCTTACAAACCAGTTATAAATAACCTAAAATGAAGGATTCCGTCTAATATCACTTTTATATTTTTATTGTTCCTACAACAATGACTCAAGAAACTATTGGATTATCTGTGGAAAACTGTTCGAGTACAGGAACTCTGTCTGTTCAGAGACAGCAGTTGGTTTGTAGTGACGACAAATAAATTAATAAATCAAAACTTTTGGATTCAAGAGTTTTTTATAAGAATATTATTGGGTGTTAAAGTCTATTAGACTTGTTTTTTTTTAAAGGTACCGTTTTACTGTAAGTGAAGTCATTTATAGAGAAAGGATGCAAAGTTGTCTGTGATGCAGGAGTGGAAGAATAGCAATTCTGATAAAGAAACGCTGATATTTACTGCAGGAATCGATTTGCTGTGACAAACTTATTACTTATTTACCAGAAAACCTCAACAAATACTGAGCGTATGTCACTTGTTTATTACAATGTCTCAACATGACTCCATGATACGTCTGATGGAGCCTATCCTCATGTCAGTGGAGCCCACCCCCATGTCCCTGAAGCTCCGGTACTCCCCGGGCCTCAGGTACAGCATCCTGCCTCTGTAGTGGGGCTGCTCGTGCATCAGCCAGTGGCCGTCCATCACGTGGGCAGACTGGCAGTCAGAAATGCGAAAATGCTCCTGGATGGAGTTGCAGTCGTCGCTCAGCTCGTGCATCTGACCTCCGAAGTTCTCCCTCTCATAGATCCTCATCCTGAACTGCCCCCTGTGCTGTTGGGAAACACAAAGTTCACTTTTCTGCAAAGTGTGAAAGTCTTTTTTTCTATCACATTTGTTTTGAAAACTGTGTCTTGAAATAAACGTATACTTTTATGAAAATGTGAATATATGCATGCAGTTTTGACATTGTGTCACAGTTCACATCCCTCTACATTCATATCATATCAGTTTTCGTAACATTTCAAGAGATTTGCGGATTCTCATTACCATGGGGATCATCCGGCAGGAGCGAATGCAGTCACTCATGCTCATCCCCATGAGCCGCTGGTTGTCAGGGTACTCTCCTTGTCTCACCAGCATCTGGTGGCCCATGTAGTTTGGCCGCTCGTAGACCATGAAGCAGCCACTTTCCACCCTGCAGGAGGTGCAGCGGCTCAGGTAGGAGGTGAGCTCTGCACAGTCGCTGCTGGTCTCATAAGAGCGACCCTGGAAGTTCTTGTCCTCATAGAAGATGATCTGAAAACAAAACAGTTTCATTCACGATCTGTTCAGGCTTTAGCTGAAGCAAAAGCATCAAAATGCTCTCTCTTACTCTGCCCATTTTGGAGGTCAACCTTTCCCTGACTGCAGTGGTTCTGGCAAACGCTGTCACTTTTATACCCATCCTGATGGTTAAATGATCTATGGAGCCTTTGTTTTGAATATCTTACTCAGCAGCGTAACACACGGGGCTAAAATGTTTGTTAAATCACTTTGTAAATGGTTATTATTCCAGAGTGTGTGCATCTGGTGCAGTGCCAACTGCTGTCCTATGGGCGACGGCAGCAGTTATCTGCTGCGACCCTCAGTGCTAAAAGCACAGCCGTTCTCTTTCTCTGAGGGACATGAACTCTGCAGGATTCCAGCAGGGACCCTGATTCAAGACCACACCAAGGCCCCACGACATTCAGCTGATAAATGCTTTCTTCACACAGCTGACAAGTTACTGAAAACAAAATGTATGATTTGTCCCGTATAATGTGTAACAGAGTGAAAAATGCTCTAGAAACCCAGTTTTATTTCAGTTTTTGGGTAAAACCACTGACTGTTTGACATAGAACTGGATGAATTGCATGTGATGTCACCCAGAATGCTTTGCTTCCGGTTCCAACCAGATGAAGTCAATTCAGTCGCCATTTTTCCACAATATGTCCTTCGCCATGTTGGAACCAGACGTCCCCAGTGAGCCATGACTGGTCTGTCCACATTTGTATGGAAAACACTCTGTCCAGTCAGGAGTGAGCACCTTTGAAGGCCATACCCCATCTAATGGCTGTCCATCTGCACCTGGGGGTGGGACCACTGTTTCTCTGGCCCGGGGGCAGGTAGGGGCAACCCTCTTGGGGCTGTCCGGGTGACACCATCCATGGCCGCGGGGTGTGGGGGTGTCCACTATAGGTATGGGACCTTGGAGGTTTGGCAGGTTGGAGTCTTCACTGAGGAAATCGGTGGGGGTACTGACTAGTCGGGCTGCCTCGGCCCTGTCAGAGCCTGACCAAAGCTCTCGGAGAGGCGGCGCTTGACCTGGGTAAGGGGACCTGGGTTCCCCTTACAACCACATATTATGATGGGGAGTGAGTGGGTGTCAGCCTGCGATGCGCTTGGGGGGGAGCCACTTGGCAGTGGTCCCCCTCCCACGGTTGCCACGTGGAATTGGGCCCCTTCCCTGTCAGTTTTGATTGCAGACATTTAGGACCCTTGGTAGGGGTGGTGTTTGGACATTACTGTGAGCAATCAGGCGATGTGCTCTCGGTGCCCCACCTGCCAATTTTAACTGCACCCTTTATTACACACACATATACACTCCAGCACACACACACACACAAATAAACAAACAACACACATTACTCAAGGAAGGTGAGCTTCCCTGAGTTCTCTGGCGGGACCATGAACAGGGGAACATATCACATCTTAGCCGGGGGGTGTCCATGTCCCGGTGGTGCAGGTTTTGGTCCTTAGCCCCCAGCGCTGGCCTCCTCTAATACTCCAGCTGTGGGTGAACCTGGTTTATTTCTCTGTAGAAGTCCATGGGATCTTAGTTTCTTGGGACCAGCAGGTACTTCCTGTTTAGAACACCAGGGGGTGGGATTGCTCAGTTCAGTTATCATTTACTGTCAGTGGGTCAAACATGGTGGGGTAGTGGTTTGCATGTTCTCCTTGTGCAGTTGTGGGTCTTCTTTCTCGCACAGGTCAACAATGTGCATTGTGAGTCAACAGGGGAATTAAAGTTGCCTCTGGGTGAGAACGTGGTTGTGTGGTCTGCAAACCATCCAGAAATCACCCGTCTTCAACCCTGTGCCTCAAAAGGGAAAAAGCAAGTTCAGAAAATGAATGAATGTCCTCTATAACTCTGACAGCAGAGCTTTAGCTTCAAAGTCAACTCTTTAACAGTTTATGAAATTAGGGAAATTCCAAAACTAATATACATGATATAAAATACATTTCTTTAACATTTAAATGTGATTTCAGTTTTTAAGATCTTCTCAAAACATTTGGATTCTTGACATTGACGTTGTGTAAAAGTGGATCAGTATGGAAGTTGTTCAATGTTACCTCACCCTGAGGCTCAGTCCATAGGTTTTTGCAACAGTCTAAGTTATAACAAGGACCCAACAGTTGTTACTAGATACAAATGCTGTTGTAAGAATGAACAGGATCAATCAAGAAGGCAGTGTGGTCAGAATCCAGAGCCAGCAACAGCATAGAGAACAGCAATGGAGAAGATTCTCTGACCAGCTGCAAACTCTGGGATTTTCTCTGTATATGTGGCAATTTTCCAGCCTTATGGGGACAAAACTGGCAACTTTTACTCGTGTCACTTGAGACATTTCTGGTGTTTAGAGACTTAAATTTATAGCACATATTGTTTGGCCAGGTCTATTTGCACGGATTAGGGGCAGGTGCTGATGTAAGGCTCCGCCCACCCCAAAGCTACCTGTAGCTGTCATTGTGGAATCTGCAGGCAAATTCTAAAGCAAGCCCCATCAGAAGTGCATATGAAGCATGCAGGTGTGATGGAGCTGCAGATGTTACAATCTAGTTCATGTTCACTTTTTTAAATCAATTTAGTGAAAATGTACACAAAATTGGATGAAAAGGAAGCAAATCTGCATTTCTACGTATAGTTAAGATATTTTTACTCATTTTTTTGTTTTTGACAAAGGTTCTATGCAGAAATGACCATAATTAAGTGATAACGTCATATATTGACTACAGATCAGCCAACAGTTATATTGTGGAGTTGGAGACCATCTCTGGCAGAGACCTGTAGGTGAGTAGCATGGCAGTACCTGGATGAACTGCAATCATTTCGGTGTGAATGCTTTGAGCTGGATTTGTTTGCCAAAGATGCTGAAGCAACTCTTTTTAAAAATCTTTTTTAAGCCTGTATGTTAGGTTCTGGTGATGGACTTAAAGAAAAGCCCACTAAAGATTTTACTGAGGACTCATAACCTTCTCTTGGCAGCTGGGAAGTTTTTTTATTGAACCTTTATTTACCCAGGAAATGTCCCATTGAGATTAAAAATCTCTTTTTCAAGGGAGTCCTGGCTAAGAGAAAACATTTACAATAAAATTTAGAACATAAAATGAATAAAAAAGAAAGTTTATGTAAAACAGGTACAGCTAAAAGTGACTTTCTCCTCCAATCTCAGCCTGGATTTAAAAATATTCAGAGGAATGAGTCTTTTAATTTCCAGCTTTTTTGTGGAGGGGGCAGAAAAGACATGGCAGTACAGGCAGATGGAACGGCGAGCAACAGACCTTCATTGGAACGCAGTGCATATGATTCTACAGTCCTCAGCTTGATCAGCTGCAAATACAGGAAGGTAAAAGTCCAAGAAGAGATTTGTGAATGAGAATGCACCAGTGTGTGAACCTCCTGGTGGACAGAGACGACCATCCCACTCCAGGGTACAGTTCAATGATGAGTCAAGACCTTGCAGTTTGTCAGAAACCTCAAAGCAGTGCGATACTCAGAATCCATCTGATATTGAGCTGTAGGATTCAGAAATAAAGGTCTACATAATCTACAATAGATAAAAAAAGTTGCTGTGACAAGTCACTGTTTAATCCCATTAAAAAAACAAAACCAGTTTCAGTTTCCTCACAGGACTCTCAATGTGGGGCTGCAATGAGAGAGCATCATCAATCAAGATTTCCAGATATTTGTACACATGAACCATTTCATTTCCCTCCAGAGTGGAAACTGTGAAGAAAACCTGCGGTGTTGTTCTAGAGTTTGAAAACAGCATTCATTCGGTTTTGTCTGCATTAACCAGTCATTTCAGCTGAAGAAATGCATGCTGGACCATGTCAAAAGCTTTTTAACAGCAGTGGCCAGGGATGGGTCAAGGCAATAAATAATTATGTCATCAGCATAGAAAGGCATATTTGCATCAGACACATTGTGACCTTGTATCATTTATATACATGACAAACAGAAGGGGTCCTAATACAGAACCCTGTGGCACAAACCGTCATGTCTGTTACTATTATCTGCAGGCCAAGTCTCCCAGCTCCGCCCCTTTTTCATCATCCACCTGCAGACAAATAGGTCCATGAATGTCTTTTGTTTTCCTCGTCTGAGCCTGAATCTGGATCAGAACTGGACAGCTGGACAGCTACGATATTGCTGCCCTTTTTGTGGCACTGCTACTGTTAGGTTGGGGGTAAGGGGCCATAAGTGTAAACACATGGATAGCGGGAAATGTAGGCAGGCTCGCGCTGCCCCAACAGTCCCACCAACTCAGAGGCAAATGCCTAATGAACTCCTGCCTCTCTGCAGAAATAGATTTTTTTATTTTAATCATAATTAACCTGCAGAAAACCAGCCGTTTGATGAGATCTCCATCTGTCCATCTCTGCAGTAAACAGGCTGGATTTCTGAGCGCACCTCAGCGCCTGGCCAAAAGACTCAAAGGCAGAACTGTTTTTATCTGATCTCCGGTGACGGTTCTGTTTTCAGACACTAACCTAACCTAACTGTGTTTTAAATGCAGGAAGGTGCCATGTTACAACACTGAAATGAGAAGATTAAAGACACAGGGACATCTGATGTGCCTTTCACTTTATTGGTCAGTTTCAGCAGGAATCCACGATTCGCCGGACCGAGCTGATCCTCATGCCGCGGTAGCCCAGGTCCTTGGTGCTCCTGTACTCCCCGGGACTCAGGTACAGCATCCTGCCTCTGTGGTGGGGCTGCTCGAACATCAGCCAGTGGCCATCAATGATGTGGCAGGACTGGCAGTCAGAGATTTGGTACCGATCCATGATACTATCGCAGTCATCCACCAGTTCCTGGCTCTGGCCCTGGAAGTTCTCCCGCTCGAAAATCCTCATCCTGTAAGAGCCTCGATGCTGTTGGCAGAAGACACTTCAGCAGGCAAGACACTCAACTCTGGTCTGTTTTCAAGTTCAAACCCGCGTGATGAAACGCATTCTGACGGCAGAGATGCTGCAGCTGTTTGCTTTAGTTTCCTTTGTCTGTCGTACCTGAGGAACTAAGCGGCAGGACTGAACAGAACCGCTCATGCCAAAAGACGTGTGGTCAGCGTACTCGCCCCTCCTCATGAAGTACTGGTTCCCCATGTAGTTGGGACGGTCGTAGACCACGAAGCAGCCGCTCTCCACCCTGCAGGAGTGACATCTGCTCAGGTAGGAGGACATGTCGGAGCAGTTGCTCATGCACTCATAGGAGCGACCCTGGAAGTTCCTGTCCTCGTAGAAGATGATCTGCAGAGCAAAGCAAAGGGAAAGGCTTTAGACTTTGATCTTTTTCTGCACTTTGCTCTGAACTAAAACGTGGTTGCCTTTCTGCTCTGCTCTGCACTCACTTTGCCCATGTTGGATGTTCTGAGTTTTTGGGAATCTGTCCAACAACCTGCGGGTGCCAGGCACCTTTTATACTAAAGCAGGGTTTTGTTATTCAGATGTCCTGGAAGCCCATGAATGTGCAGCTCTGCATCACTGTTAATTTCATTTGTGTTGTTCTGCTGCAGATCAGGGAGGCAGGACCTGATCTGCATGTGGACCTGCATCTGCTGAGGAACCACTGGTCCATCATTAGTCTGCTGTAGGAAGCAGAGGGTCCGTTCTGACCGAGGTCAGCACAACCAAGGACGTCTGACATGTCAACAAAAGAAGGAAATATGTAAACCAACACTTCATTGTTGGGATGTAGGAATTCGGACAAAAATGACATTATGGCTAAAAACCATCTAACTGTTAGTGGAGAGTGATTTTTTTTCTTATGACACACAAAAGCACACAGTCATAAAGATTGAAAGCAGTAAAAAAACGTTTCACCAGTATGCCAAAAACCAGATCTGATCACTAGTAATGGACATGAACTTTTCACCAGGTGGGGTTATGGTAAAAATCAACTCTCTGTTTTTGGTTAGTAAAGTTTATCTTAATCTTAAATACTGATGGATACAAGCTGAAGGTTTTAGGGTTTAACCAGTAACAGGGAAAGACCTCCAAATGGGTATGAGAGCTGCAGAAAAAGACAGGTCGCACAAATGAATGTGTTGAAAAAAACAAACTAGAATTGCTTTAGAATCTGACTGTATTCTTCTTGCTAGTGATTCACATACTATGGATGGAGGGAGGAGCCACAGCCAATCTCAAATGAACAAAAAGAGATGTTGCTGAGATGTTGATGCACTTTACAAAAGACAAAAGCTTTTTGGGACGGATGAGATGATACGACCGGGATGCAGAACCCAGTGCCATGTAGAGAGGGGAAAAAGCATGCAAAGCCCTGAAAGGTGACCTGCTATGTAGAAACACTGTTCTCGCATGTCGGCAGACGACCAGCTTAATGTCCAGCAATCAGACTATAGACACAACAACGGGGACTCGTGACCCAACCCGACCCTATGGTGTGAAGAAAGAACTGCACCCTGCGTAAACTAACGCACAGGAGCCCTTCAGCTGCTGATTCAGAGAGTCATGCAATCAACTGAATGGACAGAAACTCGAGGTGCGGTGAGCTTACTGAACTCTTCCAGGACCGGCATCTACGGTTTGGCCTAATGAACCCTTTTGTACCACAAAAGTTGGCTGTTCATGTTGAGAGGGCCACGTCCAAGATCCAGGATGAAGTCAGAGCTAAATTTATTTGTGTCCTTTTCTTAAATAAACACTTAATGCATAATTAATGCAAACAATAAAACAGGCAAAATAAGAAAACATGAAGTATGGGAATTCATTCCAGATTCATACCTCCCCGCCTTTTGTTTTTCCTTCGAACAGAAATATAGTGACTGACTGTCTGTTTGTCTAAATGCCTTCATCTCTTTTATCCTCGTGTCAAACACATTTTTCACTCCCGAAGCTGCATTTTGCTTCATTTCCTCACTGTTGATGTCAACCTCAGTGCTCTGTCCACCAGTGACTCTGTAGATGAAACACAACCAGCTGTAGTTCTTTACTGGCAGGTTCCACTCCCACAAAACCTTGACTTATATTTGGTCCGCTGTGCTTGACAACCATCACTGTCAAACTGAATCCATCCTCATGGATGCCAGAGTTTTTCAGGGACTGCTTCTTTTTGTTAACACAAAAACCTTTCGAATCTCAAAGTACGTACAGAGCGGTGCGTGTGGCACATTCAAGCGCATATTCAGCTGGTGGTGTTCTCTCCGGACAAGCAGGCAGGTAAAGATTCTCTTCTTTTGTTTTCGGTTGTTTACTAGCCCTTCTTCAGGACATACAGTTGGCAGAGTCCTGGTGTGAAATGTCAGTGATGCAAATCTGGTGAATCTCTCCCCAGGATGTTTCTTTCACAGCTCTGGTCCTGTAAATCTACACCATGGGGTCATATAATTCCAGCCGGGTACAAACTGCAGATATTAAGATCTGCTTCATGATCATGATCATGATCATGTAATGGTTTCTCATTTGCTTCGAGCACAGGTTTCAAAGACTCGTGCACATAAAGAAGAAAAGGACCAGAATAGTGTCTGTCTTTGCAAGAGCAGGCTATGGACCAGTGGGCATCCCTGACATTTGGATGAAACAAATCTAGGGTTTTAGTTCAGAAATCACAAGCTACGTTAGCGTTAGCTATAGTTGGGAAAGTACACAGGTACAAATTATGACAGGTGACGTACCTGTGGCACATAAAAAGATCAGAAACTTTCTGCTAACTGAAGATGCTTCAAAACAGCACATCCTGGAATATCTGCTGCCAGAAAGGCCTGCTCTCTCAGCCTTCTGGGAACCGTCAGGAGGTAAGGGGGCCAGGATTTACTCCAAAGTCAGGTGTAAGTCATTCTGAGTGCTTCATACTGTGGGTGATATCTCACTTTTACCGTTTCGACTGGTGGAGGAGCAGGTTCGCCCCCTTTTCTCCTGTCCTAGCTTTGCTGCAGTTACACAGCCAGTCTTTGTAACTAATGCAGCATTAGGGGTCTAAATGAAGGTTGTATTAGAACGACAAACCAAAGGACAAACTCAAAGAAAGAGTAAAAAGTAAGGTAGGGTTCCTCGCCCCCCCAGTCAGTTTGAACATGCTGGGATGGCAGGTGAGAAAACCAATGAAAGGAAAGCAAATAGCTAAATTACAGCTGAATAACTTCCAGACTAAAAACACACAAAAATGCCTCATTATGACAATTACCGGATCACAAGTTTGGGTGTCGGGGCGGACCGTGTGGGTTCACCGGGCCGGAGGACAAAGAGGAGGAGCCTGATGACTCAGCAGGGTTTGGGATTTCATTCTGGAACGCTGCTGTGGTTCCTGCTGACGCTCAGCGCTTTGCAACTATGCTGCTGCACAAAAGAGAGCAGCTGCTTTGTTACCATGAGGTGAGGCCCCCAGAGGAGGGAGGGGGCTCCTGGGAGAGCTGCACACCACATCAGGCTGCTGACCCCCCCTTGTGTCTGCAATGTTGTACTGCAGTGTGGACAGGCTGACGGCTGTCTCAGCCCCCCCCCCCCATTACGTTACTGAGCTAAAAGAGTCCAATGTTGCAGTTCCTTAAACAACCAAAGGAGGCCAGTTTCAAACGACATCAATTTCCATCGACTCCCATGATAGAAAGTCTAAATTTACAACAAATTGTATTTTTCAACAGCCTGCTAACAAGCTTTTGTAATCATTAATGCTATACTTTTTAGTCTCGTGAACTGTGTTGTTTTATTCTATTCATTTTGACATTTATGCTAATTTAGAGGTATTTTTTGTGAATGGACTCTTCTGGAGAAATTGCGCCTTCTTAAATGGGATGATTTTTCCTGGTGAAACAGGACACGCATGGGTTTCTTTGGATCTTATGTGTGTTGTGTTCTATTAGACATAGTCAGTCGATTATACTTGATAAATTTGGTCATCAGGTGAATTCTTTTAGCCTCTTATCTGCTGTTTCTGCAGGAGTCCCTGCCACGCACATCCACACCTTTGTGCTGGAGCCAGATGTAACGTCAAACCGGCCCAACAGAAAAGAAGCTGTATTGCCATGGAAACCCACTCTGTGTTTCAGCATGATCTGCAGTGTTGTACAAATGTACACTAGGAGGGGAAAAAGATCCCTGTTCACAGCTGCAAAGGCTGCATTCCACTGTACAGCAGCAGCCTGGGATGTCTGGCTGCAGCTCTGGGCTGCTGCTGGGAGGCGGCATCATAAACGTGTTTCAACTGTGTTCCAGACATATTCATAGATGCTCAATCACAGCCTTGGGATGTTCAGCGCTCTTGCTGCATTAGTCCTTATCCAACAGGAAACGTCTACAACAGCAACAAAGAACACAACTTTCCAAAACTTCTTTAAAGCTGCATTATAATGAATGAATGAATGAATAAACTAAACAGGATCTTCACCCTTGTGGAATTTTTTAAACTGTGAATGTTAATAGAATTATGTAAAAAATGACCTAATTAACACTGAGTAGATATTTAGTACGGTGGCGCAGTGGTTAGCGCTCTTGCCTCGCGCAGGCCAGCCGTATATACCTGTAACACGGAACAGCCAATCAAATTGCAGCTGCTGCAACACAGGCAGCCAATCACATTGTAGCTTGTGTAGCGCTGTCCAAGGTGACAAAATCCTTTGGTCCCGAGTTCGAGCCCCAGTTAGAGAGATGTCAGTCAGAAGTTATGGTATAATAAATGTTTTTGTCAAGTTTAAAATGACATTTAATAATTATAGTTTTCTATTTCTATCTTTGCTTGTGCCAAAAAACAGTCATAATCTGTTGCTCATTTCAATTTCAACCATGCTTTATTAAGATATAAACATGCAATAAATACATAAAAATACAGTATTTAACACAAAATGTATCGACATGTTCAACCATGTATTTACAATTAAAGGGCATAAGGATTTAAGCATCCAAAAATAATACAAGTACTTTAAAGATGTAAAAAGAATTGAGGAAGTAGTAAAACTATTTGCTTTTTCTATCAAAACTAAACAATTCAAGAATAAATATGTAAGAAAACCGTATTCACAAAATAGATTTCACAAACTAAATTAGAAATATTTTAACATTGAAGGATAACATCAGGAGTTCTATCATAATCAATGTGTGTGAGACCATGAATGCAACCTTTAACTCTGTCAAAAAAAAAAGTCTGCAAATGGCATCCTGGGGTTGGTAAGGCCTTCTGCTGCATTGATCTGGTGTACTTTTTTGGAGCAGTAGAAGTATCTCATATCCCCAGACTGATGAACCAAAGATCCATCTTCTGTTCACGAAACTTTGTCTACCCACAAGCCAGACTGTTGTGTGTCATCTTTTTTCCAGGTTTCTGCTGTTGTTGCTGCAGACCTGCAATCTCCTTCACCTTTTTTTCAACGTCAGTCTAAGTTAGAGGAGCTTCATCTGGTCTAATGCTGGGTGGGGTTTCACTGGAGCAGGAAGGAGAGTCACAACTGGCACAGTGACAGTTTCACTTCCTTCAGTGAGTTTATGCCACAACTGCTGGGTCTCCAAATGTTTTACGGTAAATGATGATCTGAGGTGGGATACGCCACAAGGACATCATATTCATGGCATGTCTTACAGTTGGAGACCCAGGCCAGAGTCCCAAGGCTTCCATCTCTGTTTTCATCCAGATCCTCTGCTGTGGACAGCAGTTCCAGCTCCTGACATCTTGGTCCTGGCATGGAAGTGGTGGAGCAGCAGGCGTTGGCTGAAAGTGAGCAGGAGGAGGAGCTGCAGACTGAGCTGAGGGTCTTCCAACGACTGCTGCAAAAATAACATGAGTTGTTGTTAAATAAAATATTATCTCAAAGTCCAAATGAATACAGTACTTTGTATTTGTGTCAAAGTTAATACACTGACTGTATGTTTTCTCCTGGACATTTTGAGACCGTTCCAAAGCGAGCAACTCTGGTGGTTCTGGCAGAGGAGTCTTCACTGGAGGAGAAGAAACTGGCGAAAAAAGTCAGTCAGAATCATCAGGACGCTGATGATATGATGATAACATGAATATTCTTCTTTTTGAACAGACACATTTAAAAGTGCTGAGTGTAAAGAAAGGACTGATCTAAGACTAACATGTAGTCTAATATCAGTTTACTGGTACTACTATTCTGCATACAGAAACATAATCAACACGTGATGCATGATGTGTGCATGTTGGTGCTGCTCACTCGGCTGAGTTGGGATTGTTGCTAAACATGTGGGTCCTGTCATCTTCTTCACCACATGTCTCTGCTCTTTCGTCAAATAAATGAGAAAACAGGTTGGAATCAGGAGTAGTAATTAACACTCTGTGTGTACTTGTGAGTGATTTAGTTTTACCTTGTAAAGGGAGGAGTTTGGATGGAGAGACAGACAGCATCATTCTCTCCAACTCTTCATCATCTTCCATCTCTAAAGAAGACACTGAAAAGATGGGAAACATCATTTCTACCATCTTAACTAACGTCAGCATGAAGGTCTAGTCTGCCACAGACCTGGAGGATCAGAAGAAGGTTTAGGAAGAGCAGGTTCTGAAGAACTCTGAGTCTGAGCCTCTTTCTTCTTCAGGTACTGCTGGAGCAGGAACATTTTGCTGCCTGAAACCCACTGTTTCCTGAGGAGAAATGATGCATATCCATCTTCTCTTTTCTCCCAGACATCCCTCCAGATCTTCTTAGAATGCACACCAAATCCAAACAGCTGGTTGTCCTCACTACCTGAAGGTGGCTTCACTGATCTTCCAGCTAAATAGTTTCTCAGATCTCAGATTTTGCATATTCATGCAGTACAATATACCTGCATATATAATCCATTAAATGCATAATAAAATACTGTTTTATGTTATGCATAGTAAAAGTAGCATAGACAATGTAATGTAAACCCTGTTCACCTCCACACTACCTTTGGTAAAATGAAAAAGGTTTTGAAAACAAACACACACACACACACACACACACACACACACTTAACTGCTCAAAGTTTCTAGTTTGAAGATGTTCCTCTCATCCCAGCTGTTATCTTAACCACTGGAGTTTCAGCAGCGATATGTTTTAACAGCGATCGGATCTGGTCTAACCGTAAGATTGTTGTTGTTTTCTCTTCCTGTAAAATCCTTACTACTACGGCGATGTGGAAACAGCGCCCCCAAAATCCCGCTAGTGGCGAAAAAGTATATTACATCCGTAGTGTTAAGAACTACCATAGAGAATGAATGGGAAAAGTTAAGAGAGTTAAGCTTAACCATTTTAGCCTCCGGGAAGGCGGAAGGCCTCCGGTTCAAGTCCCGGCTGGGGGACATGAAAATCAACATCAATGGGGGACCTTTCTGTGTGGAGTTTGCATGTTCTCCCCGTGTATGCGTGGGTTTTCTCCGGGGTCTCCGGCTTCCTCCCACCGTCTAAAAACATGCTTCATAGGTTAATTGGCAATTCTAAATTGTCCCTAGGTGTGAGTGTGAGAGTGAATGGGTGTGTGATTGTTGAAATTCTTCCCTGCAACAGACTAGCGACCTGTTCAGGGTGTCCACTGCCTTCGCTCATGAGTGGCCGGGATAGGCTCCGGTGACCCCGAAAGGGAAAAAACGGATAAGAAAATGAATGAATGAATAGATATTTAGTGCTGCATGAAAATGGGACAATATCTATAGAATGTGACAGTATTATATATGTCATTTTCACAATGTTCATTTGAAAACTCCATATGTATTGTAAATAGCATCCAGGACCGGCTCAAGAGAGATGCCCTGATCCCCCCCGCCACGTCCTCCAGCTCCTTCCCAGACTGCATCTCTCCAGCTTTTCCTGGGGCTTCCCTTTCTACACAGGCTTTCTCACAAAACGTAAATTAAAAAAAGGAAAAGAATCAACACGTTCATCTCTCACTGCTGATGAATTAAGTGTATTTTTTATTTGATCATGGTTCATTGAAAAACATATTAGACATGAAATGAGTAAATTCTCAATAACATACAAAGATGGAAACACATAACAAAAAAGCAGCGTTTCTGTAGAGGACGCATTAAAAAACAACACAATCCAGAATCCAGTCTGAAAAGTTCCTGGGGGAGCCAACTTTGTTCTTCACTGAGGATTTGTTGATGGTCTTCATCTTATATTCTTTTATAGAAAAGATGCAAAAAATACAATTCCAAGAAAACACAGAGCATAGTAGAGACTCATTCTAAATATTTAATGGAGTTATGTGTGAAGTGATAAGTACAAAGTAGAAACAAACAGAAACTCCTGCAGATCCACAGCAGCAGGTTTCTCCGTTATTGTTCTCATGACCTGCAACCATAAAACCATCAAATGTGTCCGTCAGTTTACTGCATGTCTGTGTCTTTAAACCAGACATTAGTAATGTTTAAAGTCCCCCATGACAATTTTTAGACAAAAACGTGTGGTGTTTAAATTCTGACAATGAAGTTTTTAACCAAAATCCAAAAACCTGAATGTCTTAAAAAGTCCCATTTCATGTTTATCTGAAGCCTCTGTTTTCAAGATCTCCTCTAGAAGGGTGTGGCTGTTGGTGCTGAGCTGAGTAGCCCCGCCCTCAATCCTTCCTTTCTGCGTCTTGCACGAGTGAAGATGTTGACACAATGGGGGGCACAACCTGAGCTTGTGCTCAGGCTCCTTCCCTCCCAGAGAGGTGACATTCCACGTCCCAAAAGCCTAGTTCCATGACCAGAGTTTGGGCAGCCGAGCACCTGCCTTTGACTGCCACCCAAACCACCGGCCCCTTTTGAGCCCTCCTGCAGGTGGTGGGCCCATGGGAGAGTGATCCCAGGTTGTTTCTTCGGGCTGGACCCGACCAGAGCCAGTGGAGGAGCCTAAGTCACTAGGTGACGAGCCCCAACCCTAGGCCTGGCTTCAGAGTGGGGTCCCGGTGACGTGGCTGAATCTGATGGGCTTGGCTCGTCACCCAAGACCTGTCTGCCACGGCAGACCCCGCCAGGGACAAAAGCCCCAGACAGCTTAGCCCCTGGGACGTTTTCAAACCCCTCCACTACGCTACAGTGGAGGTTTTTGGAGAGGGGTTCAAACACAAACAAAAATAATAAAAGGACTAGAACTTAAAAGTAACAAATCAAGACTACCGAGACCCAACCCCAAACTAAAATGACAAAAACTCAGGCCAGCAGCATAGGACTGCTGAGGACAAAAGGAGGAAAAAAAGAGGAGAAACAACAGCACAGCACCGACACACGCCCTACTCTGGCCTTCTCTTATCTACAGGTTATGGTCCACACCTGCCAGGTGGGCAGAAACACAGAGGACAGGGACGGGTGCAACACAGCAGCAGCAGCACAAAACACTCACATTCACAGCAGGGGAAATGTAGAGACTCAGATCACCTCTGAAGCATGCTTTTGGACTGTGAGAAGAAGCTGGAGCGCCCGGAAAAACCCCATGCGAGCAGGAGAACATGCAGACCTCACACAGAAACCACCAAGATTTGAAGCATGGCCCTGTTGCTGTGAGGTGGGAGTGCTAACCGCTACACCAGCGGCAAACACCCTTCAAATAATGACACTTTCATGTAATGATCTGGACAGTAGGAATGATCAGTTCTGTTGTGTTTTTTTGTGTTGCACTTTAGGACACGCTGGACTGTGAACGTGTGTTCTAGAAACACACGCAGTCACATCAGTGCGGGAAGTTAGACGTTTTTGCAGCTCTGCACTTTTCTGGGGGGATTCCTGTGTTTCATCTCCTGGAAGGAGAAACCTTTCCAGGCTGACATTTTAAAGGAGGGAAACCTGCATGGATGAACACCTCCCTCAATAACTTTTAGCAATGAGGCTGTCCCTCCCTCCCTATCAGAGTGCATGTGTGTGTCAGGGGGGGTTTTGTCGTCACCGCTGTTTGGATGAGCTTTGATCCATCAGTGGGACGGCTTTGTTTGACTGACATGACTGTAATGTTCCAGCTGCTCATTGGGGTGAAACGCCCAACAGATGGCTCGCAGTTTCCAGCAAGGAGAAACCAAACATGGCTTTGTGGGGGGTGGAGCCATCTGTGGTGTCTGCGACGTCTGCAGCGTCGGTGACATTTGCGGTGTCTGCAGCGTCTGCGACATCTGCTGTGTCTGCGACGTCTGCAGCGTCTGCTGCATCTGCAGTGTCTGCTGCATCTGCAGTGTCTGCGACATCTGCTGCGTATGCGGCACACTTGGCCACAGGCTCTCAGCGGCTCTCTGTTGTTTAACGTGGTGTACAGGGGGATCCTGGGAGGGGGCTATTTTTAGCCCTGGTTTCATCATCACTCAGTCTGAGCGGAGCGGCTGCAGCTGAAGGTGCAGAAGACTTTCTGCCTGATCAACGCTGACAGAAAGGCCTGAAGGCAGCATGCAGCTCTAACATCCATGAGAACCAAAGAAACAGTTTCTGCTTCTTATTTCCTGTTTTTTTTTTTGGCTTGTCTGTTGCAGAATGACACCAACAAAGACAGAATGTCATTTTGTTGAGGAGTGACATCAGAGGATTTTTTCTTCTCATTGTTAGACATACCTGCAATGATCGTTTTCCTTCCCTTCAACAGATTGTTGGGACAGTGAAAAACTGGCCTTTTTGCTCTGTTTTGTTTCAAATAAACCTTGAAGAATTTGAAAACTGCTCCTGCATCAGACATGCTGACGTAGCTCCGAAGGGCCTTATAGTACCAACGGACACGCTGAAGCAGCAAAGCTCAGCCAGCAGGAAAGGAAGCAGCAATTTATGATCCCAAGGAGATTGCACAAATGGAGCGTTGTAATTAAAAACTGCTGAGACACGGCAATCGTGGAGGAAGACTTGGCATGTCGTTGGATTGGGCCCTCTGCATGCTGCTCATTTAAACAATAGCAGGGAGTTCCTCAAAGCTGATGTGTAACCCCCATTTTCAGTGTGCAGATGTTGTTATGGTCTATTCACAATTCCATTCAAATGGACTTTTATGGCCCATTATTACAGCAACAGTCGTCTCAATGGGCTTCATACCACTAACTGTAAAGTAAACATGAATCATAAAAACATAAAGTCATAGAATTCAGTCGGTATTGGCTAAACCAGGATGAGTCTGCCCCCTAACGGTGAAATGACAGTATTACAATAACATGATGTAATTTCTGTCTGAGCTTGTGGATTTCAGGAGAAGACTCCTTCCTCTGAGAAAAAGCCCCCCCTCCCCGGCCGCAGCGTCCACCATGTCCTCCTCTGTTGGTCCATGATGAGTCTGTCTGCATTCACACGGAAGGGAACCGCACCAACAGTCATCTGCAAGTGAACAGCGGTTCTGCTGAAGAGACCCCAGAACCGCTCTGTGAGGTGGGGGTGCTGTTCCACAAATGCAGAGAGAATGAAGGGTCACAGAAGCAGGATGGGGGCAGATCACATTATTCCTGCAGCAGCCTCCATCCATCTGCTGCTGAATGTATGGGGGGGGGTCTTACAGAAGGAGGGGCACGGGGCGCGTGCTAATCAATCGGAGAGAGGCAAGCAGCGGGAGGGAGGGGGGAGCCCAGCTCCAACTAGGCACATGACCGTCAGGGGGGCAGCGCTACTCGCTTCAGGGTACGGGGGCATCCTGCTCCTCTGTCCCGTTCGCGTGCGTGTGGGGATCCGCGCGCTCCCGTCGGCTCCGGCGCGCCCTTGAGCGTCAGATGATGGACGCGTTTGGGAGCAGCATCACCCACAGGTAGGAGAGGACTTCCTGTCTCTGTCACGCCGCTGCGCTCGCGCTCCGCCGAGCCTCTGCGGTCCCGCCGCGCCTCACGCCAAGCGCCTCGCGCCAGACTCCTCGCGCCTGCTGTCCATCCAGGTTCAACTTTCGGTCTCCGCTTTTTTCTGAGCGCGGCGGACGGGGACAGCCCCTCCCTGTAACGACCCCGTTTGCTCAGCTTCACCTGATGGAGACCCTCCTCGGTCTGTGCACGCGCCTCTGACGCACGCGCTGCAGCCAGGTCTTCAGGGCTGGGGAGGCGGGAGGGGGCAGGAGGACATGGAGCTGGACAGGGGATCCGCTCAGGATTCATCCGTCTGTCCAGTGGTTCTGGTGGTTGAAACCTGTCCGCCGCTCCTGGAATCCTCTGCAGACGGCTGGTTCTGTTGGGTTTGACCTCCAGAGTTTCTCTGGGAGTTCCTCACAGACCGAGGAGTCCAGCTCCTGTGGTGGTCTCCTCCAGCTCCACTGGTGGTCTGTGGTCAGGTCACGTGTGATGAGAAAGGCTGCTTGTTTTCTTGGAATCCAACCGTGAATTTAGGAGTCAGATGGACGGTGAGGGGAGACCCTGGTCCTGTAGTTTGTCCCGTGGATACCAACCTGAATCCACTGAACTGGGTGACGACCACATGACCGCTCATGTGCTGCAGCGTGATGGGGGAGGCGTCCTTCCTGTCCGGACTGTTCACCTGTGAGATGTAAGGGCTTTAGTGCCTCTCACCTGGGGGGACAGTTGTTGCCCCCCACTTTTCAAATGGGTGACTTCCTGTCAAACTAAAATGTCCTCTCTGTTTCTCTAAAAACTTTATCAGCCTAAAAAGAAGAGGAAACTCCAGGAATCACAAAAGGAAAGTGCTAAAGCTGTCCGGTGCTAAAGCTGTCCGGTGCTAAAGCTGTCCGGTGCTAAAGCTGGTCTGGTTCTAAAGCTGGTCCAGTGCTAAAGCTGGTCTGGTGCGAAAGTGGTCCGGTTCTAAAGTGGTCCGGTGCTAAAGTGGTCCGGTGCTAAAGTAGACCGGTTCTAAAGTGGTCCGGTTCTAAAGTGGTCTGGTTCTAAAGTGGTCCGGTGCTAAAGTGTTCCGGTTCTCAAGTGGTCCAGTTCTAAAGTAGTCCGGTGCTAAAGTGGCACGGTTCTCAAGTGGTCCGGTGCTAATGTGGCCCGGTTCTAAAGTGTTCCGGTTCTAAAGTGGTTCAGTGCTAAAGTGGTCCGGTCCTAAAGTGGACCGGTTCTAAAGTGGTCCGGTGCTAAAGTGGTCCGGTGCTAAAGTGGCCCGGTTCTCAAGTGGTCCGGTGCTAAAGTGGTCCGGTGCTAAAGTGGTCCGGTTCTCAAGTGATCCCGTTCTAAAGTAGTCCGGTGCTAAAGTGGTCCACTCCTAAAGTGGTCCGGTGTTAAAGTGTTCCGGTTCTAACAGGGTCTGGTGCTAACGTGGTCCGGTTCTAACATTGTCCGGTGCAAAAGTGGTCCGGTTCTAATGTGGCCCGGTTCTAAAGTGTTCCGGTTCTAAAGTGGTTCAGTGCTAAAGTGGTCCGGTCCTAAAGTGGACCGGTTCTAAAGTGGTCCGGTGCTAAAGTGGTCCGGTGCTAAAGTGGCCCGGTTCTCAAGTGGTCCGGTGCTAAAGTGGTCCGGTGCTAAAGTGGTCCGGTTCTCAAGTGATCCAGTTCTAAAGTAGTCCGGTGCTAAAGCTGTCCACTCCTAAAGTGGTCCGGTGCTAAAGTGTTCCGGTTCTAACAGGGTCTGGTGCTAACGTGGTCCGGTTCTAACATTGTCCGGTGCAAAAGTGGTCCGGTTCTAAAGTGGTTTGGTCTTAAAGTGGTCCGGTTCTAAAGTGGTCCGGTGCTAAAGTGGTCCGGTGCTAAAGTGGTCCGGTGCTAAAGTAGTCCTGGTGCTAAAGTGGTCCGGTGCTAACGTGGTCCGGTTCTAAAGTGTTCCGGTCCTAAAATGGTCCAGTCCTAAAGTGGTCCGGTCCTAAAGTTGTCCAGTCCTAAAGTGGTCCGGTGCTATGTGGTCCGGTTTTAAAGCGGTCCGGTTCTAAAGTGGTCCGGTGCTAAAGTGGTCCAGTGCTAGAGTGGTCTGGTTCTAAAGTGGTCTGGTGCTAAAGTGGTCCGGTTCTAGGTTCTTGTCCTGGTTCCTACCGTGTGAATGAAAGCTCTGCAGCGTCCCGGGCTTTTTCTAGACAGGATGTGGAAACCTGTTTGTGCATCCAGAGAAACACGCCATGACCTTTGACCCGAGCAGAGCTGAGTTTGATGAGGACTGAAGACAGTTTAACTAAGAAAATCATTTGTCACAAAAACCAGACTATAATAACAAAATAATCAACACCTTTGAACAGGTTTCCAAATGAAGCATAAAAGCAATATTCATGTCATGGTGCCTCTGTCAGACTCCTCCCCCTCTCCTCTCCGCTTGGTTCCCCGATTCAGCCCAGCTGCGACCACTCAACTTTGAGTTGGGCGGTCAACCCTTATCCCGCATCACACACCGCACCAAACCCATCCTGCTCATTTCTTCTGGCAACCACCGTGAGTCTATCCGTTTCCTCATCACCAAGTCCTCCCATACTCCCATAGTGCTAAGGTTTTCCTGGCTTAAACTGCATAATCCTCAGTTTGACTGGGCTCAAGGGACTATAATCAAATGGAGCCCATATTGTCTCGCTAACTCTCTCCTGTCTGCTCTTCCCTCCGTTGCTTCTCCCAACAGAGTGTCATAGTTAAGTCGATCTGTCCAGCATCCCTCGTTGTTATCATGATTTAAAGGCAGTATTCTGTTAGACCGTCGTGAGACAGGTCAGTTTTACCCTACTGATGATGTGTTGTTGCAATGGTAATCCTGCTCAGTACAAGAGGAACCGCAGGTTCAGACATTTGGTGCGTGTGCTTGGCTGAGGAGCCAATGGTGCGAAGCCACCATCTGTGGGATTATGACTGAATGCCTCTAAGTCAGAATCCCGCCTAGACGTGACGATACCCTAGTGCTGCGGAACTTCGGTTGGCCCGGGATAGCCGGCTTCGGCCGGTGCAAAGAGCCGTTCGTGACGGGGCTGGGGTGCGGCCCAAAAGCGGTCGCCCCTCTCCCATTGCGCACAGCATGTTTGTGGAGAACCTGGTGCTAAATCACACCAAAGCTAATGCGCTCCCCTCTCATAGACCGTATGATTGCGCCATAAACCTTTTGCTGGGCGCTCCTTTGCCCAAGGGCCGTTTGTTTAACCTGTCCGGACCTGAAAAGAAGCCATGGAAACCTACGTGCAGGAGGCCCTCTCCCTGGGGCACATTCGACCATCCTCCTCCCCCGTGGGGGCTGGATTTTTCTTTGAGCAGAAGAAAGACAAGTCCCTCCGACCTTGCATTGATTATCGCAAACTTAATCAAATCACCATAAAGGACAAGTACTCTTTGCCATTAATCAGCTTGATCATCGGACTGCCGTAAGAAGCTCCAGCAATTTCTCGGCTTTGCTAACTTTTGTAGACACTTCATACACAATTACAGCAGTATTGCCACTCCCCTTACACGCCTCACCTCCAAAAAGCATCCCTTTGTCTGGTCCACTGAAGCCCTACAGGCTTTTGACAGATTAAAGGAACTTTTTGTCTCAGCCCCGATCCTCATCCAACCGGACCCCTCACGTCAATTTATTGTAGAGGTGGACGCCTCTGACTCAGGGGTGGGGGCAGTCCTCTCACAGAAGGAGGAAAGTTCTGGAAAACTAAAACTCTGTGCGTTCTTCTCTCGCAAGCTGTCCCCCTCTGAGCAGAATTACAACGTTGGAAACCGTGAACTTCTAGCCATCAAACTAGCCCTGGAGGAGTGGCGTCACTGGTTGGAGGGAGCCGAGCAGGCATTCATCGTCTGGACTGACCATAAAAACCTGGCATACCTACGCTCCGCTGAACGACTCAACTCCAGGCAAGCTCATTGGTGTCTTTTCTTTGACCATTTTCACTTCACAATAACCTATAGACCAGGCTCCCGCAACATCAAACCCGTCGCCCTCTCCAGGAAATATAGTCCGTCTGAAAACACCCCATCATCCATCCTCCCTTCATCCTGCATCATTGGAAGTGTCACCTGGGATATCGAGGCCAAGGTTCTTCAAGCCCTTGAGGGTAACTCTGACCATCCACCCGTTCCTAGGGGCACACTGTTTGTACCAACACATCTCCGTCCTGACGTCATCACTTGGGGTCACACATCTCGTCTGGCATGGCATGGGGGGGTCCACCGTACCCTCCATTTACTTGTAGGAGATTTTTTTGGCCGTCGATGGAGAAAGACGTGAGGCAAGGCAAGGCAAGTTTATTTGTATAGCACAACTCGTACGCAAAGTAATTCAAGGTGCTTCACAAAACAGAAAAATGCATTCAAATCACAATACATCAGAGAAATAACGTAAAATTTACTTTAAAAGAAAAGACAAAATTTAAAAATTGATTTAAAAAAAAAGGAAGGAAAGGAAAGAAAAGTGCAGATAGGGAATACATCTTGGCGTGCACCACCTGCGCCCAATCCAAGACGTCCTCCTCGGCTCCTGCGGGGTTGCTCCATCCTCTGTCTCCCTATGCCTAACCGACCCTGGTCCCACTTGGCCATGGACTTTGTCACCGGGTTCATCCAATCAACCATCCAAGCCACCTCCAAGAAATTGGCTCCACGATTCATTGGACCATATGTCATCGAAAGACTCATCAACCCTACCTGCGTCTGACTCCGTCTTCCCAAAGCTCTTAAGGTACACCCGTCGTTTCATGTCTCTCAGATCAAGCCAGTTCTGGACAGTCCTCTGTGCCCGCCGTCCGCTTCCCCACCTCCCCCCCGTATCATCGACGGCGCTCCGGCCTACATCGTCAGTCAGATCCTGGACGTCCGTCGTCAGGGTCGCGCATTCCAGTTCCTGGTCAACCGGATGGGCTACGGGCCGGAGGAGCGCTCCTTGATCTCTAGTTCGTTCATTTTGGACCCCTCGCTCATTGAGGACTTCTACCAGGCCCACCCAGATCGCCGCCTTTGAGGGGGGGGGGGTACTGTCGTGGTGCCTCTGTCAGACTCCTCCCCCTCTCCTCTCCGCTTGGTTCCCTGATTCAGCCCAGGTGCGACCACTCAACTCATCTTCACCGCCTGCCTACTTAAGGAGCTCCTGGACCAGTATTCATCGCCAGTCCGTTGCCCCTGATGGTGCATATTTGGCCCTCACGTCAAGTTCATGTTTAGCTTCCTTGTCTTAAGCCAGCAGTTAACGCACATTTTCTTACCTGTCTCCAGGAAACCTCAAGCCACGAGTGGTCGCCCGAATCAGCCGTTATCTGGAAACCCCATCTGGTCTGTTCCCTCCGACCTCACCAGGAGCCTCTGCCAAACTGCCATCCTCACGAGACCGATCCACGCTGCCGACTCCAGACCCTACGAACGTATCCACCAGTGACGCCACGAGCCTCAGCCTCCCACTCTCTGGACCTCCAGGAACTGTGCCCTATCTGTCTTGCCAACTCATTAAATCCACTTTCTCGCCAAGTCATCTCTGCTCTGTGTCTCATTCCAGGTTCCAGCATCTGGGTCTCTGCTGTAGCCATGACAATTCATTCATTTTTTCATTCATTTTCTATACCGTTTGTCCCTTTCGGGGTCATGGGGCTGCTGGAGCCTATCCCAGCTACTTGTAGGCGAAGGCAGGGGACGTCCTGGACAGGTCGCCAGTCTGTCGCAGGATAGAATGTCCACAATCACACACCCATTCACTCTAACACTCACACCTATGGACAATTTAGAGTTGCCTATTGACCCATAAAGCATGTTTTTGGACGGTGGGAGGAAGCCGGAGACCCCGGAGAGAACCCACGCATACACGGGGAGAACATGCAAACTCCTATAAAATAAAAGCAATATTGAGTAGAAAATCATCTGATGAACAAACACTTTATTCATTGATTTGTGCTTTTGAAGTTCTCTGAACAACAATCCCAACCAGAAAAACGAAATCTGCAGATTCATTGCAAATGAAGTTGGGAATGAGCGGGTTTTTCTGCAGGGTTCTCTGTGAGGAACCGACATGTCTGCTAAGGTTCTTGGTTCTTTCTGTGCTCCCATCTGTTCAGATCAACGATGGCAGCAGCCTTCAGCTTCAGCTGCTTTCATGCTGATTGAGATCCCGTCGGCCTGCGTCCGGTGCGTCGTGCGGAGCGTCATGGCATATCTCTAATGGTTCATGGGAGTTCATGCAGAAAACAGACTGTACTGAGAGTGCAGCAGCTCAGCATCAGCTGGTCCGGGTCCAGACCGGGTCTTTGTTCTGAGCCTCCAGCTCGTCTTTCCGTCTGACGGATAGATCCGTCTAAACTTGTTAAGGAAAACAGCTACATTTAAGCCTGAAGCTGAGCTGGGGGCTGTGGAGAAGCGTGCACACTCGGGACCTGAGGCATGTGGGGAGCAGTTCCAGACTGGGTCCAGCTATGATCCGGCTCCTCCAGAGGGAGTTAGCATGTTTGTCTGCAGCCTCCTGAGGCCGCTCTGTCGGCTCAAATCCTGTCCTCCTCTGGCAGAGCAGGAGAACAGTGTCTGCTGTTTGTGTCTGATAATCTATAAATGCAAAGCACCACTCTACTTGGTGTGACTTCCATTCGGTGTTGCCAGATAGAGTCACAGTTTTTCAGTTTAAAAGTTATCTAAAAACCGCCAGACCACACAAGACACCCCCAAAAGTGAACTAGTGATAAATTATTCATATCATCCTTTGTTTAATTCTTACTGATTTATTGAATGTTCAACTTTGAAACATTTTATTAATGTTATTACATCTGCTGTCAGTTTTGCTGTCAGTTAGAGCAAAACAGAGAAAAACCCACTCTTATTAAACTTTATTAACAACCATCAAAAAACAAACATGAGCTCAATGGTAGCTCGCTTTACCCCAAACACTAGGAACAATCAGAAAGAAAAGGGAAAAATAGGGATGTCCTGATCAGTTTCATGGTCCAGAGTTTGGGGATTTGCCCGTTCTGAGTCCTGATCCGCTACCTTAGTAACATATGTAACAAATGAACACGTTACATCAACAGATCCAGGTTTTTCCTTTAATAACCGTCCTTTATCATTCTACACTTAGAGCACTTCTGTGAAGTATCTTCAATCAAGTAAGAAAAGTGCAATTATGTCAACTAGTAAAAAGAGTTAACTATTACCTAGTAAATATAGTTAACTGTAATGGGATGGCGGCCCAGACTTTTCCTGGAAGGGGCTGTTTCTGACCTTGTGATGTCACTCACTAGTTTTCATGGGTTGGGAGGGGCTGGACTTACAGATCAGGTTTTTAGAGGAAGACTCAGAAATGCATGAATGGATCAAAATAGCACTTTGGGGTGGATTATAGTGAGGAATTAACATAAAACAATTAAAAGCTCAGAAAGTTGATATGTTGATATAGGCCCATTAAACTCTGCTGAGTCATTACTTTGTTCATCCTCAAACCTTCACACAAAGACACACACTAAATTGAATTTTAAAGATTTATTATTGCTGGTTTTCCATGCTAGTAATGTCATAAATATCTAAAGGTCAGCTGTTTTCCAGCTTGTTTTTCTGAGCAATTTAAAGGAAACAAATCTTCAGAAGATCAATCAAGAACATTTCTCTGAGGTCGGTTTTAAGGTAAGATGGGAATTTGTGCGTCCTTCAAAGAATGTACTGCCTCCGAGATGAAGGCTCCTTTAAATGTTAGCTTGTAACAGCAGAGGGGAAAGGAAATGGTCCAGAGTTTGACTGAGGTGTTCTAATGTCTCAGAGGATTTGAGGCTGGACTGGTCTCTGAAGACGTCTTCTAAAGGAAGCAGGGACGCGGCTCCTTCACAGCATGCAGCGACATGCTCCACACTGTGGATCCGGGCTCATCTGGTGGGGTTTGGAATCCAGGATGGTTGCGTGGTTGATGGTATGAAGGAGTCCGAGGAAGCTGGGGAGGGCAGGTGACCTCTGCTGCCCCTCCTTCAGCAATCAGATTTGCCTTCAGGTCCTATGTGGAGATGATCCTGCAGTTCTTTGCTTTTCGCATAAACCAGTCTCAGAGGCATCACACATTCTAGAAGCAGACTGGCTGTCTCTCTGGAACAATTGTTTATATGAAACCAAGCACCCCCCAACCCACAGGCACACACAGAAACACACACCACAGTTTTACCCACAATCCTGTGCTGGAAGTCAGCTGTAAATCTCAGTCCCTCCTGTTTATTGTACTGTAGGCTGACTGGGTACCCCTGGTGGAGGCTGGGCGGGACTCCCAGCAGATGACCTTTAGAGAGGCGTGGAAACAGAGAAAAGAGCAAATGGAACTAACCTCAGCTAGGAGGACCTGCAGATCTGAGCACTGCCCTCTTACTGCGATGGATGTGTCTCTGAAGAGTCTTAACCAACCACATCCCTGCTGTCCTCAAAACCGCACAAAACAAACACAGAAGAGCCAAAACACCAGACCTGGGTATTCCAGAGAGCAGGTTATGCTAGCTCCAACGGTAAGTTTGAGGCTAAGGAAGTGGATAACCTCAGCTTTCAGTTCCAGAAATGAAGGTATGTTTCAGGGTATGTCAAGTTGCCATAGCAACTCATGCTCTGAACATAACCTGGTCTGGAGCAGGTTTAGTTGAAGGTTAGTTTGTTTTCAGAGAGGTGCAGCAGCATGGCGTGTCCATTTGAAGATGATTTAGTGGATGAAGAAGCTCAGAGAATACTTTTGAATCCTCCTGTAATCTTGTTTGGCTTTCCTGATGCCACGGGACAGGTTGGTTCTCGATGTTCTCAAGCTTGGTTGATCCCCAGCTCTGAAGGCCTTGTTTCTCGCCTTCAGCAGCCTGTGGACGTCCCCTGTCAGCCATGTCTTTTGGTTATCTTGAGTGACGACGTTCTTTTTATGGGTCACATCATCAATGCATTTGGTGATGTATGAGTGTAAACAAAGTCCAAGATGTTGTCACCCCTCGTTGGAAAATGGACATGCTGGTGAAATTTCGGGAGAACAGTTTTAAGATCAGCATGATTAAAATCTCCTGCGAGGATGATGAAACCGTCTGGGTGTGCTGTTTGTTGTTCACTGATGGCTTGATACAGTTCGTTCAGTGCCGCATTTCTGTTGCTGATATTGTTAGTTTGGGGTATATAAGTAGCAACCAGCAGGATCGAATTTATTTCCCTCGGCAAGTAGAAAGGGCGACACTTCACAATCAAAAACTCCGCCAGTGGTGAGCAGTGTTTGCATCTCGGCAACAAGCGTCCCGGATGTAAACTGAGACCCTGCCGCCCCTGGGTCTTTCCTCCATCTACAAGAGCCCTGTCGGCTCTGTAGCATGCTAACTGCTCCAGTTGTATAGCAGAGTCCGGAATGTTGTCATTAAGCCATGTTTCCGTGAACACTAGCACACAACAGTCACTCACTTTTTGATCCGCTGATCTTAGTAGTCGGATGTCATCAATTTTGTTGTCCAGTGATCGCACGTTGGCCAGAAGGATAGATGGTATGGCTGGGTGAGTTGGCTTAGCCTCTAGCCTAGCTCGGACCCCTCTGCGCTTGCCCTGCTTCTTCGTCCTTGCACACCGCTTCCGACGCCTCCTTTCTGGGAGAGGGGTAGCAGGCAAGTTCGGTGGATTAGCTGGCCAGCGTAGCAGTCCGAGTTCCCTTAGCGTCTTTGTTTCAGTGTTTAAAGCTTGGCAGAAGTTGCTTCTCCGAATGTGTAAGAGAGCCTGTCGACTGGACCTATATTTCGACGTAGACTGACAAAAACTTGCAGACAAACACTTATTTGACAAACAAAACATCGCACTGTCGGGAGAGCGTGAGGTTGCTGCGTCTACACGCGCCGCCATCATATAGACGGATGAATAATTGAGGAGACGGACAGTTGGAACTTTATCCAAAGAGCCCAGAACAGCCTCCAAAGACATTAAAGGTGAACTCCTAGATCAAGGTACATCAGTGTCAGATCACACCATTCGTGGTTGTTTGAGCCAGAGTGGACTTCATGGGAGACGACCAAGGAGGACACCACTGTTGAAAGGAAATCAGAAAAAAGCCAGACTGGAATGTGCAAAAATGCATGTTGACAAGCCACAAAGCTTCTGGGAAAATAATGAGACCAAACTGGAGCTTTTTGGTAAGGCACATCAGCTCTATGTTGATAGACTCAAAAATGAAGCATCAACCAAAAGAATACTGTCCCTACTGTGTCACCATCCGGCTGCATTTCTCGAGCCTGAATGACATCCCAATGTCAGTACTGTAGATCCTGGTGGTGTGGATCAGGGAGTCAATGTCACGCTCGCTCTTAGCATATAGCTTGATGTCATCCATGTAGAGGAGGTGACTGATGTTGGCCCCATTTCTGAGTCGGTATCCATAGCCAGTCTTGTTGATTATTTGGCTGAGGGGGTTCAGACCTATGCAGAACAGCAGTGGGGACAGAGCATCACCTTGGTATATCCCACATTTGATGGACACTTGTGCAAGTGGCTTGCCATTGGCTTCAAGGGTGGTTTTCCACAGCTACATTGAGTTTCCTATGAAAGCTCTTAGAGTCCTGTTGATGTTGTACAGCTCCAAGCACTCAGTGATCCATGTGTATGGCATTGAGTCATAGGCTTTCTTGTAATCAATCCAGGCTGTGCACAGGTTGGTGTGTCGTGACTTGCAGTCTTGAACGACTGTTCTGTCAACCAGGAGTTGGTGTTTGGCTCCTCTGGAGTCTCTACCAATGCCCTTCTGCGTGTTACTCATGAATTGATCCATGTGCCTATTTATCTTGGTTGCAATGATCCCTGACATGAGCTTCCATGTTGTGGAGAGACAGGTTATTGGTCGGTAGTTGGATGGGACTGCACCCTTTGAGGGATCCTTCTGGATCAGGGTTGTTCGCCCTTCCGTTAGCCATTCGGGGTGAGTCCCATCTCTTAGCAGCTGGTTCATTTGTGCTGCCAGGTACTCGTGGAGTTCGGTAAGCTTCTTTAGCCAGTAGCCATGTATCATGTCAGGGCCTGGTGCTGTCCAGTTCTTCATACCTGAGACTCTTTCTTGGATGTCTGCCACTGTGATGGTTACTGGATTCTGTTCAGGGAGGTTGCTATGTTCTTCTCTCAGAGAGACCAGCCACTGGGCATTGCTGTTATGTGCTGTCTCTTTCTCCCATACACTTTTCCAGTACTGTTCAGTTTCTAGCCTTGGTGGGTCTGCTCGGCTGTGTTGACCCTGCCACTGAGCGTACACTTTTGCTGGTTGAGATGCAAACACCCTGTTTATTTGTCTGGCTTCATTGTCTCTTGTGTATCTCTTTAGGCGGCTGCTCAAGGCTAGGAGCCTTTGTTTGGCAGTTTCCAGTGCTTCAGGTATGGGCATCTGGCTGTATCTCTTAGGTACTTGCTTTCTCATTGTACCTTTTTGAGCCTCTGTCAGCTTACTCACATCCTTCCGAGTTGCCTTGATTTTGGCCTCTAACCGTTGCTTCCATGGTGGGTATTGTTTTCTCCCATGGTTACTCTTATAGCCAAGCATCTCAAGGATCACTGCTGCTGAAGTGTAAACCAGTTCATTGGTTTCTGTGACGGTTGTGGTAGGAATTGCCCTCAATGCTTCATTCGCAGTTTCCAATAGACTTTCAGGCGGTACATCACTTAACCGTTGTAGCTGGTGTCGGGGTTGCCTAGTGTTCATTGTAGACATTATCTTGTCTTTCAGGTCAGTTGCTGCCTCGCTCAGCGTAACTGTGGTTGTTGGGGTTGTGTACCCAATCTCAGGGTGTGAGTGTGGTATAACCTTCTCTCTGACCTGTTGTTCTGGCTCTCCCGGGGTATTGCCATTGTATTGTATCGCTTCAATCTCAAGCTGTGATAGGAGTTGCTGCTTGTGGATGTTCGAGCATTGGGCTACCAGTTGTTTGGCAGTTGGCCTTGATTGTGGGTTTCGAAGCATCCATTCATTCCACATCCTCTGCATGTAACCGCACTGGTTGGGATTACTTGAGTAGTAGCATTCTAACAGAACTTTGTTCTCGCATCTAGTCCATTTCCGTCTTGTTCCAGTAGCCCACTTTCCATCAAGGTGCTCTGGTCCCCCAGCACCTGACGCAGACCGTGTTTGGCCGGGCGACGTCTGAGCCAGCATGACATGTGGTTCATCGTCTCTCATGTTTGTGAGGTAGCGTAAAGGGTCTTGCCCAAGGACCTTCACTGGGTGATGTTAATTGCTCACCATTGTTATGGTAATTGCCCCGTTTCCATTGTTATGGTAATTGCCCCCATTTACCATTGCCATTATATTGTTTCATTCCTCTCCTGGGAATTGAACCATAGTTTCCTGCGTGACAGTCCTGCACCTGAAATGAAGTTTATTGGATTTAAAGAAACTGTGCAATAATTACGTAAACAAAAATAGGCAGGTGCGTAAATTTGGCCCCCCTGGTTGTTTTATTGATTTGACTTTCTTGAGCAATCATTATTGGAACACAACACATGTTTTATAAGCTTGACCCTTGACCTACACACACATGGGAAGCCAATCATGAGAAGAGGTATTTAAGGTGACCAAGAGCAAGTTTTTCTTCTCTTAAGAATGTCAACATGGGAACCTCTAAACAGCTGTCAGATGACCTGAAAACAAAGATTGTTCAACATCATAGTTTATTATATGCTATATTAATATAGATTTCAGCTGTCAACCTCCACTGCGAGGAATATAGTGTGAAAATGGAAGACCACAGGCACAGTTCAAGCAAAGGCCCGGAGTGGCCGGCCCAGAAAACTCTCAGATAGGCAGAGATGAAGGATGGTGAGAACAATCCAACTCAACCCACAGAGCAGCTCCAAAGACCTACATGTGATCTGGCTGCAGATGGTGTCACTGTGCATCCTTCAACCATTCAGCGCACTTTACACAGGGAGATGCTGTATGGAAGAGTCATGCGGAGTTATGCCACAAACAGAGTGGCTTGAGGTCTGCTAAGGCACATTTGGATAAGCCAGCTTCATTCTGGAATAAGGTGCTGTGGACTGATGAAACTAACATGGAGTCATTTGGACATAACAAGGGCCAACAAAGAACACAGCATTCCAAGAAAAACACTTATTACCCACAGTCACATTTGGTGGCGGTCCCATCATGCTTTGGGGCTGTGTGGCCAGTGCAGGAACTGGAAATCTGGTCAAAGTTGAAGGTGGCATGGATTCCAGTCAGTATCAGCAGATTCTTCCAAACAATGTTCTAGAATTAGTGACAGAGTTGAAGTTGGATACTTCAACAAGACAATGACCCTAAACACTGCTCTAATCTACAAAGGCATGCAGAGGAACAAGTCCAATGTTCTGGAATGGTCATCTCAATCCCAGACCTGAAGATGATTGAAAATCTGTGGTGGGATTTAAAGCGAGCTGTCCATGCTCGGACGCCATCCAATCTGACTGAACTGGAGATGTTTTTCAATACCTTCTGCCAGAATCCAGGCCCTTATTGGAAGCTATAGGAAGCCATTGGAGGCTGCCATTTCTGCAAAAGGAGGATCTACTAAATATTGATGGCATGTTTCTGTTGGGGGCCCAAATTTACACACCTGTATATTTTTGTTGAAGTAACTATCGTACAGTTTCTTTAAATCCAATCACCTTCACTTCACTTCTCAAATATCAATGTGTTCATCTGCTATATGATATATCTAACTGAAATTGATGATCCAAACAACCAATGATTTATGAAGAAATATCTTGAAAATTATCAGGGGGGCCCACACTTTCTCATACCACTGTATATAATGTGACACATTCAGCTGCCCTGACTGAAGGAGACCAGAGGAAGTTTTTGTTTGACAGAAAGGTCTGTTGTTACACATCGACCAAGCTCTGGAGTCCATAAGGGGAACAACCGGTGTGTAGATGTACAGCAGACACTCAGCAGACGGTTGACCTCCAGGGTGCCGTTACCGTCTGTCCCATCTTGTGCTCAGAACTGTCTCGCAGCTTCCAGTCTGGATTCCTTCTGCTTCCAGCTTCTCACCATCTTCAGCTCTAAGCTTCTGCAAAGATGTTCCTGTAGGTTTTTTGCAGATCACGTGTTCTGCTGTAACCATGAAGCTTTTCTCCTCCGTCTGCAGTCTTTGGTCCGTCATATGAAGATGGGCTGCAGACGAAAATACCTGCTCTGTTGGACAGGGGGGGCGTTGGGGCTAAAGGTCCTGTTGACAAGCGGTCTTCTTGTTACTCATGGTATCACAGAGACACTGTTGGAGCAGTTCTTAACCGTAGAATGGGTTTGTGTGAGTTAAGGGGTGAAATGGTGATGCTGTCCCTGTTTTTGGCTGATGGTTGGATCAGAACATGTTTTTGTGTGCTTTCTGAACCTCATGCTAAAACCTAGTGTGTTTTCTTCCAGTCTGACGTTCTGATGATACAGAGGAGGTTTCTTCTCTGAATGTTTTATGGTACTCTGATCCCAGAATGACCCTTGGAGACTGCTGGAGCCTCCACAGAGCTGCAGCAGGTGACGTAAGGCAGATGGAGCTGTGTTTTTCTTAGGTTTTATGGTTTAGTGAGCTACGACCCAGTTATGGCAGCCTGTCTAAATACAGACGTACTGGGATCATGAAGAGGATTCTGCTACTGTACGTGACTGATGTCTGACACTGAAAAGCTGCTGCTGCCATCAGCCTATGGTTGCACAGACCGCTGGCTTCCTGCCTCTCTCTCAGCCTTCTGCAGTGGAGTCAACTTAAATGTTTGCAGCTTGACTTTCTTTTGAGTTCACACTGACTCACAACTCTACTCTGGCTGTAAAAATGTCCCTTCCTCATGTTTCTTTAAGAGCTGCTAGAACATGAAGAAAGTTCAAAGCATATCTGCATATCTTTTCCTGAATATTTCAGCAATTTTGGGAAAGATTTGTAGAAGAAAATGGTGTTATGCTGTTTTCATGCAGGCTAACTCAGATAAAAAGTGAGAGTGATGTCAAACAGAATTTTAAAAAAGCTTTTTGTTTCTTTAGTCATCTCTGGGATGAGCTGCAGACAAAACCACAACAGAGGCCGTGCATTCACAATAAAAACCCAAACACCAGTTAGTCCAGAAAAGATGCATTTCATCTAGAAAAGCTTTAAGGGCAATGAAGAATATTTAAAAGGATAACGTCAAATGATCAAAGTTTCAAATCATATGGTAAGTTCTGTTTTTGCTGCAGAGGTTTAAAAAGCACATTTAAAGTTAAACAGAAAAATACTTAAAACATTGAGGCGTAAGCTGTCAAAGTATGTTTCAACTAAAAATAGTAAAAAAAATAGTGCAAAAGTGTGAAAAGAACAAAAACATAAAAATAAAGTGGTAAAGGCCAAGAATTAGAGATTCTATTTTTTCCTGGGTAATCTGATGACAGGAACAGCCGCTGTAAGAAACAAAACACTAAAGGAACAGCTGCTGAAAGACACAGAACACTAAAGGAACAGCTGCTGAAAGACAAAACACTAAAGGAACAGCTGCTGAAAGACACAAAACACTAAAGGAACAGCTGCTGAAAGACAAAACACTAAAGGAACAGCTGCTGAAAGACACAAAACACTAAAGGAACAGCTGCTGAAAGACACAAAACACTAAGAGAACAGCTGCTGAAAGACAAAACACTAAAGGAACAGCTGCTGAAAGACACAAAACACTAAGAGAACAGCTGCTGAAAGACACAAAACACTAAAGGAACAGCTGCTGTAAGACAAAACACTAAAGGAACAGCTGCTGAAAGACAAAACACTAAAGGAACAGCTGCTGAAAGACACAAAACACTAAGAGAACAGCTGCTGAAAGACACAAAACACTAAGAGAACAGCTGCTGAAAGACACAAAACACTAAAGGAACAGCTGCTGAAAGACACAAAACACTAAGAGAACAGCTGCTGAAAGACACAAAACACTAAGAGAACAGCTGCTGAAAGACAAAACACTAAAGGAACAGCTGCTGAAAGACACAAAACACTAAGAGAACAGCTGCTGAAAGACACAAAACACTAAAGGAACAGCTGCTGAAAGACAAAACACTAAAGGAACAGCTGCTGAAAGACACAAAACACTAAGAGAACAGCTGCTGAAAGACACAGAACACTAAAAGAACAGCTGCTGAAAGACACAAAACACTAAAGGAACAGCTGCTGAAAGACAAAACACTAAAGGAACAGCTGCTGAAAGACACAAAACACTAAGAGAACAGCTGCTGAAAGACAAAACACTAAAGGAACAGCTGCTGAAAGACACAAAACACTAAAGGAACAGCTGCTGAAAGACACAGAACACTAAAAGAACAGCTGCTGAAAGACACAAAACACTAAAGCAGGGGTGGCGAACACACGGCTCTCGAGCCGCATGCGGCTCTTGGCCGATGAGCGTGCAGCTCTTTGCGTCTCATCATATTTTCTATACACTTTGCCTCATTTAATTTTTTTTTCCCTCTTAAACCACACTCAAAATATCAGAGGGTATTAAAAATGAATAATAATTAATAATAAAAGTAATTTGGCAGTGTGTGTGTGTTTGTTCGATGCTGCTCCCAACACATACGTGACCGCCAATCATTTGCGCGTGTAACGCCCAATGTGTCATGGCTATGGAACGACTGAGACCCAGATGCTGAAACCCGGATTGAGACACAGAACAGAGATGTCTTGGTGAGAAGGTGGATTTAATGTGATGGCAAGACAGGTAGGGCACAGTTCCTGGAGGTCCGAAGAGTGAGTAGCTGGGGCTCGTGGCGTCACTGGTGGAAGCTCGTTCAGGTCTGGAGTCGGCAGCGTGATCCCGTCTCGTGAGGCAGCTGGTTCGGCAGAGGCTCGTGACTGAGGTTTCCTGGAGACAGGTGAGACAGCGTAAGTTAGTTGCTTGGCTTAATGAGAAGAAGCAAAGCATGAACTTGACGTGAGGCCAAAAATGCACCATCAGGGGCATCGGACTGGCGTTGAATGAAGATCCTGGAGCTCCTTAAGAAGGCAGGTGTGGCGACGAGGTGAGTGGAACCAGCTGGGAATAATCAGGAACCAAGCGGAGAGGAGAGGGGGGGGGAGGCTGACAGAGGCACCATGACACAATGTTGGAACACATAGATATAGATTTGATGTGCGTGCAGACTGTTACCCTCATGGTCAAAATGGTGAAATTCAGAGTATAAGATAAACACAGGACGTTTCTGGAAGAACGGGAAGATTCTTACTTTTTACTGAACAGAATGGAAAGTCACGATGTTTATCATTATGAGCTTTAGGAAGCAGTAACATTGGTCATGGCAGAAAAGAACTAAACGTATCCCGGAGAAAATTAAAAACACTTCCTGATCATCTGACACAAATTGTCTCCTTTATTAACAAGTTGAAGCTTTTCTAAGTCCACAGAGAACCGGAGATAAATGAGCAGAAATCTCTGTGAAAGAAGGCCCTGTGATGATTAGGAGAACAGACCTCGGTCCGTTTTGACCGACACTCACGTAAAGGAGCTGATCAGAGAGGCTACAACTGGCCTGGGGATTAGCCCCGCCTTCAGCCCCTAAGAGTCATGGGAAGTGGGGAATTTTCAGTGTAAAACCATCAGACAGGTAGCTGTTAGCTGAAGTGACCTGCATGCCGTTTGGCTGAATGAGTGTGTGTTGATGTTACTAGGTTACTAATGTGAAGAGGAAGGAGGGGTGTGAATAACGCAGCCAGTTAAATTTGACTCAGTACTTATTGGATTACTACTCCTAAATATGAACTGACTCATTGCAATGTATTAATATTTAATAAATTATTTGCTTTTGATGCAAAGGTCAGTCATTCAATTTTAAATTAAAAACACATATAAAAGCAAGATATTCTAATGAAGGTCAAAATTAATTAAAGTTACACAAAACTGAAATGCAATGTATTTAATGTGTTTATTGTGAATATGAATCACTCAGACACCAGAAGGATGCTCTGTCCAGATGTTTGTGTATTTGTTGGTGTAAGGGTCACTGAAAGAGGAATGTTGAGTTACAAAGAATTACCAGTTAAATACTGTTGGATAAATGGTGAAAATATTCAGTTTTATCATCGTAAATCTGACTTCAGAGGAGTCAGTGCCTCTCCAGCATCAACCTCACTGCCCGTCACTGTGTGGTTGTGTGTCAGAGAGAGGCAGAGAAAAGAGTGAGATACAGAGAGAGAGTGTGTGTGTGTGTGTGTGTGGAGGGGGTCTCTGACCTCCAGGGTAGTCTCTGTGTTAACTCTGGTTTAGCTGCATTTATGTGTGTATTGAGGGTGGACACTTTCCTTGAAATAAACACAAGTTCAATACTTGCTGTTCTGTTGTAGGGAGAGGAGTGTGTTATGGAAAGTAATATGGGTTTAGTTGCGTGTTTGTGTGTGTACGTTTTGGCAGGTCAGTGTGTGGTGTGGCTCTTTGACTCTCACAGTGAAAAAATTCGGCTCTTGGTGTAAAACTTGTTCGCCACGCCTGCACTAAAGGAACAGCTGCTGAAAGACACAGAACATAAACAGGAAGAGCTGCTGTACTACACAACACTAAAAAAACAGCTGCTGAAAGACAGAACACTAAAAGTGTTTGAAAATCTTTGGTGTTGGACCGGACGGAAAAGGAAAGGAGGGAAGAAGAGAGACGGATGTTAGAGAGGGGGGGGGGTAGGAGAGTGATAATAGGAGAGGGGAGGATAAGACCATGAAGCAGCATAAAGCAACAAGTTTACTGGATGTTTATCATTACGGTGAGGTTCAAATGTAATACAAATCTCAAGGGGCGGAGCCTGTCCACACACACACTCAGATGTTATAAACACACCTGCTAGCTGCAAAAATGTCCACATGTCAACATGAACACAATACAGATATTGTTCACACACGCATACTTATGCCTTCAAACCAACTAGTGTGAAATATTTAATTCAATCATGCAAACTATTAGTGTAAAGGTGAGCTAACACCTGTGCTCAGGTGAGTGTTCATGTTCTTCTAAATGGATGATGGAATGTGAAAAGAAGGAGGGAGAGCGCCCAGCCATCCCCACACCAAGACCCCCGCCGCAGCAGCAGCGGCAGCCAGAACCCCCCAACGCCACACGGCAGCAGGCAGAGAACAACCGCCCCCCGGGCGATCACATCCGCCACCCCGGCCAGGGCCAGCAGGATCACCACGAGGCCCCCAGAGCCAGAGAGCAGGGAGGCACGGGGGGAAGAGAGCGCCGCCCCAGCCCAACCAGGAGAGCACCCCCCCGCTGCGCCGGGAGGGCCCAACGCAGGGCCCCACCCGAGAAGGGCGCCCACAGCCCCAGACGAGCACCTCATCACCACCCAGGAGTTCTGGGCATCCCCCCGCCCCAACCCCAGGTACGAGCCAGGACCCACCCAAGGGAGACCCGCTCCGCTCTCCAGGCAGCCACCCACCCGGCCCACGGTTGGTCCAGGAAGGAGCAAGGCAGGGGACAGCCGACCCCACCCAGGAGGGGAGCCCCCCGGGGAAGAGAGGGGACCACGAGGGGTGTTGTAAACATGGCCCGACCAGGCTCGGCCACAGTTGGAAATTGGGCGGGGCCCAACGCCCAGAGGCAAAAACCCGAACCCACCCCACAGGGATACGGACACCCCCGGCTCAGGTGTAATCTGAACCCCCTCCCCGCACAGAGAGAGCACCGCCGGGCCCAGGAAGACGGCACCCAGGGGACACGGCTGCCGCTGCCAGGGGCCCAGTACCCCCCACCAGGGATGGGGTAGGGGACAGAAGGACCTAGGACCCACCTTCCTTGCAAAATGTGTGTGGGTGTTTGTGAGGGTGCGCATGTGTGTGTGTGTTTATGTTTGAATGTATATTTTGAGGGGTAAGGGGTGTGTGTACTAGGGGGGTGCAGTTAAAATTGGCGGGTAGGGCACTGAGGGGACATCTCCTGATTACTCACAGTAATGTCCCCTTACCCTCCCCACCAAGGGGCCCTAAATGTCTAAGGTGCAGTTAAAATTGGCGGGTAGGGGGCTAGGAGTGCTCTGCTGCCTGCACTTAGTAATTAAGCTTATTTAAGTTGGAGTCTCAGTCCTCTGTGTCGGTACGTCACTGTTAGGTCTGTGGTTCTCCTGCTCAGCTGACACTGAGGTTTGCTAGTCCTTTGTTTTTTTGTTTTTTTTTTACTTTGCTGGGTTGTTCTCATTTTTGTCTTTTTGCAGTTTTCCCTCTTATGAGGAGTTTTGTTTTCTTTTCCCACTTTGTGGCGTTTTCTGTTATTTATTAAATGGCTTTATGGTGTATTCCAGAGACTCATCCTGAGTCCTCTCTGCACTTGGGTTCTGTTATTCCAGCCGTAACCGTGGGGACAAGCTATACATCAACCAGTAAGCTGTAATTTAAGCCACACCTCCATCTGTGTCAGTGCTGAACAAATCTCACCATTTTGGGACCTTTTCCAACCTTTAATGACTCACTTCTGTGCTGCTTGGAACTATTCCTAGAAATTCCCATGGAATGTATATCTGTATCCATATTTGAGTCTGTTTTTATAGCAATGTCTGTGCACATCCTAATACGTAATCTTAGCTTCTATGAAACATCAAGAAGCAGCTGAACTCTGAGAAACCACTGAAGGGATTTTTCAGTTACAGAGGAGCAGAGGATCCCTGTTTGCAGATGGAGAAGACTGAGTGATGCAGCGCTCCATACTCTTCCTGTCTGTCACTCCTCCCTCATCTCCTTCTAAAGTCATTGTGGTACATGGTCATTCACATCTCATGATGGTTGATGTTTTGTTTGTCGTCTCTCTGCAGGTCAGAGGATTTGAGCAGACCTGCTCACAAACCTGCTTCCATGATGGTGTCTTCACGTCCTTAAGCTGCAGGACAACAGGCTGACTGCAAGCAAACCTTTGTTGTGTTCTGTCACATTATAGACCACAAACTCAACTTCATCACGTGAAAGTGGCGCCTTCTGAACTCTGCTGCTCCTGGAACTGGATCTGTTCTGGTGAGATCAGAGGATGACCTTCAGAAACCACTGCTCCTCTGACGTCTTAAACTGCACTGGAGGATAGTTTTCAGCTTCATAAGACTCGTATCTGGAATCGATCCGGTTGGCTCCCTGGCCTCTGGCAGGATGGATGATGGGAGTTGGGTGTGTCTGAGTCCAGCTGAGTTCAATCAGCTGCAGCAGTACAGCGAGTGTAAGTTTTCCTGAGCTTCTGAGGGGGGGTTCTGATCTGAATGATGAAGAGCAGGGGTGTCCAAACGTTTTGCAAAGAGGGTCAGATTTGGTGAGGTGAAAATGACCATTCACCCTGAATTTAACTGTTTTTAATAAGATTAAATGCAAATGAACATTTTCATTGCTGTGGTATTTATACACATATATTTGAACCAAAATGACTGAATTCCACATTTGACTTTAAAATGAAGAAAGACTTTCTGGAAAATAATAATTGGTCAACATTAAATCTGGGTTCATATGAAATGTTAATTTTCAATCATTAAATGCTCACTGTGAACTTCTGAATTTAAACAGGAAAACCCAACAGTTTTCTATTCAGTACAAACAACAGCAGTTTTAATCACACAAAGAAATACTGCAACTTTAGAATTTATTTACCACAGAAAACTGAGCAAATACCATCTCTGCACTAATGTGACGGTGTTACTGAGATATCGATTGCATCAAAAACGTCAGATCCGGCTCGAAAACTGGTTTTAATGCGTATTATGTCCCACAAGAGAGAGTCCCTTAGTCCCTTGTCCTCAAACGGTTCTTGTTAAAGTTCAAAACAGAGAATGTCTTCTCACACAAATATGTGGAGCCTGTGGAACCACAAAACAAGCAGCTGGCTGGGTCCAAACGCAGCAGGTTTATTAGCAAAAGTCCACAAAGCTAAATCAGGGTCAGGCAGGAAGGGGTCAATAACAGGCGTGAGAGCATCAGAGGAGAGACGGGGTAGTCTGGATCCAGCTGAGGGTCGGGGCAGGCAAACAGAGTCAGAAAGCGGGTCAGGAGACAGATCAGGTCCAGATCCAACACTCAGTGAGGAAGGCAGAGCGGCACAAACCATACTTCACACTGAATGAGACTCTGCAGAGCTTACGTTGCTGTGGTTGATGAGTGAAGGACAGTCAGGTGTGCAGCATCCAGGAAGTGCACGCTGGGGTTGCTGGGAGATGAAGTGCATTCAGTACTTTGGAGACTGCTCCCCCCGGTGACCAGAGGGGGAGGCAGAGCTCTGACTGCTGACAGAGCCCCCCTCCTGAGAACAGCTCCAGAAGCGAGGGGCCCTCCAACACCATGGTCGACCAGGAGGTCGGGACACTGGTCTGTCTGGGTGGCATCGGTGGAAGTTGCTGATCAGGGAGGGGGTCAAGATCAGATTCCCCTCCCAATCCACCAGATCCCGACCCCCTTGGCGCCGGGAATCCAGAATCTCCCCGCGAGATGAGCTGCCTCGCCATCCACCATCAAGGGAGGCAGGCTGACGTCAGAGGGTTCAGACCGTGACCCCCCCCATCCGGAGGTCCACTGGTGCGTTTTAGCAATGAGATGTGAAAGGTTGGCGAGATGCGGTAATCAGGAGGGAACTGAAGGCAGTAGGACAGGGGTGATCTATCCGGAATGGACCCACGCACCTGGGACTGGGTTTCTTGCAAGGGAGCCGTAGACTGAGGTCTTCGGTGGAAAGGGTTAGGGTTAGGACCCACTGACAAATCAGCCTGCTGTTGGGTTTGGGGGGCTGTACATGAGTCGCCTTCCACGTCTCCTCACAGTGGCGCAAACACTTAAAACCCCCAACACACACTGAAAGGGAGTGGCCGCCTTATTTAAGGGATTCTGGGCATATTCGGCCCAAACCAGGAATCGACTCCAGTCCTTCTGAGGTTGACCGCAGTAGGTTCTGATGGACGGCTTGATCTCCTGGTTAAGGCGTTCCACTTGTCCATTGGACTGAGGGGGGTAGCTGGAGGTGAGACTCACGTTGATGCCCAGACTGTTGCATATTTCATGCCACACTAGATCAAAGCACCTATCGCTGCTTTCATCCAATCACATTGTTGAAGCAGAGAGAATCTCAGGTGTTTCTTTTCAAGTTCAATTTTATTTCTATAGCCCAATATTTACAACAACAGTCGTCTCAATGGGATTCATACCAGTAATTGTATAATAATCATGAATCATAAAGAACATGAAGTCATAGAATCAACAGCTGATTGCTAAAGTAACTTTGTTTTTTTGTTAAAAAGGTTTGAACATTAGCTAGATTCAGTACTTGACACTTTAGTTACAAAGAATTTATTCTAATAATGTTATTTTCTTATATTAATCTTTCGGGAAAAGGTTAAAAAAATATTTAAAATATATACATATATAAAATCCTAAAATTCTCTTCACGCCAGGCTTAATAACTACATGGAATTGCAGAGTGTCAAAATGATTGGTAGTTTACATCTGAACTGCTTCAGTAACTACAGTACTTGCATGGTCTGTGTTTCCTCTTTTGCTTGGGGGTGACAGGTTCAGGATTTGGAGATTAAAGTCTTTGAGGTTGTGTATTTCACACACATCTTTAAATAATGTGGAACCTCTATTAAAGCTTAACATCAAGCAACTAAACGTCCAGGTTTTCCACAATAGTATTGGTGCACAATGGCTACTTCCTCCTGGGTCCCCCAAGCACTCTTGCTTCAACACCTCCAATGAGTTCTCCTCCTTGGAGGTGTTGAAGTTTACACTAAAGATTTAAGGTAAGATCTTGTTCAGCCATTTTTCTCTTTTCATCATCCTGACGGCTCTTTCTTTCTAATCACGGGATGCAGCCAAAGTCCTGAATTCTATGGTTCAGTCATCAACCAGCTGCTTATCTTGGATCATGTTTAGGTTCTTTATGATTCATGCGAGTAGTCACAGTCCAGCTTTGTTAGCAGCGTTAATCGGATAAAACCCTTTTGTAGCGCTCTACATAAACGAGGAACGGACCAAAGACTGGCCTTCAATTTTTGTGTTGGAGAGATCCACAAGTGTTCCCTGTTTGGGAGAACTTGTGGAGTTTAATGTGAAGTTTCTGCAAACTGATAGGAGTGGATGAATCCAAACCAGATCATTCTGCTGCCTCACAGCAGGACCTCAGAGGAACCTCAGCAGGGGGGTGTTCCAGAAAGCAGGTTCTGCTAGCTCCCACTGTAAGTTTGAGGCTAAGGAAGTGGATAACCTCAGCTTTGGGTTCCAGAAATGGAGGTATGTTTCAGTGTATGTCAAGTTGCCATGGCAACTCATGCTCTGAACATAACCTGGTCTGGAGCAGGTTTAGTTGAAGGTTAGTTTGTTTTCAGAGAGGTGCAGCAGCATGGCGTGTCCATTTGAAAATGATTTAGTGGATGAGGAAGCTCAGATAATACTTTTTCCACCATGAGAGGCTGATAAGACCACAAATGGATGTTGGAAAAATAAACTTTTTACTTTGAAATAACTTCATTATTTGATCCAGGTTAGATAAATCACTTTTTTAGTTAAGTCAGCTTAAAATAACACATAGTTATCAGACAGTTATTTTACTTTCATTCAAATTAATTCATTAAGTAGGTGTAACTTTGGTGCTGCTGTTAGATCGGCACCGCAAGGAATTCTGGGATACCATTCCCTTTGCCTGTCTGGATGGATTTGGGTTTAAGTGTGGATTTTTGACCAAATGTGTTTAGTTGTTTAGCTGTTTTACTGGGTTTTGTAGAGTTATTTTGTCCTACTATGCTTAAGTCTCTGCACCATGAGTGAGAGGGAGGAAGAGGAGGATGAGTTTATGCAGCACCACTACTGGAATTTCATTTAATGACAATGTTGGAAAATTGCTAAAGGAATATTTGCATTCTGTGTATATTGTTTCGTTCTTTTTATTGTTATAAAAATGAGTATATCTGCAGGCTCAAACTTAAATATATGAGAGTTAAAGAATTATAATTAATTAAGATGGAAAAAATATTAATTGAATTGGAGTAATATGACATTTAGTTAGATAAATATGTAAATTTGAGTTATATAAACACTAATTAAGTTTTATAGACGTAAGAAATTTGGTTGAATAAATTTAACTCAATTACTTGTTACCAATAGAAGTAATTCATTTACGTTGCATAAGTTATATATATATATATATATATATATATATATATATATATATATATACATATATATATGCGTCACAATGAAAATGGAAATAAGATCAGAAACTCGTGCGTGTACTTTGTCTGTTCTTCTACTACAAGCAGAAACTCTTTCTTTTGCTGATGATGCAGCCGTATTACTCTTTTGATGGTTTTATAATCTTCATACACCGTCATTTAAATCTCAGACTCCGTCTCACTGAAGTGTAGCTCTCTCTCTTTTTCTCTACGCGTTTCCATGGTGACTCTGGAAATCGGCGATCCATTGAGAATGTTTTTATGTACTCGCCGTGCACGTGCGTTAACCCAGGGTTACCAAGTCTAACTCATATCCGGTCTTTTGGAACCGACATACCCATAGTATTCAGGCGGATTTCAGCCAGAGTTCAGGGTTAAAGTCAGAGGAGTCTAAACATGCTTCCTGGAATACCCCCCAGGACACTAAACGAAGGTTTCCATCATTGGGTTGCTTCTCTGTGCTGCTCAGAACAAAGACAGATTTAAAAAGAAAACTGGTGTCTGCTGTTACTGACCTATGCCTATTATATTATAGACAGAAACTTTCTATATGTCTGTGTGAGTATAGGGTCACATCTGTGTGTTTGTACATAACTGTTTGTGTTTTTGACAGTGTGTTCATGTATTTGCATGTGTGTGTGGGGTGGGTGGTAGTGCGTGTGCATGGGTTTGCGTGTGTTGGTGTGTTTACCTGTATGTACATATGTGTGTCTTGTCTTCTGAAGTGCAGGAGTGAGTGATGGTCTGGCCTGCATTTGTTCAATCCAACCCCGCTGAAACACACCTGCCTTTGATGACTGTCACTGTCAGGCTTCTGCAGAGCCTGATGATGAGCTCAATCAGCTGTGCATGCAGGGCAACATGGGAAACATGCAGGATAGTGTTTCCTTCACAGATAACTGGCTTTCCTCCGTTGTCCTCTGCAGACTCCACTAAGAAGCTGAAGGATGTTCTGGAGGAGTTCCGTGGTGACGGGGTTCTGTCCAAATACAACCCAGAGCAGGTGAGTCAGTGGAGCTCTTTTCCTTCACACAAATGCAGATGCTTGATGTCAGATCAGTCATATGTCATGTCTCCATGTGAGTTGGAGGCAGTGGTGAGTCGCTGCTGATCAGACTGTTTGTTGGAAGGTGTTTCCCGTCTGCCTCATGTCAGATAAATAAGTGGTCCCCAACCTTTTTGTCACCGTGGACCGGTACAACGCAAGACACGTTTACCGCGGACCGGTAGAGGGGTGGGGTGGGGGGTTGAGGTGCAATGCAAGACACATTTACTTTGAACTTTAAACCCGCTGCTTTCTGCTGTTTCCGTGGTGACGTGGGGAACAGCTCCACCGGCCGTTCAGCACTGTGACAGCTCGCTGAACGAAGCGGCTCCATGACAGCTTCAGTCTTTGTTGACCTCCAAGGAAAATGATGATGGACATAAAAAACAAGCCCCCCCCACCATTGTAGGAAAGGGAGGGGCCCACAGACCAAAGTGCTCATGCTCTGGAATGATCTATTTACAGACCGTAAGACAGTGTTTGCTGATTTATCTGGATGTTTGGCTGATTTTCAGCATGGATTTAACATTCCAATAGCTCTGTTTTCCTTCAGCTGAGCTTCATGGTGTCATCCTGGTTGAAATTCTTAATGTTAAAGCACATTCAGTCAAATGGTTTTGCCGCCGCGCTAAAATAAGAAAGATGAAATGAACCTTGTAATTGTGTCACAGCTGTCCTGGAGAGATGTTTACAGCCGTGTCTGCCCCCTCACAGAGGACTGGGGGGTAACTCTGGGGTAAACATGTTTTCCATAGAGACTGGGATTTCTACCAAATCATCTGCGCCCGCTTAAAGCCTGAAACGTCTGCAGCATTCTGCTGCTTCACAGGAAATGTGCCGTCCATTTAATGTGATTCACGAGGAGCTGCAGATGGTTTGTCTATTTAAGGAAAAGTCTGGACTCAGCAGCTTGAGAGGCGAGAGTTTGAGTCCTATCAGACAGACACATCCCAGGATGTGTGGAGGTGGTGAGGACTGTCTGCTGGGGCTTGGCCAGTTTGTGACCGGGTGGGAGGGGTCGGGTGAGGTCAGCAACATAAACATATATGTCTGAAGGCAACTCTAAAGACCGGGTTGCCATGTGCAGTCCTGATAATCCTAGACAGCATAAAAAAGCTGGAATTTCCTTATTTACATATCATAGAGTTCTTCTGAATCATCAATGGCATTCAGTTGCAGATGTGTTACACCCTTAAAAGATAGAAATCAGGTGTTTATCCATACATGATAGTCACAGGTCTAGCCACAACACAAGGCCTGGTTCTTATAGACTCAAGCTAATCATATTTGGGTTAACCCTCTATAAACACATGGTCACGGGGCCCCAGTTATGGAAAATGGATTAGTGTGGAAATATAACCCAAACTGTGATGTCCACGCATGTGGACAGCAGGTCTTGAGAGGCTAAGTCCGTCTGGATGGGCTGCAGTGAGAAGCTGGTTTCATTTGGAATGAGGGGATATTTTCTAACTGCTGGAGCAAACGTTTGTGTGTTTGTAGACACTGCAGAAGTCATGGAGAACGTAACCGCTTTTTTCTTTTACCAATTCCTCTCTGACTTAACCCCACCCCCCATCTTACCCCGCACTGCACAGAAGCAGGACGTTCTGAACCAAGTAAGCTGCGGCCGGGTGACCCTGCATGCCGTGTGTTTGTCTGCAGACTGCATGCATACATGCCTGCTGACGTGCTTTCTTTGGGGTTGTTGGGCTTTGGGACGAACACTACAGGAGTATGTTTGACCACTTTTGCTCTCATCAACCCAAGCGTTGCCTTCTGTCTGTGGTTTCAGTCCTTCTCGTTGGTTTTCACAAACTTTCTTTCATTCATCAGGACTCTAACATTTGACCGGGATCATCATCCATTCAGTTCTTGGTGGCTCAAGAGGGTTTTTTGTTTTCATGTGTTGTCACCGCTTTAATGATGTGAAATGTTCTTTGATAAATCTGAGCTGCGCCAGACATCCCTCTCCTTTCTGTAGTTCCACAAAACATTCTGCTGGTTGGTTGGTTGGTTGGTCAAACATCACTAAACTGTGTCCTGATATTCAGCAGACCAATTGAACCTCTTTGCTCTTCTTCCTGCAGCCAATAGACTACAAGGGTTTCAAGCTGTTCATGGTTACTTACCTGGAAAATGACATCCCAGAAGAGCTGTGCCACCATCTCTTCACCTCATTTCAAAGCAGGACAGGTGGTGGTTCCCCAGAGCAACCCCCAGCAGGAACCAGCCTCCTGGGTAAGCTGTGAAGCATGGAGATTCTGTTGGAATGAAAGCGCACAGACAGGGGTTTCTAATTCAAGCCAAAGATTTATTACCCTAACAATATTTCTAATACAGATAACCGGGCTCAATCAATATCACTGAATGCCTTTTACTAAAACAGGGCTCACAGCAGGAACACAAAGAAAAGAGCGCTGTTTCTGTCCCTGTCCGGGATTTATACAATCTCTGGATGAATATGTAAATGTAAAGAGGAGGATGCAGAATCCGCTGGTCACTGGTCTCCATGGCTTCCAGGAATGTTAGCTGTCCCGCAGCCATCTACACAGATAAGAGAAGAACACAAACTACAAAGGATCCCCCCACTACCATGAGTGCCTGGCACCCGCCTGCTCCACCACCTGACCTCTGCTCCTAGGAGCTTTAAGTGATATGTGAGGCCTTTTATGGCATGCATCATCTACTAACAGTGATTCTAAAACGGTTCTGTGAGTTTTATGTTCTTCAGCTGCTGGCTGCTTTTCTTTGTTTTATCCCTCAGCATTACACTCACGTCATGGAAGGACCTAAAAACTTATCATCAGGACTGATTAGGGTTTGATATTCTAGCTAAATGCTAGGGCTTGATATTTATGTTTGGTGTCAATTTAAAGGTTAAGAGAGCTTTCTCTGTCCTACTAGGCACAAACACATCTATCAGAGATCTAAATCATGGTTATTTCAGTGTTTACAGCCATAGAAATGCATTATGTATCAGATAGACATGGTTACACAGAGGTCTGTTGCACATCGGCGTTTAGATCTCTAGCAGACGACTTTGCCACAGCTGCTCACGTGGCGGTCCCATTATGCCTTCTATGTTGTTCAGAGGGCACCATCTTCCCCAAGGAGGGTTAGGGTTATTCAAATAGGGTAATTAATTAACATAAAGAAGAAGTTAGGGAGTTGCAATAATTGTGGCTTTTTTGGTGCTTCAGAGGCCATCCTTCAAACTTTTAATAATACAATCGAGGACAACATTCCTAAATACTTCTACAACAATATCCCCAACGCTAAAGGATGATCTGATGATGTCTAAAAACTGGATCACTTTGGTAAAAGTGACACTTTAAAGTAGATTTGTCAAAATATATAGTAGATATATGTATAATTCATAGCAATATATACAGATGGCATATATTGCTATCTGTATATATCTGTATATATCTAACCAGCTGGGTAGCTCAGTTGGTAAGGTGAGAGGCTACCACGCAGGAAACCAGGAGGTCAATTCCTGGAGGGGAATGAGCAATGGCACTGGGGCAATTACCATGTCAATGGCAAGCAATTAACATTACCCAGTGAGCGTCCTTGGGCAAGACCCTTAACGCTACCCGAGCATGGTTTGGCTGCAGCTCACCGGGATGGGTCAAATGCGGAGAACAAATTTCCCATTGTGGGATAAATACAGTATAATAATAAAATATCTTTTTTTTTTTTTACACTTGTTCTGTCCAACAACTTAGCAAACAGATCAGAGCTGCAGGCCTTTTGTGTTGGACAGGTTTTACTATCACAAAAAGAGGTTCTAGAACTTTAGAAGCCAGAGTGTAGATTTAAAATAACCCCTTTTTGCGACCCGAGCAACTCAGAGATCGCCCCACAGCCACCCCCCATAACCCTACCCACTACAACCCCCCCCCGGCCATATTATCTGAGCCCCCCTCCCTAACCCTTTAAGTGCCCTCCCTCTGTGATGGGGAGGGAAAGCCCCAGAGGGTCCCAGCGAGCCAGCCCCCAGGTCTGTCCCATACTCACAATCATCTGGTTACCCCCCCCACCCCCCGCCGCCACGCAGTAACCCCCCCCAGCCGACTACCCCTAGCGCCGTATGCCCAACCATCACCGCAGCCGACATGATACCCATAAGCCCGGCAGCCCTGAGAGGACCAGGCGGGTGAAGACCGCCCCCCCCCCCCGACCCCACCCATGTATGGAGGTGTGGGAGTGCTGTGTGTGTGCTGCAGGTAAAATAGGAGGTCTCCAGTGTGGGGGCCCCACCGCTGCCAAGCCGCAGAACCCCCACTCCGGGATCCCTCTGTGAGTGTTGTGTATTTGCTGTGTGTGCTGCTAACATGCAGTGTGTGTGTCTAAAGTGGGAGTTAAAATTGTGGGGGGGGGTCAGTGAAAGATGAGCACGGATGTTTCACCGTGCCCCCCTCCACCAGACCATCCCCACAAGGCCCTAGATGAATCAGAGTGTCTAATATGCAAGTAAAAAGCGGGGTGGAGGGCGGGTGCCAACGCGACCCCAGAGAGTTACCCCCCCAGTGAGCCCCGCCAGCATAACCCACCCATCCAGTTCCCGGAGCCCTATGTCCCTGTGTGCAACATTTGTTTTGGTGAGGGCGGGGCGGATGGGCACAACCGGGGGAGAGGCTCCTCCGAGCGACCGGCCCCCCAGCCGGCCGCAGTAGGCGCCCCCCCTCCCAGAACGGCCAGGCAACCAAGAGGCGGCAAGCCTGCCGCAGATAAAGGCGAGAGCCCCGTAGCGCCGAGAGACAGCCAGCAAGGACGGGTCCCGGTGCCAGAGCGGAAGGGCAGGGAGTCCAGCCCCACCATCCATGCCCTGACCTCCCCAAGGACTAGCACACCACCCCCCCAGAGCCCCCCCACCCCTACCCCAAAATAAATAAATTAAAAATAAAGAAATAAAGAAATAAACCCAGAATAGATGAAATCATATTAAAAAATAATAATAATAATAATAAATAAATAATGTAAACCCACCCAAGTGAACCCTTTAACCCCTGCTGTGAATGCGGCGCCGACCCCCAGGGGGCCAGGCCACGCGCCAACCACTGGCCACGGGCGAAACACCGGCCACGGGCAGACGACCCCAGGCCCCAGAACCCCAAGCCCCCCCCAGCCCCCGCCACGGCGACCAGCCACCCAGCACGGCACCCGGCCGCCGTTCCCGGTCAGCTGCACTGCCTACCCTGCGCCCAGAAGGCACCAGCCCAGGAACCCCTGCCAAGTTGCCGGGCAACCAGAGCCCCAAGCCGGGGGAACGGCAGGCCCAGCAGAGCCCACCCCTCCTCCTTGTGGAGGACATTATCTCTAAGCTAATATGCTCTGACATGAGGTTTCTGTAGTGGCTGATGCTGAGATTATTTTTAGATTTCCAGTTTAGGAGGATAGTTTTCTTTGCGATACATACAGCGGTGAGAACCATATAAGCCTTTTTAGATTCTATGTTGATGTTATTCAGGTCACCTAGTAAGCAGAGTTTGGGGCATGCAGGAATCATATGATTAAACCAGATTGATAAATCCTCACAGACCTTATGCCAGAATGATTGGACAGGTGGACACAACCACAGGGCATGCAAATAGTCGTCTATGTTGTTACCTGTGCACTGTGTGCATATAGCAGACTGATTAAGACCCATTTTAAATAATCTCTGTCCGGTGTAGTGAATTCTGTGGAGAATCTTGTACTGAATAAGTTGCAGATTAGGACTTTTGGTCATGTTAAAGGCATTCAAACAGATCTGTAGCCATAATTGATCACTAGGATTCAATGATAGCTCAGACTCCCATTTTGTCATGGGTAAGTAAATTGTTTCATCTATGTTAGATAACATCTTATAAATTTTGGAGGTGAGCTTGGGATTTTCATGGTCAATGAAATGTGTTACTGTAAGGGGAAGGTCTAGGTCCATTTGGGTCAGGCAGTATTTAGTGCTTATAGCTGATTTAATAATAATAAAAAATCTATCTGCATATGCAGTCTGGTCGTTCTCCTCTGACCTCTGGCATCAAGAAGACACTTCCACCCACAGAACTGTTGCTCTCTGGATATTTCCTCTTTTTAGACCATTTTCTGTAAACCCTAGAGATGGTTGTGGGGTGAAAATCCCAGCAGTTTCTGAAATCCACAGACCAGCCCGTCTGGAACCAACAACCACATTCAAAGTCACTTCAATCACCTTTCTTCTCCGTTCTGATGCTGGTTTGAACTGCAGCAGATCATCTTAACCATGTCTACATGCATTCAGTTGCTGCCATGTGATTGGCTGATTATAATTTTGTGGTAATGAGTAGTTTGACAGGTGAACCTGATAAGGTGCCTAGTGAGTGTATTTTTGTATTTGAATAAAGACTGCAGGTTGGATTACATTGAAGCTGCATTAGTCTGTTGACTTTGGAAATACCTGGTGTAAATTATTTCAACTGAATTACAGCCACTCTACAGAATGTCACTTAAAGTTTGGTGTACCTTTATTAAACATAAATGGGGCAATTAAAAGATTGGGTTGGGACAGTTTTGTTTATTCAAACTTTGGGTACGGGATACAGAATGTTCTTTTGGAGCTTGAAAAAAGACTAACTTTTGGGATTTTTACTGAAAAAGTGTCCTTTTTTTTTCTAATTGGACCAAATGAAACTCTTCAAAGTTAAACTACCACCACCTGAAAAATGAACAATAGATGCAGTATTCTCTTCTTTTCTGTCATAAACGGCTCACTCTGGTTGGCTCCTTATCTGCAGCTCAGTAACGACGCAGCAGTGATGAGAGTTTGGAGGGAAATCTAATAAACATAATGTACAGATCCTGCTGGGGGAGGGAAACCCCCAAACAGAGAACTTCATTTTGTTGATTCCTCTTGTATCGATGTGTGTGATGATGTAAACTGAAGTGTCTCCAGTGGTAAAGTCCATGCGAACGTCCTGTGAATTCTGTTCTGTGTGACTGGAGATGTTTGAATTTTCTATTGAATTAAAACTTGGTTTATGTTTTAGTTTTCATGTAGGAACAAACGTCATGCTTGTCTTCTAATCTACATAGTTTCATTATTAGGTCATGATGAAACAGCCAGATGGCATATGGGCCGATGTGCTGCTCCAATGGCTGGATGGTTGCCGTTGCCTGCTCTGCTCTGAAACACCAGCAGATTTTATTACACAAACACCTCTTTCCTGAGGAAATTTTACAGATTTTTATCTCCTGGCCTTTTCTGTTACTGCAGCAGTTGGTCCATCTGGTGGCTAAACTACTATGAGGCATCTCAGTTGTTCTATGGGCTTCACCAGCTGGAGCATGTGGGACTATTGCAGCTTTCTGCTCTCCTGGAGAATGTAATGTCACAGCAAACATATTGAGAGCTGTCAGAGATCCTTCTGGTGGTCATGGATGTGAGAAAAAAGGATAGAGAGAATAATGCTGCTCACAGCTTTTTCTGTCACACACCAACAGCCAAACCAAACCTACATAACCTGCAGGGGAAGACCCACTCTCACAGGCAGAAGTTGTCAGAGAAGTCTGAACTTTGGAGGCCTTGACTGATTACAGTGAAAGCACAGACGGCTCTTGGCGTGGAACCAACCCCTCTCATGGCGGAGCAGCTGAGAGCACAGATGGAGGGACAAACAAGAACACACTTCCTGTGGGAATACTCTTGACAAAGTCAGAGTACACAGAGGCTGTCTGTGTACTACTGACAGATCCCGGGGGAACTGTCAATGCTCTGTTTCTGTTTGATTCAATCGTTTAAAGATTTCTCTTTCAATGCTGAGAACCGTCCTCTGGTCTGCTTGCAGAAACTCAATACCAAAATCCTTTGACTGTGAAGTCCATCAGCAGAGGCAGATGATGCCCCGCCTTCCATGGTGGTTTCTGATTGGTTGCTTTTTCAGGGACATGTCTAACTCGCTTTCTTGCTGTCTTTGATGCAGTTCTCTGTGCAGAAACGACACTAACAGTCTTTTCTTGGTAGAGATAAACAAAATAAACATTTTTGCTGAGTTTGTTGTTTCACCTTGACACTTTAACAGCTGTGTGATCCCTGCTAGCATATTTACAAAAACGTCTCCGTCCCACCGCAGTGTTGTCTGGTGAGGTTTGTGATTAAATGCTGACTATTTCACAGTCAGATTTACAAACATATGAACCCAGTATATTTACCAACTACTGGTGGGGTTTCATATCAGCATCTTTGTGCGAACGTAGCAGGTTCATTTTGGACCAATTGCCTATGTGGGCTGTGTCCTGCTCTAATCTATGGAGTAAAATACTGATGTCAATGGTGTCAAAGGCTGCCCTGAGGTCTAACAGGACCAGAATAGAAAGTAGTCCCTTTTCTGAAGCCAATAACAAGTCATTAGAGACTCTAACTAGTGCAGTTTCCGTGCTGTGGTGGGGTCTAAACCTGAAAGTCTTCAAAATGGCTGTTGTCCTGTAGGTGGCAGTAAAGCTGCTTAACTACAACTCTTTCTAGGATTTAGAAATAAAGGGCAGGTTTGATATCGGTCTATAGTTGGCCAAGATGTTAGGATCCAAACTGGGCTTTTTCAGAAGAGGTTTAACAACTGCAGATTTAAAAGACTGTGGCACGTAACCCGTTTCCAGAGAGGTATTTATCATTGTTAATATGGAATCATTAATTAGGGGAAAAGTTTCTTTAAAAAGTCTAGTGGGAATTGGGTCTAACAGACACGTTGAGGATTTGGAGGACGTAATAATTGATGCTATTTCCACTTGATCCACAGTAGTGAAGCAGTCTAATGTTACAGAGGTTTCTAAGGATGCCTCCACTTCTACCGCTTCAGCCTGCTCTGGGCTGATAGTAGGAATAACTTGATTTAACTTATGTCTAATATTTGAGATTTTACTATCGAAAAATGTAAGAAAATCATCAGAGCTGAGAGAAACAGGAACATGTGGTTCTACTGAGCTCTGACTGTGAGTTAATTTAGCAATAGTGCTAAAAAGAAATCTAGGATTGTTTCCAGTTCTCTGATATTAAGGTTGAATAGTACTGGCTTCTAGCTCTACGCAGAGCTTTTTTATAATTTAATAGGCTATGTTTCCAGATATTCAGAGACTGCTCTGAACCAGAGCGGCGCCATTCTCTTTCCAACTTACGGGTTTCTTGTTTCAGAGAACGTGTTTCAGCGTTAAACCAGCGGTGCTACTCGGTTTTGTCTAACTGAACTTAGGTTTCAGGGGGGCAACAACATGGAGTGTACTCCTGAGGGCTTGTAGGGCATCATTAACAAAGTGGTCATTTATACTAGGACTGATGCTATGGGAGCTGGTCTCAGAGTATTTGCTCAGAATGTCACTAAGTACTGGCTGAACTGAGTTTAAATTCAGACACAGAACGGTCAGTTAGGTTCTTCTAGGCTGTTTCTTATTCACTGGGGCAGAAGGATGACCAATGTTCAATGTCTGTATCAATGTCCGGATCAACACGTTTTACTTTGGTGTGGTGGAGGACTATGAGAATCAATGTGTATTGCGTTAAAATCTTTTTGAATGAGTCTGCATTCATCTGACCACATTACAATAAGTTACTGTGTCTCATCGTTGGTCCGTGACTTTGTTTACATCGTGCAATGCCCAACAGTAGCCGTTTTGTTTCGTTCTGAGCAGACTGAGGAAACTCAGAGCAAAACTCAGAGGTTCACAAATAAATTACACTTATAGTACAGATTAGTGGATGGATAGTTATTGTATTATTAATAGATGCACACATCTCATGATGGCTGGTTTGTGGTTGTGTTGCAGCGACAATAAAAGCAACATTCATTCATTCATTCATTCATTCATTCATTCATTCATTCATTCATTCATTCTCTGTTCAGGCTGAAGATCCTTTGCCGGTTTTACATCACCCCCTGCTTTTCATGAGCCCATGTGTCTTCATGAGCATGTGATGCAGAAGGGCATTGTGGGTAGTTGTGCTCTAATGCAGTGTTTTTTCAACCTTTTTTGAGCCAAGGCACACTTTATCCTGGCCAAAAATCCCGTGGCACACCAGCATCCAAAAGTAAAAGAAGGAGAAACTCCTAGTCTGTGTTGATGTACAGCCCCTCTGCAAGGTTTTTTCTAAATGATGGAATACAAGTTAAGTTAGTTTTCAGTAATAATTTTCAACTAAATTATTTGACATTTTACCTGGTAGTTGTTTTTCCCTCCAGTTTATTAAAATGTAATTTGATGTAACCTCACAAAAAAACAAATCTATTCTTTCTAAATAGTGATTTATTATTTTATATTTATTTCAATGTTGGTGCAAAGGCAACTTTAATGTTTGAACAATGATATGATCACAATATATTTGATACATTTTACACAAAAAGACTAATATTATATTCATGTTTTCTACACAAAAAGTGAAGATGTTGAAGTTTTATTAGTTTTTCTTTTGTCTTAATCAAAGACGAAGTCTTTGAAAACTTGAACAAAAATGTTTTATTTCTGTTTAGACAATTAAATTGTTTGAATTTAGTTTAATTGCGTCTGTTGGTCACTCCACCTTCATCCTGTTTCTTCAATGTTGTTAATACTTCTCCTTAAGTTTAACATCTAAAATAATCCAGACGTTGTTAGAAAAGTGTTTCCGTTGTAAAGATGACTTAGACTAAACTCTGGGATGTTTGGCTGTTAAGAAACACAAACCTGGAAGGAGAACTAAACTGTTGACCTCTGACCTCATCCAGAAGATTTAAAACTGTTGATGTGTTTGTTGTGGTTCAAGACGTTTAACAGGAAGACTCATTGTATGCTGAGACTTTAACCCAATGCATCATGGGAGATGTAGTGATGGCAGACAGACTCTCGTCTCTGAGCTTCATGGTTTTGTTCTCTTGTTCCACGGTCTGATACCGGATTCTGTGGAAAGCTACACCGCTAAAGACGAGCTTTAGCTGGTATTTCTGTTGGAACTGAGAGACTTTATGAGCAGAATCTGAACAAGGAAGTGAAGACTTTAACCACTTCTGATTGGTCAGACGGATGACATGTGATTAAGCCTCCAAGAATGATTGGTGGAGACAGTTAAAGGGGTGGGACTTTTCCAAAATACAGTCGAAGCTGCAGCTAAATCGCGGTATCGTCATTCTGATCAAAATGTCTTTAATAGAATCAAATAAACACAAAGAAAAAAGTATTTTATGATCTTTCATATTCCTAACTACTCAGTGTTTTATCAGGGTCTGTTTGGATGAACACAGAGCTGAAATCCTGGAGATGGAAATGTTTTTACATCAGTGAATGAATGGGTCATTTAGGCACACTGGTTGAAAAACACTGTTCTAATGCAGCATGTGATGCAGAAGGGCATTGTGGGTAGTTGTGTTCTCATGCAGGGCTTCTCAGTTGTTTTGTCTTTGTTTTTGTTCAGATTGTTGTTGTTGACACCCCCCCCCTCCCCATGTCTTCCTTGTGGATCTACAGGAGTAAACGGGAGGAGCGTCCTGTCTGCCATGAACCGACACCCCCCCGAACACTCGACGCTGAAGAGCACTATGGGCTCCTCCAGCTCCCCCAGTTCATCTCACTCCTCCTCTCAGCGCTCAGTGACGGGGGGCCACACCCCGGCAGGGCCCCGCCACTCTCCATGGAGTCAGACTAAAGAGTCAGGTGGGGGCAGCAATAAGCTGACCCCCAGCTCTGCAAAGGCCCCCACCACCCCAAAACTTCCTTCAGGTCAGTTCAGCCTATAGACACCCCCCAAACTACTCCCCCATCCTGGTTTCCATTTTTTTACTTTAATGAATGCCAGTGTCTGTGCAAAATCACACAAACAGACACACACACACACAGACACCACGCACACCCTCACATGCACACAGAGACACACACACACACACTGACACCACGCACACCCTCACATGCACACACACACACTGACACCACGCACACCCTCACATGCACACACAGACACACACACACAAACAAAATCACAGACACACACTTTCAGCATGATGACATGTTCATCTTTACACAAACAGGACTGTACACACAAAGTCCCACAAAGTCCCAGCCGAGGGACCCAAGAGGGGGGCCTTTCTGTGTGGAGTTTGCATGTTCTCCTGTGCATGCGTGGGTTTTCTCCGGCTTCCTCACACCGTCCAAACACATGCTCCATGGGTTCACTGGTCACTCTCTTGTGCATGGGGGTGTTATTGTGGCCCTGGTCAGGGTGGCCCCCGCCTCTGCCCAGCAGCTGGTCAGACGGCTGTTACTGCAGGACCTGCTCATTAACATGTTCCACTTTGATTACAGCAGCTTCTCCAAAGCTGGAAACAGCATCTTCCTTAGTAACAGTCAGAGGGCGCCCCCTTGTGGAGAGACCTCTCACTGGCATGTTGGATGGAAAGCGTGACATGTTGTGTGTTTCTTGGGTTGTGGGCCCTGCAGCAGCACTCAATGTTTAGAACATTTCAGTCTTTCTAGAAACAATCCTTTCTGGAAAGACCTTCAACATCCAGACTCTGCTGTGTTGCCATGTTTTTCCCTGTGGGCCCCCCCGCTGCTGACCAGGACGCTGACACTCTGTTCTTCATGCATTCACACACAGGGACCGTCTACATGAAAGAAGCTTCTAACATGTATGTCTTACTTTGACAGAAACGAGCCACAATGAGAAGCATCTGCCGCTGAGCAGGAGCCCCTCGTCCCAGGGCCCCCACACTCCTCCCCAGGTGGTCTTGCTCAAAGACATCGTCTGCTACCTTTCACTGCTGGAGAGGGGGACGCCGGAGGACAAGCTGGAATGTGAGTGACAGCTGCAGAAACTAGTCGTCCCGTCTGGGTTAAGGTGGACTGATCTGCCTGAAGATCAAGTCTACTTAGGATTCAGGGACCTTTTTCTGGTTCCTCATTTTCAGCATCCTTGCTCTTTTCTCCAAAATACACGGACCGAGCTGCAGCTGATTGGTGACGTCCTGACATCCTCAGGCAGGTTGAGGGAGTGAAAGCACTGCACGCTTTTCTCATTTCAAGGAATGATTAGTCTGCCATTACAAAGAACCTTTGGAGAAAATCTGAAAAATCAAAAGCTAAATGGCCACCTTCTGCTCAGAGCTTAAACACACGCTAGACTCCTGGCTCTGATCAGACCGTGATCTCCCTGCTTTGGTTTGAACAAACATAAAGGGGACGGATTCAGTTCTTCTGGAGCATGAACAGTCCTGAAACCCTCACCTTCCACCTGTGATGATGAGAGCGGGTCTGTTCATTTCTGGGTCTCTCAGCTTTTAAAACCTTTTGCATTTTCACTGTAGAGCAAAATGAATCCACCAAAAGAGCAAGCAGAGACTCTGACGGACGCCGTCCTCCTGTTCCATCGCTGACATTTAACATGAACAGTTGTTCTGCTCATGCTGGTCCATCGGACTCTGCACTAGCTTCCGTTCTCCTTGCAGTCATGTTCCGGCTCTACGACACAGACGGGAACGGGCTTCTGGACAGCTCGGTGAGGAGCTCTCTCTGTTCTGACCCCGCCTCCTCGCAGCATCCTACTTTCTGGAGGGTCTCTCACTCCTGATCTGTTGCAGGAGCTGGACCGCATCATCAACCAGATGGTCCACGTGGCCGAGTACCTGGACTGGGATTCAACAGAGCTGCGGCCGGTGAGCAGATACATGTTTACAACACATGAACACGCATAAACACAAGCACACACACACAAACACATGCATGCTTAGAGTTAGACACATGCACACCATTTACACACACACTGATTCATTCAGAGCCGCTTCACACGGACACAAAAATCGGATCAATATAGGATTAGGATTATGGTTCGGATTACGGTTAGGATTGGGATTAGGATTATGGTTAGGATTACAGTTAGGATCGGGATTAGGGTTAGGGTTAGGATTATGGTTAGGATCGGGATTAGGGTTAGGATTAGGATTACGGTTAGGATTGGGATTAAGGTTAGGGTCATGGTTATGGTTAGGATGAGGAGTAGGGTAAGGGTTACGGTCAGGATTAGGATTATGGTTAGGATTACGGTTAGGATTGGGATTAGGGTTAGGGTTATGGTTATGGTTATGGTTAGGATTAGGAGTAGGGTAAGGGTTACGGTCAGGATTAGGATTATGGTTAGGATTACGGTTAGGATTGGGATTAGGGTTAGGGTTAGGATTAGGATTATGGTTAGGATTACAGTTAGGATTCGGATTAGGGGTTAGGGTTAGGATTAGGATTATGGTTAGGATTACGGTTAGGATTACGGTTAGGATTGGGATTAGGGTTAGGGTTAGGGACAGAACATTTCTGCGAGCAGGGGCCTTCAAACAGATTTGGCTTTTTGTGGTTCGATGCTCCAGGTTTAAAGTTACAACCAGAAACCAAAATCTAAGTTTTTTCTCTCCAGACAAGTTGACTGGTAGATAAAAAAATCTACCCACCAAATTATTAAATTATTTTACAAAGAAAAACTATAGATGTCATTTAAAAAAGTTATTATCTTAAATGCAACAGAGAGGAAGTCACAGCATCATTTTTTAAGGAACTCCTGTATTGATTTCTAATCCATTTTTGCTTCTGCCTTTGCCGTTTTGAATATGAAATGTTGGATTTTCAATCCCAAGGCAGATTCACTGAAGGGGAGCAGATGGACAGAAGAAACTTTTTCTCCTGATTCTGCCTCCAGATGATTCATTTTGACATGAAATCAGAACAAAAACAGATCAGATTGGAATCTTTTCATTGACGGTAAAGATCTTCTCACGGGGGGGGGGGGCTTTTTTCAGCTCAACACCAGCTCTGTAATGTTACAAAGACACTACTAATAAAGTTTCATTATCGAAACAGTTTTTATTCATGTTCTATGAATTCATTTTGTAGCATTTATCCGCCACGTTTTTAAGTCCGCTCCATGAAAATCAGATGTAGACAACACGCAAGTTACCATTTAGCATGGAAGTCTCACCTCCATAAACTCTGGTGGACCTCTGATCTGAAGATGTTTTCCCATGAGTCACCTGGCTAGCACCTAGCTGCTCTCCCTCTATCAGTGTGAAGTAACAGTCACTAAGATGCTTTGGGCCTTGGAAAAGGTAGAAAGACTTGGTACGTTCCATTCACACCATTCTGGACCGATGCATGCAACCAGACTCCTTATGTCACATGTGTTAAACTCAAGGCCCGGGGGCCAAATGTGGCCCTCCATGTCATTTTATGTGGCCTGTCGTTTATGTCATTTAAGTTCTTAAAATAAAAGTAAAAACTGGTGTGTATTTATTCATATCATTTATTCAATCAGACTTGAAATATGCGATTGGGCGACTATGCATTAGGACGTAAACACTGTCCAGATAACCTAACCTGACAGAATCAAATGTAAAGGATTTATGCTAGAATAACAAGCAAACATATGTTTTCTATGTAACTGGAATTGTCACTTTAAAAAGTTATAATGAATAAGTAATGAGTTATTTAACATGAAGGAGTAGTTACATTTATTTTTCATTACATTTAGTTACGTGTTCTGTCTGGCCCTTTAAGGACAACTTTATACTGACGTGGCCCTCAGTGAAAATGAGTTTGACCCCCCTGCCTTAGAGGACACACTGGATCTGGTTTTGGCAGTAGTCTGATTACTCCTAGTTATCAGACTACTGCCAATAGAGGTATAGTGGAACATCTGTTCATAATAAACTTCTGCAGAACAACAAAGGAGGAGCAGGAGTTTCATTCAGCCTCATGCTTCTTCCTCAGTCACAGCATTTCAACATGGCGTGGACTTCTTCTTAGTTGATGTATGCAGGTCCCGAAAATACTCTGAAGACGGTTGAAACAGGAAGGAGTGGACCTGTTGTGACTGACAGCAAGGGAAGGAGTTCAAACTCCTCCTTTCTGCTCCGCAGATCCTGAAGGAAATGATGGAGGAGATCGACTATGACCACGACGGCACCGTCACTCTGGAGGAGTGGATCCGGGGGGGCCTAACCACTATCCCTTTACTGGTGCTGCTGGGGATGGAGACGGTTTGTGTGTGTGTGTGTATATATGTGTGTGTGTGAGTGTGTGTGAGTGTGTGTAGGTGTGTATGTGTATATACGTGTATGTGTATATATGTGTGTGTGCATATGTGTGTGTGTGTGTATATCTGTGTGTGTTGGAGCAAATGATCAAGGGAACGTTAAACAAACAGTCCAGACAAACACAGGGACAATCGGTAAGAAAGGTTACTATGGTAACATGAGACATCATAATGGATTCAAATCCTGCAGAGCTCCAGAGACCATCTGGATGATCCAGAGCAGGGTTGGGAGAAGGTCATGTGATCAGGTGAAACCAAAATGGGTTAGGGTTTGTCATGAACGCCACTGGCCGTGTTTGGAGGATCAATGCTGAGTTCTCCCAAGAACCTCATCCTGGAAACATGGGGTGGAAGTTTAGACGTTGTTAGAAACGTGTGGCTTCAGACAGCTTTCATCAGTTCTCACCGTTCTCTGTTCATTGGATGAACACAGTTGGTTTTCTGAGGAAAGTCTCGTTTAGGTGACCTCATATTGTGGTGAAACGTCTTCACAGAAGAAGGTCAGAGGTGATGTCTGCTGTGGGGGGGTTCTCTGGTGGTGTTACTGTCTCTGTTTCAAACACTGACAAATGTTTCTGGGATCTTGCAGAACGTGCAGGAGGACGGGCAGCACGTCTGGCGCCTGAAGCACTTCAACAAACCGGCCTACTGTAACTTCTGCCACACTGTGCTGCTGGGCGTCCGCAAGCAGGGCCTCTGCTGCTCCTGTGAGCCCCCACGCCGTCTGCCTGCCCCCCTGTCTGCATGGCCGTGTCATTTATCAGCAGTAGGAGCATTCAGGCTTTTGCCAAGGGTGTTTCTGTTGACACTGTTGGCAGTCTAACTGTTTCTGCCGTCTCGTTTTGGTATTTTCAGTGTCTTTCCTACACTTTAGCCTTTTCAGGTCAGTTGTTCTCTGCTAAAATATTTCAATTACAGCTTTTCAGCAAAACCCGACATTTCCCACAGCAGCTACCATTTACTTTACTTTCTCTCATGCTGTTGTCCTTCAGTAGATCAAGCTGAATGTGACCTTTTGCTGTTTTCTTCCCTCTGACTTCCTTTAGTATGCAAGTACACGGTGCACGAGCGCTGCGTGTCCAAAGACATAGCTGCCTGCATCAGCACCTACGCCAAGTCCCGCAGACACACCAACGTGAGTACCAGCATCCTGCTTCTGCATACCTTTGGGACAGAAAGGCATCATGGGAAGGTCTCCAACATTTGTTCTCGGTCAGTGAGCCTTGGTGTCTATTATCACGTCAGAGGCTGACCTTTTTAGTCTCCTGTTGACGTTCTCGCCCTGAGCTGGTCCTCCAGAACCATCCATGGACAAACGAAGGTCAGCAAAAGGTCAAATTACAGAGTGACCTCCCACTTCGATCCTCTGTTGATCTATTTTCAAATTCAATTCAATTCAATTCAATTTTATTTGTATAGCCCAAAATCACAACAACAGTCGTCTTGATGGGCTTTGAAGTAAAACATGAACTCAAAAGGATCATGAATACAAAGAGTCAATAGGAAAATACTAAAATAAACTAACAAACTGACTAAGCTATACTGGCATCCCTGTCCCTTAGACCCCCCTTCTCTGTAAGGAAAAACTCCTAAAACAAACGGATTCTGGAAAAAAATGAAGAAACCTCAGGGGTGTCCACATGAAGGAGGGATCCTCCCCCAGGACGGACAGGCGATTTACCAGAACTCTTAGAGAAGAATTAACTTATCTAACCCTACAACTACATATTTAAAGTCCAGCAGACGAGCTTCATCAGCCGGGGTTGGGGACAGTCAGGGGCGCGAGTCGAGCCGGAGACAGGAACCACAGCCAGGTGTAGGAGCAGGAGCAGAGAGGAGGTACACAGGTCAGGAACAGGAGCACGGATGGACCAACTGGAGTCTGGAAGCACTCCCACTCCCCAGGAGGGGAAAGAGGGATAGAGGGACAATACATGAATCACTGCACCAAACAGAGACATGGAGAACTAAATGATGAATAATTGATCAGGAATAGAGGAGAGAGGAAGGGTAGAGGTAGATGAGAAAAGAGGACAGAACCCCAGAGCACCATAGTTACCCCAGCTTCAACTTCTAGCAGCCTAAAAACAAATAGTTATTGTTATTTAGTTTAATTTAAACACATTAATATTAAGTTAAATAATCTCTGAATACTAACTAGTCTGACAATAAGCCTGTCCACAGAGGAATGTTTTCAGTCTAACTTTGAATGTAGAAACTGAGTCTGCCTCTCTTCCATGAGCTGGGAGTTTATTCCATAAGACAGGGGCTTGGTGGCTAAACGCTCTACCTCCAACTGTACTTTGACTAACTCTAGGAACCACAAGCAGTCCTGCATTTAGTGAGTGAAGTGTTCTGATTGGATGGTAAGGGACTATGAGGTCAATAATGTAGGACGGGGCCATTCCATGTAAGGCCTTATGGGTTAACAGGAGGATCTGGAACTGGATTCTAGAATCAACTGGGATCCAGTGAAGGTAAACTAACACAGGAGTGATGTGATCTCTTCTGCTAGTTCCTGCTAACAATCTAGCTGCTGCGTTCTGAACAAGCTGGAGACTTCTTAAGGAACTCTTAGGACACGCTGCTAACAAGGAGTTACAGTAATCCAGCCTAGACGTAACAAATGCATGGATGAGTTTTTCAGCATCACTCTTAGAAAGTAGATTTCTGATCTTAGCAATGTTCCGCAGGTGAAAAAAGGCAGTTCTACACGCCTGAGATATGTGAGCCTTAAATGATAAATCCTGGTCAAATAAAACCCCAAGGTTTCTAACTGTGGAATTGGGGGCTATACTTCCACCATCCAGGGAGACTATCTGAGCAGACAGAGCATCTCTCAGGTTTTTAGGACCTAGTATAATAACCTCAGTTTGTTCTGGGTTCAAGAGGAGGTCATTAATTGTCATCCAGGTCTTGATGTCTCTGATGCAGGCGTTCAGTTTCTCTATCTGGTCATTCTGGTCAGGTTTCATGAATAAATACAACGGAGTATCGTCGGCATAACAATGAAAATTAATGCTGTGTTTCCTGATTATGTTTCCTAGGGGTAGCATATAAAGCGTAAACGGGATGGGTCCTAAGACTGAGCCCTGTGGTAGAGCCCTGCGCGGGACTATTTTCTTCATCCCGCTCCCGCCCGCGCCCGCTGAATTTCTGACCAGTCCCGCCCGCTCCCGCAACGTATGCGTTACACTCCCGCCCGCTCCCGCAAAACTCAGAGAATTTAGTCCCGCACTGTAATAGAGATGCATTGATTTTGTATCGTCCCCCGTCCCGCAGGAAAAAACACGTATTTGTATTGATATTATTAAAGAGATTCATGTCCTCCTCCAGCCTCATCTTTTGATGCATTCTTCTCTTGTGTAATGTGCAACTTAAATATTAAATCTATTTTCACAAATCCTGTTCGGTTAAAAGTGTGCGTGTGTGCGCGCGCAGACAGACGGCCTGAAGCGCGCTCTTAGTAAGAGGCGGGGCGGGGCGTTGCACACCCCCCAACAACAGGTTTGATGACAGAGGCCATTGGGCATCTCTACCTGGATGCTTCACGGAGCTTCAGTACGTAAGACTCCAACAGCCGCACAGCCTAACGTAGTCCGCTATTATATATTCATCCGATATTCATGCCAGCACTGATCCCGCGGGGTTTATTTTTTGCCGCCCGCTCCCGCCCGCAGCACAATCCAAACCGCCCAATCCCGCGAGATTTGGGTTGGGTCCCGCGGGACCCGGCGGGACCCGATCCCAATGCAGCCCTCTACCCTGTGGGACTCCGTAGTTAACTCGAGTGCACTGAGAGGAATGTCCATTTACATTAACGAACTGATATCTATCGGACAGATAGGATTTAAACCACTGGAGAGCAGATCCTCTGATCTCTATGTCAACTCTAATCTATGGAGTAAAAATTTTCAAAGTCTTCCCAGTCGCTTTTAATTAGGATTTTGCTGTTTTTAGGCAAAATCAGAAAATCTGTGTTGTTTTTGGAACTTTAGATCTCAAAATTGTGACTTTTATTCGCCAATGTGGTGGCAGAAATATCAAAACTGCATTCCTGCAAATTTTTGCATCTGCTCCTAATTCACAGCGATTTGAATAAAGCAGAAACTTAGTTTTAATCTTATTTTCTTCATGTATGTTCTGCTCCAAAAACATGTTAAATACACCATTTTCCTTGGATTGGGTCTTTTAATAAATGAAAAAAATGAGGATTTTAAGGGTTTCTCTATGACTACTGTTGGAAAAGTTAGGAGTAAGAAGTCCTCTTCATCAATGGAGTTAAATTAGCAAAACACAAGGCTGTGACCCCCCAGCTTTGGATTGCAGTGCATTTGTTTTCACAGGAGAAAACAAAAAATAGATCAACTCTAATAAAACATTTCTGTGTTGGTATTTCTCTGCAAGCACAATATTAAAAGCTAAAACTTCTGAAGTTTCCAGTTTTTCTTTATTGAAAAGAGAAATGTGAGCTTTAGGACTCTTTTCATTTCCATGTCTTGTAATCTTTTAAAAAGATGCAAAATGATCTATGAATTTAAATTCATGAATGCTGCAGAAGACTTTGAAATGAACAGAGGAGCATTCTGCTGTGGAAGTCCAATCGAACCGGATCAAAGAATTTCCTGTGGAGAAAATCCGGATCAGCTGAAGGAAAAGCAGAGAAACAATCTAAGGGGCTTGTTGTAAACTTGAAGGAAAGATATTTGACACAGAAAATTCTGACAACTTGAATTTAGAAGAAAGTGAACACCTGAAGCTTTAACCAAAGGGAAGCTCAGGTTTCTGTGGAACAGCTGCTGCTGTCATGCAGCAGTGATGATGCTCTCCCAAAATGTGCTCCATCTGAGGACCCAGCCGGTTCTGGAGCACAAATGATGTCCCCCGACCCCAATCATGGCCCCGTAGCCAATGGGCTTAAAGCCCCGCCCCTATGTCAAATAGTCCCAGTCGGACACTTTTGTAAACCATTTTTTGAAAAATGAAAACAATATTATAAACGCATCCAGGTTGGTCTCTAGCTTCTACGTCTTTTATCATTTCACACTTGAACTGAGCCTTTCTATCCAGTAACTTCAACAATCAACTACAAATACTGCAACTATTAGCTAGACACAACGCTTAACGAGAAAAGATGGGCGATAATTAGTCATGAGAGGAAGTTTGGTGACTGCACCGTTAGTATCTTCAGAACTATTGAACATTTAAGATTCAAAAAACAGCACTGATCAAAATATGAAATAAATAAATATTCGATCCCAATCAGGAGACATCATCCGATTTCCGGGTTGGAAACCACGTTATTGAGCCTGATCACAGAATTGGAAATTGGACCATCCCTACAAATGAACATGTTTTATTTGGTCACAGTTTTAGGTTCAAAGTCATTTATATATTTACAGTCTGGGTTTTCCTTTTAGCTGATCCTGGTTTGACTCCATATTCCGGTTGTCCTGAGGGGTTGTAGAAAACCTTCTAACAGGAACCTTTGAGCAAACACTCAGATGTACAAACAGGGTCTGAAATTCTTCCACTCAGAAACAAAGGTTTTTTGTGGAGTCCTGCAGAGCTGACCAGTCGGCGGTGTGTCTCCGTAGGGGATGCTGCACGTGTGGATGGAGGGGAACTGCCCCTCCAAGTGCGACCGCTGTCACAGAAGCATCAAATGCTACCAGGGGCTGACGGGCCTGCACTGCGTCTGGTGTCAGATCACTGTGAGTCTGGGGGGTTGACTGGAACTTACTGCTGAGTCAGGGATCGCTCAGGATTTGATCCAGATTCACTATGGAATCCAAACAAGGACTGGAAACTACAGCAGCAGGAAGTTGTGTCAGATTCTGGGACACTTTAGTGATGAACGCTAAGCTGGAGCTTCTACCCGTGTGTTGGTGGGGCATTTCCTCTCAACTCCAGCAGGTGTCACTGCAGACCACTCTGGCTCAGGACCCAGAGTTCTGCTGTGGACCCAGAGTTCTGCTGTGGACCCAGAGTTCTGTTCTGGACCCAGAGTTCTGCTCTGGTTGAATAAAGTGCTCTCTTTTTGTGTTTTAGCTGCACAACAAGTGTGCGTCCCACGTGAAGCCTGAATGTGACGGAGGCGTGCTGCGGGACCACACGCTGCTGCCCTCCTACATCTGCCCCGTGGTGCTGGTGAGAAGCCCTCTCTGCTGCTTCTGCTGCCCTCAGCTCTCAGGTTCCATTCTGCAGCTTCAGCCAAAGCATGGAGGTAGATGGTCCACACCTGAGAAGGCTCCGCCCCCATCTTTAGTTGGATCCTCCCGTGTTCCTTCAACGCAGATCATCAAAGTTTGCGGATCAGTCAGAGGAAGAAGATTCAAACTCTCAACGATGAAAAGTGGAACGCTGGAATAGTTCCATTCTTATTTTTCCTTCACTAGAAGAAAACCACCAACCGTCTTTAATCAGAAACCTTTTCTATTAAAAGTGCCTGCAAAATATGCAAAAAACCAACATCATCCGTCAGAAAATTAGAATAAAGTTCTAAGAATGAATCTTCTCTTCCTTTATCCCTTTATTTCCTTATTTTAATGAATGTTTTGTTCTAAAGTAGAAGTTAATTATAACCTGATGTTTGCTTTATACGTTTAATCTAGGAATAAAATATGAACATTTGTTCATCCGTTTGAACTCCTGTCGTCTGCTTTCCTGATGTTTTGTCCGACTGCAATCGTTCCTGAGCATCTATTAAGTCTGTTACGGTCTTTCACAGGAACGCCATCACGCTCTGAGGCTGGGGGACGGAGACCCGCATTCCTGCATTAGTCCACACGACTGCAGTCAGATTCTCAAGTTCTCCCCAGGTGATGGTCAGGCTCTGCAGGTAGGACACTCCACCACCGTGGTTTGCTGGATCCAGCTCTCATTTTTCATTAAACTGTTTTCTGGTTCTCATTAGATCACCCCCCTGCCAGGAACCCGCCCCCTTCTGGTCCTTGTTAACCCAAAGAGTGGAGGAAGGCAGGGAGAAAGGTGAGCTCTGACGGTGACTTGACTAAAGACAACAAATTTAGATGGATGCTGACGGATGCTGACGCACGTAAATAGTTATGGACAATCCTGAACCCTGGTCTACAAACCAGGATTCACTTTAAGTCTAATTCAGTTTAGTTTGTTGCTATGACCGGGTTAGTTATAACTATGTTATTTATGACTGGGTTAACTATGAGCGGGCGGGTTATGTTTGATCTCTTTGTGTTTTTGAAAGGACATGCCCATCATTCACTGAATATGTAGTGATCCAGCTTTGCTTCTCTCTAGGGTGCTGAGAAAATTCAGGTACCTGTTGAACCCGAGGCAGGTGTACAGTCTGGAACAAGGGGGGCCGATGGTCGGGTAAGTCCAACCAGCTCCTAACCTTTTTTTTGGGAAAACGTGGATTTTAAAAACCTGTAGGGAAGAGAGAAGCTTCATTCTCTGTGTTCCATCCTTCCTTCATCTTTCATTTGTCTTGGGTTTGGGTCATGGGAGCAGCAGCTTTGGAAGGAAGATTTCCCTCCCCACCTCTGCAGGAGGAGGCTGATAAAAGGCCAGCACAGACACAGACAAGTTTCTCTAACTGTACTAAGCCTTGCAGTCTGGGAAACATTTGTTTTCCATTTTTCTGCTACTCAATCAGTCCTTTCCTGAAAAGCCTGTAAATCTTCCACACACTTCCTGTACCAGCGCAGTTCTTCTAATTAAATTCAGTCGCAAAACTAAAGTTTGGTCCACTATTCACCTGTCTGTCATCAACACATTCAGATAAACATACAAAAGCACTTTTCTATTCTGAAGACAGGATTCTGATGCCCCCTGGTAGGTGCTTTCTGTTTCCTCTAAAAGTTGTTTCAGAGGCTGTTTGTGTCGGATGCAGACAGGTGTAATGTCAGTGAGCCATCCTGATTCTTATGGATGGATGGATGGATGGATGGACGAATGGATGGATGGACGGATGGATGCACGAATAGATGGACGAATGGATGGATGGATGAATGGATGGACGAATGGATGGATGGATGGATGGACGGACGAATGGATGGATGGACGGATGGATGCACGAATAGATGGATGAATGGATGGATGGATGAATGGATGGACGAATGGATGGATGGATGGATGGACGGACGAATGGATGGATGGATGGATCAACGGATGGATGAATGGATGGACGGACGAATGGATGGATGGATGGATCAACGGATGGATGAATGGATGGATCAACAGATGCACGAATGGATGGACAAATGGATGGATGGATGAATGGATGGACAAATGGATGGATGGATGAATGGATGGATGAATGGATGGACGGACGAATGGATGGATGGATGGATCAACGGATGGATGAATGGATGGATCAACAGATGCACGAATGGATGGACAAATGGATGGATGGATGAATGGATGGATTGATGGATCAATGGATGGATGGATGAATGGATGGAGGGGGGAATCCGGTGAGATAAAGATAAGAATGATAGATAAAGCTCTGAATGATGTCCAGATTATTTAAACTGGGACTGCTGGGGGTGAGGAGCCCCCCCCCCCCCCCCCACTACCTGCTTTGACAGGTGTGTTTGTGGGCAGGAAGTTCATGCTTTGACTTTGAACAGAATCTTTAGGAAAACTAAAAAAAAACCCAGACAGGACAAACAAACCACATCTGAACTTAACGTTCATGTGGTTCTCAGCAGCTGATGGTGTTTTTACTGGTGTCATGGTCGAGCAAGTGGGAAAGAAATACAGATCCAGGGAAGAACCGTCCGAAAAGATGTAACAGAGTCGCAAGAATTGATTTACAAATAGTCCCACATATGGGAAAAGCAGCAAACCAAACGAATAAAGTACAGAGACACAAAATTGAACTTCAGCTGAAGACACAGAGAGCTTCCCTAGATGAGCAAAGGGCAGGCAGCTGTGACCTCTAAGCAGGATCCACAGGTGAATGGGCGGAGTCACAGCCAGCCTGAACAGAAACTCAAGAAAATAAATGGAGAAAAAACCAAACCAGCAAATGATGACATTCTGTTTGTATTTTAGATCTTTGTTCTGCTGGAAGGGCAAACTCCTGCCTCCAGAATGACTGACGGATTTCATGAACCTTCACAGAGTCAGAAGCAGCTTAGCAGCCCAGACCATAGCTAAACCTCCTCCGTGTTTCTCAGCTGGGAAAGGGACCAAAGAGCTCGTGTTAGCAGAAGCGTGAGCGTTTCGATGTCAGACTGGGAGAAAGTATGCTGGCAAACCTGGGGTTGACTCTCCAACCCCCCCAGGAATGACACATTAGCATAGAAGCATCATTTCAGAGCGGCGTTGGCATTGCTGAAGCCTCAGCTGTGAAGCACCAACAGATCAGAGTAGAGCAGTTTGTCTGCGTGGCCTTCAGAGGGCGCTGTTGGCCTCTTTAAGAAAAAAACAACACCTTTAGGGAGAAATCCAGGTTCAGCTGCAGCCTGATTGTCGGAACCTGCAGGTAAATTACTTCTTTTAAAAATCAACACTGGGCTCTGAGGCAACCACAGCTTTGGTCCTGCAGAGTTGATCGTCCAACCTCAGTCGAGTCAGTGATGACTGGAGCTGTTCTAAAACTCATCACCTCTGAGGAGCTCACTAAATCATCTGTTTGTCCTAATGTGAATAAACACAAGAGTCAAAGCAGAAACTTGAATGAAAAAATCAGACTCCTGATGTCCCTAGAAACCCCTCCAGGCCCAAATGTGCCTTTTATTCTGTTCAATGTTACTTGTATAGCCCAAAATCACAACAACAGCCGTCTCAATGGGCTTCGTAACAATAAACACAAAAAGGATCACAAACACAGAATTCAACGGAAAAATTCTAAACTGAACAAATTAAACAGACTAAACTAAACTGCCTTAGACCCCCCTTCTCTGTAAGCAAAAACTCCTAAAAAAAAACAGATTCCAGATAAAAGGAGAAACCTCAGGGGTGTCCACATGAAGGAGGGATCCTCCCCCAGGATGGACAGGCGGTGTACCAGAACTCCTGGAGAAGAATTAGCTTATCTAACTCTAACCTTTACAGCGGGGAAAATAAGTATTGAACACGTCAACATTTCTCTCAAAAAACATATTTCTAATCGAGCTATTGACATGAAATATTCAGCAGATATCGGCATCAACCCAAGTAATGCACACATAGAAAGAAATCCAAACATTTATGTCCATAAATGAAGTTATGTGTAATAAAGTGAAATGGCACAGGGAATAAGTATTGAACACACTTCCTGAAATGTATTTAATACTTAGTGCAAAACCTTTGTTGGTGATTACAGCCTCAAGACGCCTCCTGTATGGAGAAACCAGTGGAATACATTGCTCAGGTGTGATTTTGGCCCATTCATCCACACAAACTGCCTTCAAATCTTCAAGGTTCCGGGGGTCTCTTCTGTGAACCCGGATCTTCAGTTCTTTCCAAAGATTTTCCATTGGATTCAAGTCTGGTGATTGACTGGGCCATTCTAGCAGCTTTCTTTTCTTTTTCTTCAACCAGTTGAGTGTTACCTTGGCTGTGTGCTTGGGATGGTTGTCTTGCTGAAAGATCCACCCTCTTTTCATCTTCAGCAGCCTGGCAGATGACAGCAGATTCTGATCAAGAATGTCTCAGTACTTTTCTCCAGTCATTATTCCTTCAATGATATGAAGTCTACCAGTACCACATGCTGAAAAACAGCCCCACGCCATGATGCTCCCACCTCCAAACTTGACTGTTGGTATGGTGTTTTGGGGGTGATGTGCGGTGCCATTTTTCCTCCAAACATGTTGTGTCTTATGACATCCCAAGAGTTCAATTTTGGTCTCATCTGACCAGAGTATCTTCTCCCAGAATGTCATGGGTTTATCCAAATGTTGTGTGTCAAACTTCAAACGAGCTTCAACATGCTTCTTCTTCAAAAATGGAGTCTTGCGTGGTGTGCGTGCATGGAGCCCATGGCGGTTGAGTGCATTACTTATTGTTTTCTTTGAAACAACGGTACCTGCTGATTCCAGGTCTTTCTGAAGCTCTCCACCAGTGGTCCTGGGCTGTTGGAGAACCCTTCTGATGATTGTTCTGACTCCTCTGTCTGAAATCTTGCGAGGAGCACCTGGCCTGTGGCTGGTTTATGGTAATGCCGTGTTCTTTCCACTTCCGGATGATGGTCCCCAATGGTACTCACTGGAACTTTCAGAAGTTTAGAAATGCGCCTGTAACCAATGCCTTCAGTGTGTTTTGCAACAATAAGGTTGCGTAAGTCCTTGGACAGCTCTTTGCTTTTACCCATCATGCAATGCTTCTTGTCTAACACCTTGCTGGTGAGAAACCTTTTTTAACCCTTGTGCTATCTTGGATGACCCCACCCTTACTTTGACGTGTTCTCCCTACCATGACAAAGGTGGACAAAGGTGGATAAAGGTGGAAAAATTTTATGTAATCCATTGAACCAGTGAAGATCACAAATCATTGAAAAAAAAAAGGTTCAGCGCACTCTCTAGTGGGTCTAGATGACCCAACTCCCAACTATAAAGTGCCTAGGATAGCACAAGGGTTACAAGGCATCAATCAGGACTATACCAGCTGATGTTACTTTGCACTAATAGGGGGCAGGTTAACCTTCTGAATACTGACAAACTCCAGCTGCTTTCTTGGCTTGCCAGACCTTTTTACCCCTCCTTTTCTTCACGTGTTCAATACTTATTCCCTGTGCCGTTTCACTTTCTTACACATAACTTCATTTATGGACATAAATGTTTGGATTTCTTTCTATGTGTGCATTACTTGGGTTGATGCCGACATCTGGTGAAAATTTCGTGTCAATAGCTCGATTAGAAATATGTTTTTTGAGAGAAATGTTGACGTGTTCAATACTTATTTTCCCTGCTGTATAAGCCCCTCACACACTGATAAGAAAGCAGACAGGTTTTCCCTTCTGGATTCTTGAAAGTGGTCAACCTTTAGTTGCAGTAAGATGCTGACAGAGATGCTGATTTTCTTCAGCAGGTTTGCAATCAGACAGATGATCAGGTTATGGTTGAGCTTTTATCTCACCTGCATCGCAGTACAAACACTCTCAACTCCAACCTGCTCTTCTAACCACAAGAAGAATGCTGAAATCGAGCATCCTGCCCTGTCCGAAACACATTAAGCTCCCCTGAGAGCACGCACTGCAGTCCGTGGGCACGCTTCAGGTAGGGGTGGAGAGGTGCATCGCGGGCCCTGGCCTCTAAGCTCATCTTCATTAGATCATTCTGAGCTTAGAAATCCCCCAGAAACACAATCAACGGATTATTCTGACAGAAAGCTCTAAACATCTTATGGTGACAGTGACCAAACTGAGTGGAAATGGTTTCCTTTGAGGATCAGCTGTGTCCTGCTTAATCTCACGGATCTGTTCCCCCAGGCTCAACTTTTTCCACGATGTTCCTGATTTCCGGGTCTTGGCATGTGGAGGGGATGGCACGGTGGGCTGGATTCTGGACTGCATAGGTACTCTGATTACTCTGATTACCTCAGCTGTCAGGGTCTGCTGTGATCATGACAGAAAGAGTTAGAGCTCCCTCCACTTGACTTCCCTCCGCTTTCGATGTGTTCTGGGGGAAACCCCGTCTGACTTCCCCCATGGTAGCTCGGCTGCTCAGCCAGAGGGACCAGAGCCTCACGGAGCAAAACTGTTCTAATCATTTGACTGTGCCCTCCCTCTGCAGAAAAGGCCAACTTCAGCAAACATCCCCCGGTGGCCATCCTTCCTCTGGGCACAGGGAACGACTTGGCGCGCTGCTTACGCTGGGGAGGAGGTGAGCGCCACCTCCACGCATCTTCCGTTAGCGTGATCACAGGGAAGGGTTCATTCCAGCGGCAGCAGGAGTGGCGCCGGGGTACCTCCACCCTTAGATCTTCAAACTGGATCAAAGTGTTTCTCATCGACTCAGCTAGAACCCCCCAGCACAGAACGCCTCAGTCTTTAAAATAAAACTATCGTGTCTGTCAAAATGTTTACTTGGTTCCAGAAATCCTGTTCTGAACTTGAGTTTGTGTCATTGAAACCTTTTTTGGAATAAGTTTAAAGTGTACTGCTCTTTGACTGATTAACAGAGGAGAAGATTCAGTCAGGCAGGCTAAATCTGCTGTATTTTTTAGAATTTAAGTTGACCAAACACAATTGTGTAGTTTTAACACATGCATAAATACATAGAAACAGCATGATTTATTGTTGATTTTGAGTTTTTTTTACACTTTATTTGGCCTTCACATTATTTAGTCTTGTTCTATTGCCCGTCTACATAAACTCAAACTTTATTTATTTATACAGCGCCTTTCATTTCAATTAAAAAATTATTAAAAACTGAAACAAAAGACAATCACTCAAAGATGGGACCCCTCCCTCATCAGCCCCCCACCCCTACCCAACCCCACCCACCCAGTTACCCCAGTAGAACCCTGAACAGAAACAAAGAACTGCAGCTTAAAGAAGTTCTGGCTCGGTTCTGCTGTGAGGAAACGATATCATGGGGATCCATTCATTCCAAGGTCCAGCCGGACCACAGGGGCCATTACCACAGCGCCCGTCCAACACAGAGCAGCATAGAGCCTAGGCTATCAGACCACAGAGCGGGACCCCAGCCCGCCCAATGACAACGGGCACCACAACAACAGCACCCCCTACAGGTGAAGCTGGTGGTGCCCCAGAACAAAGGATCCCCAAGTGGAAACACTGGAGTAAAAAAGATGTGAATAGAAATTATCATAAAATAACAACAATAAAAATAGAAAAAGATTAAAAATAAAATAAGATATAACAATGTTAGTAATGAAAAATAAAATACGCAAACTGATTAAAACATAACCTAAACATAAAGTATCATTGGTAAAATAACAATAAAAAGAATAGCATATTAAAAACAGAGATAATAATAGTCCTTAGAAATAAATTAATAAATACATAAATAAGTAAATAAATACATAGATAAATAATAAAAGACATAAGCAATGATCAAAATCATATAAAAGCCAGACTAAAAAGGTGGGTCTTGAGCCTCTTCTTAAAAACCTCTACAGTCTCTGCGGCCCTGAGGTTCTCCGGAAGGCCGTTCCACAGGCGAGGACCGTAATGGTGGAACGAACCCTCGCCGTGTGTCTTGGTCCTCACCTTAGGGACAACTAAGAGGCCAGTGCCAGAGGACCTCAGGGTCCGCGAGGGCTCCTATTTTAAAATAATATCATTTAAATAAGAAGGCCCAAGACCATAAAAACATTTTTAAACCATTAAAAGAACTTTAAAATCAATCCTGAAACGCACAGGGAGCCAATGCAGACATTTACATCTACTTGTACACTTAGCACAAGATTTCTACTTCTTAGAATTAATAATAGACAATATTTATTAAATTACTGACCTGCACTATTTAAACAATACATGATCTTTTATCAGCTGAGAGATTGAGGGGTTAGCTTCTTGCACTTGTTGAGTGCTCTTGCATGTGTTGTCACGTGGAGCAGCTTGTTGCTGAGCTTGTGTTGTAGTTTGCAGTGCGTTGAGCTGTCCCTTTTGTCCTAACGGTACAGGTCAACGGGACTGTGAATGTTGAACAGAAGTTAGCAAATGTTCTGAAGCTCAGTGGTCCAAAGACTGTTTGGGAAAAATTTCTGGAGGATTTAAATGCAGGTTCAAACACTTCAAAGAGGTTTACACACAAACAAAAGCCTTAGTCACAACTGTCCTTACGGGCGGATGTGGGCTGTCTGCAGGGGAAAATGGTCAAACCTGTACAGGACAACGGTTGTGAATGGCGTATACTTGCATAGGCTTTTCCTACCTTCCTTTAAGGCCCATGGTATCTTACCGTCACAGTCCCATTAATACACCGATGGCTGCTCCACTGCAGAACACTGGGGCCAACCTGTAACCACCATGAGCAACTTGGAGTCTTCTACAAACACTTCTACAAATAAGAAGCCAGGGTGGAAATTGAACCTGTGATTTTCTGATCAGAGGTTGACTGCTCTACCTCTTTACCACAGCTGGCCATAGACCATTCGTTGAACCCTTAGAGAGAAAATGTTCATGCCTGTTTGTTTCTACAGGCATGCTGCAGGTGAACGGTCATAGCGAACACTTACAATAACGTTAGTGTAGGTAAAGGGGAACATAGGTGAGACGCAGGCGTGTCGTACGGATTTTTCATTTTTGAATCGCCCAAACCCTGCAGACTGCACAAGGAGCCTGTTGGTGCTGTTCATGTGAAAAGTGCGGGCTGCTTTCATGCAGCCTGACTGGTAGAAATTAGGAAGTCTGAGTTTAGTTTGTATGGATATCCTACAGACACCTACACATCACGTGCACATACCGTGCACCAGCAGTTTAACGTGAACAGTAAGGAGCCAGAACTCCCAGCGTACTAATGACTGGAGTGTGGCGTTAGGACTCCTTGCATCACCCTTACGTCATAAGTGTGTGATGCACATGCACGACAATGGTACAGTCCATTTCATGACGTCCATTCAGGTGGTCCTATGAGCTTCAAGGGAACAGTAAGAGACACCTGTGCCCCCCCCTAAGATGGAGCCGCTCCTCTACAACCCTCCATAAACTTGGACAACCCAAAACACCCCCATCCCACCCCCGTACAGGTGCACGTGACTAAGGCTAAAAACTCCCAGGAGTCAAAATTTGTTTTGGTGTTTTTTTTCTTCTTTGCATGATCCATGCTCATGGATCTGGTTGGTTCTGCAGGTTATGAGGGCGGCAGCCTGCTAAAGGTTCTGCGGGACATCGAGCACAGCGAAGAGGCGGTCCTGGACCGCTGGCACATTGACATTGTCCCCTGTGACCAGGAGGAGAATGGTGACCCCGTCCCCAACAGCATCGTTAACAACTATTTCTCCATCGGAGTGGTAAGAACACCCCTGACAGATCTCATGCTCTTCATAACCGAGCCCCCACCTTCCATTCAAAAAGGGGATGATAACTAGAGAGCACCTGAGCCGTCACCACACGCCCTTTGACCTACATTCAATTTATATATATGCAAGATATGCAAAGCTGCTTTTTCCACATCGGAATCGGCTGGAATTACGTTAATTGCATAAATGGTTGAAGAGTTAATGCTGTCAAAAGAATGTTTAAAGCTCTGTTATGAAAAGGTTAATAATGTAATAAATGTAAAAGCTTCGTTTTATGACAGAAAAACATCTTTTCAGCTTGATGTACAAAACTTTTTAAGTTTTTGTTATTTTCCATTAGTGACAACTACGTTTTGATTTCATTTTAATTTGACATCTTGGTTTAATCAAAGCAGATTTCAGCATCGTTAAAAGCTTATTTCTGTGGCAAGAGGGAGAAGCAAACTTGACTTGTTGATTGTTCAGAATCCACTGGGGGGTGTCAGAGATCATCAGGCTCCTGAATATTCCAGATCCACTTTGACGTAACTGATCTCCAAAAGCAGCATACCCTGTAGGTTAAAGAAAGGACTGTCTCGCTGCACATCTGAGAAGTCACTTGAAGGGACCTGGGCATTAGTCAAAGTCAAAGTCTAAGTCAACTTTATTATTCTTCACATGTGCATCACATACAATGAATCGAAATTCCGTTTCTTGCTCTCTCATGTGTGTTCAATAAAAAAAAAATTATAATAAAATAAATAAAAGGAAAGAGAAGGACAATTTAGTACATTAGCTATTAAAGTGTGAGTGCACTTAAGAAAGTCTCTCAGGGAATGTCCTCTCTGTGCCCTACCCACCAATTTTAACTGCACCCCCTTAGTACACACACCTTTTACTTTTCATAATATACATTCGAACACAAACACACACACATGCACACACACACACTCAAAAACACACGCACACACATTTTGCAAGGAAGGTGGGTCCTAGGTCCATCTGTCCCCTACCCCATCCCTGGTGGGGGGTACTGGGCCCTTGGCAACGGCGGCCGTGTCCCCTGGGTGCCGGTTTCCTGGGCCCGGTGGTGCTCTCTCCGCGCAGGGGGGGGCTTCACATCTCACCTGAGCTGGGGGTGTTTGTGTCCCTGTGGGGTGGGTTCTGGTCCTTGCCCCCTGTGCTGGGCCTCGCCAAATCTCCAACTATGGCCGAGCCTGGTCGGGCCATGTTTGCAACAACCCTCGTGGGCCCCCCTCTTCCCCGGGGTGCCCCCCTCCTGGGTGGGGTCGGCTGTCCCCCGCCTTGCTCCTTCCTGGACCAGCCGTGGGCCGGGTGGGTGGCTGCCTGGAGCGTAGAGCGGGTCTCCCTTGGGGGGTCTTGGCTCGTTCCGGGGGTTGGGGCGGGGGGATGCCCAGATCTCCTGGGTGGTGATGTACTCGTCTGGGGCTGTGGGCACTCTTCTCGGGTGGGACCCTGCGCTGGGCCCTCCTGGCGTGGCGGGGGGGTGCTCTCCTGGTTGGGCTGGGGCGGCGCTCTCTTCCCCCCATGCCTCCCTGCTCTCTGGCTCTGGGGGCCTCGTGGTGGTCCTGCTGGCCCTGGCCTGGGTGGCGGATGTGGTCGCCCGGGGGGCGGTTGTTCTCTGCCTGCTGCCGTGTGGCGTTGGGGGGTTCTGGCTGCTGCTGCTGCTGGGGTCTTGGTGTGGGGATGGCTGGACCCTCTCCCTCCTTCTTTTCACATTCCATCATCCATTTAGAACAGGGGTCGGGAACCTATGGCTCGCGAGCCACATATGGCTCTTTTGATGGTCACATATGGCTCGCAGACAAATCTTTATTTATACCATTTTTTTTTTCATTAGACCAGTCCTTCTCGTGCGCGATGCGATGCCAGAGGGGCGCAGTAGTAGCGGTGCTTGGAGAGAGAGAGAGAGAAAAATCTGCGCCAGCACTCAGTTTACTATGATCTACTATTTCACAGAGTTTATTCCAGCAGGAAACCTATTAATTGCCGTGCCTAAACCTGCGCGCTCCCGTCTCTGAGAAAGAGCGCGCAGATGCGGGGACGGGATGTGAGGAAGAAAGCAGAGGGTGGGGGTGCCCCCCACCCTCTGCTTTCTTCCTCACGGGCAGCAGGTGAATCGCGCAGGGATTGTAAAAACGTAAAACCCGCTGCCCGTCACTCACTGCAGTGTGAGAGTGTGTGTTTGTCTCCAGGTCTGCATGTGAGTCTTTGTCACATCTACAGAACATTCAGACCTACCATCACGTTTAAAGTCTCAACGCCTGCATGAAGCAGAAACTCACCACGTATCAACCAGACTAGACCATCAGCAAAACTACTGCGAGAAATACTCATTTATTAGCAACAGCATAACAATGTTATCAAAAAGAATCCACAGACTTATTGTACTTTAAAAATGTTGAAATTACATCAAATGCTCACATTCACTTGTATATTTAGTTTTTAACGTATTGTCGCGGACTGAGTTGGGTCCGCTGTTGGGCCGCGTTAAAAGTTCTGGAGTTCATTGAACGCATCAAGCAGAGATCTGATTGGCTCTCAGTTCTGTCGCTCAGCCTGTTGTTAGGTTGTTTGGACCAATGGGGTTCAGCTATGGGCCGAATGAGGGAAATAGGAGGGCTGGAGCGGGAGCAGAAATAAAGTTGGGAGAAGCGCTCTCGTCTCGGCGGGAGAGATTAAGGAGTTACTGTATTAATTTACGGCGTTTGTTACGGTCTGCAGTAACCAGAATAAAGAACCTTAAAAGAGGTTAAGTCTCCGTGCCTCAGTGTGGGACAGGGACACTACATTATTGTATGGCTCTTTCGAAATTACATTTAAAAATATGTGGCGTTTATGGCTCTCTCGGCCAAAAAGGTTCCCGACCCCTGATTTAGAAGAACATAAAGACTCACCTGAGCACAGGTGTTAGCTCACCTTTACACAAATATTTAGCTTGATTGAATGAAATATTTCACACCAGTTGGTTTGAAGGCGTAAGTATGCATGTGTGAACAAAATCTGTATTGTGTTCATGTTGACATGTGGACATTTTTGCGGCTAGCAGGTGTGTTTATAACATCTGAGTGTGTGTGGACAGGCTCCACCCTTTGAGATTTGTATTACACGTGAACCTCCCAGTAATGATAAATATCCAGTTTAGTTGTTGCTTTATGCTGCTTCATGGTTCCCCCCCCCTCTCTTTTATCACCCTCCTATCCCCCCTCTCTCTCTAACATCCCTCTGTCTTCTTCCCTCCTTTCCTTTTCCGTCCAACACCAAAGATGTTCAAATATGATGGAATTTAATAAAGTTTGGCAAAAAGAAAAAAAAAAAGTCTCTCAGGCAGCGGGGGGGGGGGGGGGGGGTCATTTGAGCTCTGTTCATGGGGGAAGATGGGTGGTGGGTAGGTGGAGAGGGTGTTTAGCATCCTAATGGCCTGGTGTGTGAAGCTGTTTCTGAGTCTGGTGGGGGGGGAGCGGGGGCTCCTGTACCTCCTCCCCGAGGGCAGACGGCTGAACAGGTTGTGTGCATCCTTGACAATTGTTAGTGCTTTTCGGGTGAGGCGGGTGATGTATAAGTCCTGCAGGGAGGGGAGTGGTGCTCCAATGATTCTCCTGGCTGTGTTGACTATGTGCTGCAGGGCTCTCCTGTTGCTGTGTGTGCAGCTGCCCCCCCCCCCCCACACACACACACACACACAGTGATGCAGCTGGAGAGGATGCTCTCAATGGTTCCTCTGTAGAATGCGGTCATGATGGCTTGTGAAGCACCTGATCTTTTTAATTTCTGCAACAAGTGGAGACGTTGCTGACCTTTCTTTGCCAATGATGTGGCGTTGGCGGTCCAGGAGAGGTCCTCATTGATGTGTACCCCCAGGAATTTTGCCTGAAGGTGCTGCCACCTGGAAGAATCTGGGAGGAAAATATTGACTGCAGGAATTTCCACCTAGTCCAGGTTGAGGTGGAGATGATCATGAACTCAGACAAGCTACCCCCCACCCACACCTCCAAGAATGCTTCTGCAGTGGAAATGCAGCTAAATGTTACAGAAGGAGGAGGTGACTTGTGAGACACGTGGACCTGGAAATGAACAGTTCTTTGTGTCATTAGAGGAGTAATCGTTCAACTGAGACACACTAGTTGCTCCAATATAATGATGAAGATGACAGGGATCTGGTCTCTGTGGACACAATTAACAGATTCATTTATGAGCTTCTGGCTCCTCTGGGCGATTTGTTCCTTTAATGGAGGGAAGACAAAGCTGTCAGGTGACAGTTGCTTAGCAACCTTTTTATACTATTCTGATGGAGATGCTTTATGAGGGCCTCGGGGGTGTTTATGGAGAGGTGACAAACAAAGTCTTCCAGCCATTACAGAGCTGCTCTGAGGTTTGACATGCAGTTGCTTCAGCATCTCCACAACGAGACATCAAGTCAGCGTGCTCGCATGAGGAGGACCCATGTGGCCCGGTCGTTTCTTTGGAAAGAAATGATGCTGCACTGAAGGATGATGCATAATTACATGGCTGAGAGGTTGGGCGTGGTCTGTAAAGTGCAGGTGAAACTAAGCTCATGCGTGAAGGGCGGTTGATGAAGAACAGAACACCACTGAGCTGCTCACTGTAAAAAAAAGCATGGAAACATCCCCATCCAACTCTAACTGCAGCTTATTTAACTCGTACCACAACACATGATGGCATGATACGTGAATAACAGTTGATAAAGATCAGAATATGGGGGCAGTCAAGTTAAAGAATATCAAGACGGTAAAAATGTAGAACGTATAGACCGTCTGATCAAGCCTGGAACTATAACTAATCACTCGGTAATTATGAAATAGACCCTTCTTAGCTTATTTCCCAATTTGTCAACTGTACCACAGTTGTTATTCATAAATGTATATCATAATCCCAGAATGATATACCTGTGGCAGGAGTCAGAGGAGTAAAACCAAGCTGTATTCCAACCAAGACAGAAATCTGGAACAAGTTTCAGTGAAAATCGGAGCCTGAAGAAGCAGGAAAATGTGATGAAACAATGCAAAAATTGTAGTTAATTTAGAATAAGTTTCACTTTTTTACAGATCAATGAACTATTACATCTAATCAAACCAACAGTCAAACTGAAAACCTGTTATCATCTGGACGAAGGTTTGTCTTCACTCTCATCACACGTGTTTTGTATGTAACCAGTTCATCCGTTCACTCTGATCCCACTGCTTCATGTGGTGAGGCTAATGTGATGCTGAACCGGCTGAGAGGCCGCGCAGCTTCAGGAAAGGAATCATTGTTGTCTCTAATCTCATACAGGGTCAAGATTGGACAACAGAACACTCCAAACTTAAACTGGACTTGCAGTTTTTATGTGATTCCTGTATCTGTGCTCGCAGCCCTTCCTCACAGCTGAGCCTCCGTGACAGATGGCTGAGAGCTGGCGACACCTGAGCAAACCTGACTGACTCACCAGCCGTGTCACTGTTTGGAAGACTTTAAATTGGATTTATACACCATACAAGGCCCGTCCTTCCTGTCATCCTGTCACAAACCCTGCTGCTACCGCTTTGGTTGCTGTGGAGACGGGAGGCTGGCAAGGCTGACTCTGAACACTTGTGCAGTCATAAATCCTTAATCTAGCAGGAGTCACCAAGAACCTTTCAAAAAAACTCATCTTAAAAAGCCTTATCTTAAAAAGATGGTTTTGGATTAACCCCTTCAGTAAAGAGGACTGTTATGTTAATGTAGAGCCTGGATTCTGACATCATGATCGTTTTTACAAGCTAAATGCTCTGATGCTGTGTTTCAGGTCATTACAGTTTAGCACTACTTAACTTGATGTTACTGAGGTTTAAAGTGACTTGTGGTCAAACAGCACCTGAATTCCTGACAAAACTATTTTTGACCTTCGTGAAATTAAACATCAAATTTCATAGAGATCCCTGTTGAGACCAGGAACAATGTCCCTGACAGGTTTTGGTCCTGGTATCCTTTGACCAACATATGATATTTTGTCTGTATTCCTGCAGGGTCAGGTCAATGAACCAACAGTAATGTTCGATCAGACAAACCGTTGCCAAGTGCATTTGACTCTGTAAGACCCAGAAATAAAGGGATAGTCGAGTGTAAAGGAATTGTTAGGTTTCTGGGCTCATCACCGCACCTGCCACCCATCTTCTCATCATGCTCGTCTCATCTGAGAAGCTCGCATTCCTAACCTGGATCCATTTTCTGGAACCTCCGATCATTGCCGTGGTTTCCTTCTTCAATGCACGCTGGTTTTCTCACAACAATCCGTCATGTACTCCTCCGATGAAGCCAAGATTGCCTTCGTCGTGGGATTGTTATGTGGCCGGGCTCTGGAATGGGCAGAGGCCTTCCTGGCTAATCACAGTTCTGCCTCTTTGTCTTTTCAAGTCTTTTTGGGTCACTTTAAACAGGTTTTTGAGACGGCAGGAGAGATACCACGATGCCTCCCATAAGCTGCTCAGTCTCCGACAGGACAAGCGCTCCGAGGCTGACTACTCTGTTGACTTCCGCATTCTAGCAATGGAAGCGGGGTGGGACACAAGAGCCCTACAGGAGGTCTTCTATAACGGACTAAACGACTCCATCAAAGATGAACTGTTGCATTATGAAAAAACCGGCCTCACTTGACTCGTTAATCACTCTCTCCATCAGGATCGATAATCGCCTCCGTGAGCGCCGCAGTTCCCGGAACTACAAGTCCCTACCAGCCTGCCCGAGACTCATGCCCCTTCCGGCCACGCCTCCTTCTAGCCTCCCTCCGGCTGAATTTGCGGCCCATGCATTAACCCCTGAGGAGCAGATGCAGCTAGGAAGAACACGTTTAACAGAAAGACAGGAGCGTTTCACAAGAGGAGAATGTTTCCGAAACAAAGATCAAGTGGCAGTCTGCCCCCTCAAGCCAAAAGAGAGGGCCCTTCAGTGATTATGGGGACACTGAAGGGTACTGGTGCTGTTCCCCAATCTATGTTAAGCACTGAATTTTTTGTCTCCCTTTCATCAGGTTCCTGGTCACGTTCAGTTGCTGCTCTCATTGACTCTGGGGCTGAGGGAAATTTCATTAATAAAGAATTAGCCATTGAAGCCGGACTTGCGCTCATTCCCCTGGATCCCTTCTTAAAGGTTAGTGCAGCTAATGGAGAACCTCTTATGTTAATCCAGCACCAAACTGCTCCTGTGACTCTAAGTTTTTCTGGCAACCATCATGAAACCCTCCAGTTCTATGTTTTTCAGGCCACTTCCTGCCAGATCATTTTGGGTCGCCCTTGGCTTCGTTTGCACAACCCTCACATTGACTGGCAGTCTAACTGTATTCTGAGTTGGAGTCCTTATTGTCACTCTACCTGTTTGCGCTCTGTTCTTCCTGATCTGCAGACTACTAGTTTGCCACCAGACCCCCCTGACATGTCTGGCGTTCCTCCTATGTACCATGATCTTGCGGCTGTTTTTAGTAAACAGAAGGCTTCGGTCCTTCCACCTCACAGACCCTACGATATTGCCATTGAACTACTTCCGGGTGCTACCCTACCCTCCTTCCGGCTTTTCAGTCTTTCCAAACCCGAACTAAAAGCCATGGAACAAAATATCAAGGAGTCCCTAGCTGCAGGCATAATCAGACCATCTTCTTCTCCCCTGGCAGCTGGTTTCTTCTTTGTAGAAAAGAAGGACAAAACACTTCGTCCCTCCATAGATTACCGTCACCTCAGTAACATCACGATTAAGAACAAATACCCCTTGCCGTTATTAAATTCTGCTTTTGAATACCTCCAGGATGCTTCTGTATTTACCAAACTAGACCTCCGTAACGCATATCACCTTGTGCGTGTTCGGGATGAATGGAAGACGGCTTTCAACAACCTCTTAGATCACTTTGAATATCTGGTTATGCCGTTTGGGTTGACCAATGCTCCTGACAGGATTTCAGGCACTGGTAAATGACGTATTAAGAGATTTCCTAAACCGATTTGTATTTCTCAACTTGGATGACATTCTAATCTACTCCCCCACGTTGGAATCACATGTTCAGCATGTTCATCAGGTTATCCAAAGACTCCTGAAGAACAAATTCTATGTCAAGGCTGAGAAATGTGAGTTCCATGTTCCCAAAGTCTCGTTCTTGAGCTTCGTCATTGAAAAGGGTCATGTAATCATGGATCCTGCTAAGGTCTCTGTAATTAATGAATGGCCCCGACCTAAGTCACGTAAAGAGGTTTCTCGGGTTCACCAATTTTTATCTGCGCTTTGTACGTAACTATAGTACCATTGCATGTCCCTTGACTAGTTTAACTTCCCCCAAGGCCCCTTCTGTGTGGAGTCTGGAAGCTGAGGATGCTTTTAACCTCCTCAAGAACCGGTTCACGTCAACACCTGTATTGGCTCAGGCTGATCCTTCCCGACAGTTTGTTGTGGAAGTGGATGCCTCTGACACTGGGGTGGGAGCGGTCCTCTCCCAACGCACTGATTATGGGAAGCTCCACCCATGCGCCTTCTTTTCCCGTAAACTGTCAGCTCCTGAACGTAATTACGATGTAGGGAATAGGGAGTTGCTGGCCATCAAATTGGCTTTAGAAGAATGGCGCCACTGGTTGGAGGGTGCCGAACATCCCCTCCTAGTCTGGACAGACCACAAAAACCTAGAATACATCAATACAGCCAAGAGACTCAATCCTCGTCGGGCACGTTGGGCATTGTTCTTTAGCTGGTTCAACTTCACTGTTTCCTTTCGCCCAGAGTCACGCAATATTAAACCAGACACTCTGTCCCATCTACATTCCTCAGTAAACCCCGTCGTCCCCTCTGTTCCTATCCTCCCTTCCTCCTGTGTGCTAGCTAGCATCTCCTAGGAGATCAAGACCGCTATCCAACAAGCCCTGGCCACTGATCCGGACCCCGGACATGGACCAGCGGATTGCCAATACATTTCCGCTTCGGTTCGGTCACAGGTCTTGACCTGGGTCCATGCCTCTAGGTTTTCTTGCCATCCTGGTTTCCGTCGCACTCTGCTCCAAGTCAAACGCCATTTCTGGTGGCCCTCCATGACCACTGACACTAAGGCATTCGTTGCTGCCTGTACCATTTGCGCCACCAGTAAACCAACTCATCAGGCTCCCGCTGGCCTTCTTAATCCACTTCCCATCCCATCTAGGACCTTGGACTCACATTGCAATAGGCTTTGTTACCGGACTCCCAACTTCTAAGGGCAACACAGTCATCCTAACCATTGTGGACAGGTTTTCTAAGGCTGCTCATTTCATAGCCATGCCCAAACTGCCCACTGCTACAGAGACTGCCAGACTGCAGACGATGTGTTTCGTCTCCATGGTATCCCCTCAGATATTGTTTTGGATTGTGGTCCCCAATTCACTTCCAAGGTGTAGAAATGTTTTTGCCAGGGATTGGGCGCCTCGTCCAGCTTATCTTCGGGTTTCCATCCGCAGACGAACGGTCAGACGGAACGTACAAATCTGGATCTGGTGTCTGCTCTCCGTTGCGTCTGTTCCCAGAATCCCACCTTGTGGTCTGACCATCTCAGCTGGATAGAGTATGCACATAACTCCCTTGTCTCCTCTGCCACTGGAATGTCACCCTTCGAAGCTTCCTTAGGTTATCAGCCTCCTCTGTTCCCCTCTGAAGAGGCTGATTTGGCAGTTCCCTCTATGGCGGCTCATATCCGCCGTTGTCGCCGGGTCTGGTCTGCTACTAGGCAGTCACTGCTCCATGCGTCCCAACGTGCCAAGACCACTGCAGACAGGCGTCGCTCCCCAGCCCCTGTTTACTCTCCTGGACAGAAGGTTTGGCTGTCTACCAAAGACCTTCCTCTTCGCACTGAGTCACGGAAATTGTCTCCCATAGGACCTTTTGTGGTGGATTCTATCATCAATCCTACAAGTGTCAGACCACGCCTGCCCCGCTCTATGAAGGTTTATCCTGTTTTCCATGTCTCCCGCCTCAAGCCTGTGGTCACCAGCCCTTTGTGCCCTCCGTCCTTGCCCCCTCCACCCGCCCGGTTTGTGGACGGCCATCCGGTCTACACTGTCCGTAGCCTCCTGGATGCGCGCCGGCAGGGCCGTGGTCTCCAGTTCTTGGTGGACTGGGAGGGCTATGGACCGGAGGTGCGCTGTTGGGTGCCCCATTCCTTCATCTTAGACTCTGCCCTGGTGAGGGATTTTCATTGCTGGAATCCGGAGCAGTTTCGGCCGCCAGATGGCGTCCCTTGAGGGGGGGATCCTGTTAGGATTTTGGGCTTATCACCACACCTGCCACCCATCTTATCAGCTGGCAGCCTTTTTAAGGAACCACCACCCTTCAGCCAACGTCAGTCCGTCTGCTTCATGCGGTTAAGTACTGACTCTTAAGCCAAGTCTTACGTCTCGTTGTCTCATGCTAATTGCCTTGTATCTTCTTAAACCTAACCGCCTTTATTTCTCCCTTTTCAGGGATTACCATTAAGCCCATCTCTTCTTCAGTCATCTGTCCAAGCCGAGAACCATCCACGCCAGAGCCCTCCAATGCCACTGGGGACTAAATAAAACCATCTTTCATCTTTCATCTCCTGTCTCTATCCTGCTTCTGGGTCCAGCCTCACTCAACCTAACAGGAATGGGCTTCAATAAGCTTTGGCTTCTGCCTATCCCCTTTTCAAAAATGTATTTTTTTTTACTTTAGTCTTACAGGGACTTTTTTGTTTATTACTTATTCATTTATTTATTTTTTGTATTGTTCTACATGTTTGAAATAAATCTTATCCAGGTCCAGTTGGTTTGTCTGCTGGGATCGCTCTGTTCCATGCATTAAGTAACATTTAAGTAAACCCTGGGCTTGTAGAGAAGGTCCAGAACATGGCTCAGTGGACTCTGGCACCGGCATGAAACCACAACACCAAGGGATGACTCTTATTTATACATACATCAAACCTGTATTTTATGCTTTCGGAGAACCACCACCATGGTGGCTCTAGCTAGAGTTTCTAGTAACCCTAGGAACCAATCTGTCAGACATGTGACAAGCCACACAAAGAGTGGTTTATAACCCCATTATGAGAAGGACACGTCAAGATCTCATTACGTTGCCCAGATTAGTGTCATCAAAAGACCTTGAACCAGGCCTGAGGTTGGGGGTACCCTAGGGGCACCATCAGGCCTTTTTCATGACTGAATTTTGTAAATAAATCTCTTGATGGCTAAAAAGCAATGTCTGGCATTATTGGTTCAACTTCCTCTAGTTTTTATTTATTGTGGCTTTTGTCAGATTCAAGTTATTTCTTTGGCCATTGTGAGTTTTTCTTTCATTAACTGAAGGATTGTAACAGTTCTGTCCAAATGTGTATTTGCTCTTCCTGTTCTTTTCTGGACTGAGAGGTCTGAGGTCTTTCCAGATATCTGTTGTAGCCACTCCTCCAGCTTGGGGGTTACTGCCCCGAGTGCTCCAATTACCACAGGCTCCACTGTCACCTTCCCTTTCCAGGCTTTCTCCAGTTCTTCTCTGAGTCCCTTTTATTTCTCCAGTTTCTCATGTTCCTTCTTCCTGATGTTCCATCGCTTGGCACTGCCACATCCACCACAACGGCTTTCCTCTGTTCTTTATCCACCACTACGATGTCTGGTTGGTTCTCCATTACCATCATATCAGTCTGGCTCTGGAAGTCCCACAGGATCTTTGCCCTTTCATTCTCTACCACCTTCGGGGGTGTTTCCCATTTTGACCTTGGGGTTTCCAGTCCATATTCTGCACACATGTTCCTGTATATTATTCCAGCCACTTGATTGTGGCGCTCCATGTATGCTTTACCTGCCAGCATCTTACACACTGCAGTTATGTGCTGGATTGTTTCAGGCACCTCTTTACACAGCCTACACCTTGGGTCTTGTCTGGTGTGGTAGATCTACACCTTGGGTCTTGTCTGGTGTGGTAGATCTACACCTTGGGTCTTGTCTGGTGTGGTAGATCTACACCTTGGGTCTTGTCTGGTGTGGTAGATCTACACCTTGGGTCTTGTCTGGTGTGGTAGATCTACACCTTGGGTCTTGTCTGGTGTGGTAGATCTACACCTTGGGTCTGGTCTGGTGTGGTAGATCTACACCTTGGGTCTTGTCTGGTGTGGTAGATCTACACCTTGGGTCTTGTCTGGTGTGGTAGATCTGAGCCTCTATCGCTCTGGTGCTCAGGGCTTGCTCCTGAGCTGCCAGGATGAGCGCTTCAGTGCTGTCCTGTAGGCCAGGCCTTTCTAGCCATTGGTAGGACTTCTTGATATCAGCCACTTCAGTTATGGTCCGGGGGTACATCCCATGCAGGGGTTTGTCCTCCCATGAGGATCTGTCCTCCAGCACTGTATCCTCTGCGCTCCATTGCCTGAGACATTCACTGAGCACACTGTCAGTTGGGGCCTTGAGCTTGATGTGTTTGTGCATCTTGGATGTTTTCCTCAGTCCTCGTTCTACTTCCCTGCAGCTGGGGTACAGTTTTGGGGTGCTGGATTTGTGATGGAACCCTACAAAGAGACATGAGAGCCAAATTCGGCCTGGAAAGAATTTGATGTTAGAAATGTGAGAGATAGATGCTAGACTGTGTAAGCAGCTATTAAAGATGCTGTTTGGTGTTTCCACAAGGAAACTCAGCTTAGTGAAGCACACATGAGATTTGACCCATCATGCTCTGAATGGTGCTCGGAATAATTTGCAAAGAGGCAATTTTTTGGTCAATATTGGTCAGGGATTAGTGGTCAGTACCAGCATCACTCGAAGACTATGTGCTGCTATCATGGACTTTAGACCTGTCCGTCCATGGTATTGTTCCCTTCAGACAACTCTGCAGCCCTCCCTAGATCAGATGAAAGTAAAACAGATTTGATTCAAACAAATAGGAAAATCTAAACACTGCAAGTGAACGTTAACAAGACCTTACAAAGACAAAGTTGGCATACACACAAAAAGGCATCAAAACTGCGAAGAACAGTTGAGCCAAGAGCTTTAGCATCTTTTGGCATCTGACCACCGTGCTGCTGTGTAAAACAGAAAAAACGTTACATTCCTGACAAGTGACGTAAATTCTACGTTTGGAAGACCTCAAACTTCACCATGGGCCACACTTTACACCGGACTTTGGACCTGAGTATAATTAACGTTAAGGTTGATATGATCACATAGGGGTCAGTCAAACATAGAACTTTATTTTATGCATATTTCAAGACATGTAAATCTGAAGACTCCTGTCTTTACAGCACTCTATTGTGTGTTTCTTTTGTGAGTCAACATGTTGGAACATTTTCTCCTCTGCCTTTAAGAGCAGCCAGCTGTCACTCAGCACGACCATTCATTACTGAGGTAACCTGGCCTGAACCTGGCAGATGCTAACTTCCTGTCACTGATACTTCCTCTGACCTTCAGGCTGTGCCAGCACCACTGTATCCAGCCACACACAAACAAACACATGAGGAGACGCAGACTTTCTGCTGCCCGAGGCTGGAAGGAGTGAAAATCACTGATTGTTGTATATTTTCATTCATGTTTTGATTGCTGGGATGTAGAGCAAAAGGACTCAAAACATTTGCTTTATAGAATCTATTAGCAAACCTCTCCGGCAGAAGAAATCTTGGTCCACACCTCTGTGTAACTTTGCTTCTGTTCAGTTATAGTTTTGAGTCATGGTGGTTCGCAGATGGAGAATTCCACACAAGCTAGTTTATTTTGTAGTTTTGCTTTAAACTCAGTTGCAGACTTTGTGCAACAGAAAACATGTTAAGAACACAGAAGTGACTTGTTTTCTAGCAGTCATCTTGATGTTGCTGTAATAACAGTAAAAATAATAATGGATTGGATTTATCTGCTTTTCCTGACACTCAAAGTTCTTCCAAAGTGTCCGTTATTCATTCATACTCGGGGATGGTAACTACTGATGGACCACAGCTGCCCTGGGGCAGACGGATGGGGGGGTGGCTGCCAGTTCACGCTTATGGCCCCCTGACCATCACCGGGACATTCACACACCAGTGGAGACACACTGGAGGCAGGGAGGGGGAAGTGTCTTGCTCAAGGACACGACGACGGTTGACTTGGGGGAACCACCAAGCCGGGGATCGAACCACCGCCCCGTCGATCTGTCTGAGCTGTCTGAGCTGCTCAACCACCTGAGCCACTGCCGCCCAAGAAAAAGATTATTGTCACAAACTTTCACAGTTTGAAAACACTTTGAAACCTAATAAAAAACACAAAATCAGAAACTATGTCAGACACTGTGAAAGCAGTCTATGGTCATATTCAATCTGGTATCAGATTTCCAACAGATTAGATTAGATTAGAGTTTGAAGGCTCTCTGTGACGATCACTTTAGTTTGAAGCTGCCTCAGATGCCAATATAACACAAAATAATACTCCAATACTCTGCTGCTGTGTCTATCTCAGTATCGTGATATTAATCAGATAGCGTTGTTGTTGTCGTCGTCCCCGTCTTCCTTTTCACAGCCACCTCCACTAGTACAGCAAAACTGCAAAAACCCCAATATTTCTCCTCTACTGGTACAGATGAAAGTCACCTGTTTTGGGTTTCTTCAGACTCCCTGCTTTGCTGCAGACATCACTGATGATGTAGTGACAGAAAGTCATCTTTTTGGTACCGTTTTGGTTTTTTTGCTTTTGTGTTTTGTTTTGTTTCTGTTCTGTCATATTTTGAGTTCACTTCCTGTTTTATTTGTATGTTTTCCTGTTGTGTTGTTGTTCTGAGTTTTTTCTTTGGTTCCCATCTGCCCTCATTGTTTCCACGTGTGTGTCGTCAGTCCTGTCTTTCCCTTCCTCCTGTGCTGCTCCATAGTTGGTTCTCAAGTTCCTGTGTTGTTGTAGTTCAAGTTTCAAGTCTGCCTGCGTGCTGCAGTGGTATTTAGTTTAGTTTAGTTTTAGTTATTAAAGATCCCTTTTTGCCTAGAACCTCCTGCCTCCTCCTCTCTGCGCCTGGGTGCTTCCTTCATTTCCCCCCGTAACACTTTTATGCTCTGGGAAGCTTTGCTTACTTACCTGCTGTGCTGCTTTCACTGCACTAGAACTAATGTTTCAGGAAGTGAGTGTAGTTAGTGGTCTACGATGTCTGTCATCACCGGTGACGTTTCATGTTGTGGGTTAAGCTAAAGCAGCAGATGCAGTTCTAGCTTCTGACGTTAGCTGGTGCTGTGAGATCTGCTTCAGCAGCAGAACCAGCTCCTGGTTCTGTTGGTGAGGAGGACAGACGTTGATCCACAGCTGACCATCTGTTTGCAGAGAAACACCTGCATGGAAGGGCGGGCTGCCAGCCAGCTGTCAGCAACTGTTCTACCTGTCAACCTCTACCAAGTTGACAACACAACGTTTCCAGAAAGTCCACAATGGCTGCGTTTCCATCACAATCATCGCATAACTTTGTTCAATTTCAGGAAATGTTGAAAAAACACAATTTCACAATGACACAATTTCCATTAATTCATAATTTTGTAGATAAACATAAACAAATTCTCACAAGTCGTTCAAAACATGGTGATCGATGTGAACAATGATTGATTGACAGCAGATCCATTCACATTTCTGCCACAGGACTAGCTCTCATCATCGTCTATCAAAGGAGACGTTGACGTCTTACAGAGCGGCGAGCTCCTTTCACGAGGGAGGGGCTACGGATGAAGCTGTTTTAGGAAATGGTGGTTGGTGATTTTCCAGAGGAGCTGTGGATCCAACAATTCCACATGAGCTGTGTGACGCTGTGGGAACTCTGGTGGCATTCGCTGTGCAGCGACATAGGCCGCCAGGTCCTACCAAGAAGCTCATCGCCATCCGGTTGTTGGTCATGTGACTCATTTCATTTAAGAGAAGTGCTTCCATTACAGTTTTGGGAAATATTTCAAATTCGATGCACCTCAAAAACCACCTCCTCCAAGAGCAAAAACCTTTTTTAAATAAATGCGTCTTTTATTCCTATTTTCATGTTTCCATTAGGACACCATGCTCACTATTCATGTCTTCTTTTTTAAATGGCAAGTATGACGTCACCGATTTTATGAAGGGAAAATCTAATCAATACGAACATTTTATGACGTATATTTATGAACGCACTGTGTTGGATTTATAAATACTGATAAAACCGTAGATGGTTTATCAAAAAAAAAGTCCACATGCATTTTTTATACAGTTTTGTTCATTGTAGTCTGTCTTCAACAATCTAGTGAGCATTGATGCACACTTTTTCACAGAGCCTTGTGGGAAATTTCTAGGCCACTTTAGCTCTTGTGCTATCCAAGGCATGTTTATGTTGGGAGTGGGGTCATCTAGACCCACTAGACAGATGCTGAACCTTTTTTCTTCAATGATTTGTGATCTTCACTGGTGTCCATGGATTACATGAAATCCTCTCCACCTTTATCCACCTTTGTCATGGTAGGAGAACACCTCAATGGAAGGGGGGGGGGGGGGGGGGTCATCTGGACCCCCATAAGAGAGCACAAGGGATATAATGGAGGAAATGGGACACAGCCTGTGATCAGACCTGAGGGCAGACCACACAGGAAAGGCTGCCCTGCTTTAGGCAACCAACCTTCACTGTTGACTTGTGCTTTCCAACCAACTAAAGTGAATTGATTCATTTTTAGATAAAATCACTAAGGCACACTCAGTTTGGCTGTGTAAGACAACATTAACCACTTCTGTGTTTGATCGTAGGCAACTTATTTATCCCAGAAAAAACAACATGGCCTTGTTTCATAAGAGCCCCTCCCTGACACTGTCCCTTCCTCCGTCTAGCCCTTTTAAAAGCCGGACTGGGCTGGTTATCTTCATCATGACATCATCTACCTCCTGTGTCCTCTATCGCAGTGACAGGCTGGTGTTTCTCCCAACCCCACGCAGGACTGAAGGCTACACTGACCATGAGACCCTCTGACATTTAATCAATCCTGAACTGGTTTGCTGCGTGCAGCAGCCGTTTATCTGTGGACGGTCCAGCAGACGTGGCTCTGGCTAACCTCACCCAGAGGTCAAATAAAGGCAGAACAGCTGATCCCATGCTGGCATACGTGCACATTGTGTGTCTCTGTGAGTCCCACTGAGCTATAAAGGTGGCAGTAGGTGGCAGTATTCCCCCTTTTCAATGGTTTACCCTCAATTTGTAGATGAAAGATGAAGGGCTAACGAAAAATAAAAAATCCTCTTGAGCTCAAACTGAAAGTTAAATTGCCCGGCAGGCGGTATTTCTCTCTCTGCTGTACTGTGCGGGTGTTGGGGGGTCCCGGCTGCCGCTGCTGCTGTGGTGGGGGCCGCGGTGGGGGCCGCGGTGGGGGGGGGGGGGACTGGGTTCTCTCCCTCGTTTTACATTCCATCATCCATCCCAGAAGAACATAAACTCTCACTCCAGAACAGGTTCTATCTCACCTTTGAACAAACAGTTTGTGTGACTGAATGAAATGTTTCACATGTGTCAGTCTGAATGCATAAGTGTGCGTGTGTGAATGTTAGTGGCAGTGTGTCCATGTAGGCTTGTGTGTGTGAACACTTTTGGAGCCAACAGGTGTGTTTGTAACATTTGAGTGTGTGTGTGTTTCATGGATCTTAACCTGTCAGTGGTGATTCTAAAGCTCCTGCTTTCTGAGGCTTCATGATCTCACCCTCGCTACTATAATCACCCCTCCACCCCCCTCTTATCTTTCATCCCTCTCTCTTCTTTCCTCCTTTTCTTTTCCGTCCAGTCCAAAAAAAAAACATTTACAAATATAATTAACATGAATAAAGTTTAGCTGAAATTAGAAAAGGGGTTTATTTAAATATACGTCTGGTGTAGCATAAGATTCATAACCTCTGTTGTTAAAGTAAAATATGTCCAACACAAAAGGCTTCCAGCTCTCATCTGTTTGCTTAGCTGTTGGACAGGACAAGTTAAAAAAGAAAAAAAAGAGATTTAAATCTGACTCAATGATTTAACAGAGGAGGTTTTTTGAATGAAACGTTAAATTTAAATTCTGTTTTTTGTTTCGCACAGATTTGGATATTTTTTCTTAGGGGACTGTTTCTGTGACCGTTAGACTTTCAGGTGATAAATGATTCAAATGAAATCACTTTCATACTTTGACCTGGCAGACATGTTTGTAGGACAGCTGTTAGGGGTCAAGAGGTCACACTGAGGTTTAAACACATGAGGGCAGTGTGTGGTCTCAGCTCTCTGGCGTTCCAACCATAAACTGTACACACATGTAAAGACATGAAGCTGTAACGTGGGATCACATTTTCCTAATTCTAGATTAAAGTACATTTTCCAGCTGTTTACTTTCGCTACACACACGGTCACCAGGCAGACATTATGGGGCATTATGGGGCACGTGGATTGGATATGTTCCAGTCTGTCCATGCTACACAGCATTAGCTGCTGTGTGGAAGTGTGATGGCGTTTAACCCTTGTGCTATCCTAGGCACTTTACCATTCGGAGTGGGGTCATCTAGACCCACTAGACAGTGTGCTGAACCTTTTTTTCTTCACTGGTTCAATGGCTTACATGAAATTTTTCCACCTTTATCCACCTTTGTCATGGTAGGGAGAACACGTCAAAGTAAGGGTGGGGTCATCTAAGATAGCACAAGGGTTAATGCTGTTGGCATGCAGCTGATGGTCTGTGTTCTGTGTGCAGGACGCCTCCATCGCCCACCGCTTCCATCTGATGCGGGAAAAGCACCCAGAAAAATTCAACAGCAGGTTAGTAGATTTTGTGAGTTGATGGGACCCCCACCCCACACCTGCATAGGCCGTCCAGAGATCAGTGACAGGGAAGCTGGTGTGGAGGGGGACCCGTGGGTCGGCAGCATTGACTTGGCTTGTGCCCAAAGATGGCACACAGCTGTCCAGCTGCAGCTTTGAACACTGACACCCATATAAATACGGTCTTTCCACGCAGCACCCGACATTCATGTTGTTTTTTTAAGGGCTGAAAACATTAGCACCTTCTGCAACATTGAAAACTGATTTAGGGAAAATAAAGCATAAAGAAAAGGGGATCATCTGAAGTCGATGGAGAAGTGGTTTTTAGATGACAACTGCTGGACTGTCAGGTCTGCTCCTGGTCTGGTTCACCAGAACTCTAGTTTGGACTAACTTTGGTCCTCCTGAGAACCAGGGTCTCTATTCACTTGCAGATGAACTCTGGTGCAGTTCACTTCAGTGGGAATGCAGACAGACTTTCAACGAACCAATGAGTGGAGGAGAACCACAGCTTCATGAGTTGCAGGACCCACCGCTTTTCATCTTCCTCTTTTTTTCTGGGGGCTCCAAGTTTGCAGTTGTTCAGACTGCAGGTTTTTTCCTGGTGGTTTAGTCCGCTCCTGTCTTTGGTTGTCTCCTGATGTGAGCCTATGTGACGATCAAACAAGATGAAGGGTCCACAGGAATGTTCTGCAGAGGAAGGTCCCTTCTGAACTGCACCTCATCTCTGAATTTTCCCGTTTTTCTTAACAGCCGTCACAAACTCCAAGGATCTCAGGGATCACAAAAAAGTTGAACATTTCAAGCTGAAGTTTGTGTGTCTCATATAAGCATCTACAGTGACTCTTCAAAGACAAACGCTGGAACATCAGCTCCCCGGAGCCCTCACCTTCATCCAGTACAGAGAGCATTTTTGTGCTGATGTGAACATGGAGGTTCAACACCTCTTCCTGCTGAGCATCTCATCTCATGGATCTGCTTCTGTTTCCTGATCACAAGAACGTCCACAAATGCTAACGCCGTCTGAGCAGCCAGTGAACACTGACGCATTGTTCTGTGCATTTCTGATTGATGGCTCCAACTGCTCTGTTGTGTTGAGACTGATGTCCTGGCAGCGTGTGTGTCTCTGAACCCTTCCAGCTCCTCCAGTTGAAAGGCCTGCAAGCAGTCTGCAGCAGATGATGGCTCACCTTTGACCCCTGAGAGAGGCCCAAAGCCTTCAGCACTGGGCCATGTTGTTCTCGCCACTCCTCACGCCTGGATGTGTGCCATGTTCACACGCTTAACACTCACCTCCTCGTCCCCCAGTTTGCAGCAGTGGGAGGAGCAGACCAGGACATGTTAGAGAATCTAACATGGAGAGAACAAGGATGGGACCTTCCTGTTCCAACACCGCTGCACGTCAGAGCAGAAAGGAAGACATGGATGACCTAGCAGGACTGATCTGCACAGAGTCCAGATCTGAACCCGACAGAAAACCTCACTTTCCAATGTGAGGAACAGTTGTTCTCTACAGCAGTGTTTTTCAACCTTTTCTGAGCCACGGCACACTTTAACCTTAAAAAAAATCCCGCGGCACACCAGGATCCAAAAATTAAAAAAAAACACACAAAAAAAACGGAGAAACTCATAGTCTGTATTGATCTACAGTCCCTCCATGATCTCACATGCATTTTTGAGATAATTGTTGCAGAAAAAGCTGGAAAATGCAGCTGTTTTTTTCTAAAAGATGCAATAAAAGTTAAGTTAGAAGATTTGAAAACAGTTCGATGTGTGTTCGTTGGTTTCAAGACGTTTAACAACAGATCTTGTGCGCGGTCAGTCTCACAACCCAATGCATCATGGGAGATGTAGTGCATAAAACGGCCGGTGGAGATCGCGTCTCTGAGCTTCATGGTTTTGTTCTCTTGTTCCACGGTCTGACACCGGATTCTGTGGAAAGCTACACCGCTAAAGACGAGCTTTAGCTGGTATTTTTGTTAGAACTGAGCGATTTTACGAGCTAAATCGGGACAAGGAAGTGAAGACTTTAACCACTTCTGATTGGTCAGACTGATGACATGTGATTAAGCCTTCAAGAATGATTGGTGGAGACAATTAAAGGGGCGGGACTTTTACAAAATACAGCCGGAGCTGCAGCTGAATCGCGGTACGTCATTCTTATCAAAATGTCTTTAATAAAATAAAATAAACGCAAAGAAAAAGTATTTTACGATCTTTTATATTCCTAACTCCTCAGTGTTTTATCAAGTCCTGTTTGGATGAACAGAGAGCTGAAATCCTAGAGATGGAAAATGTTTTTATATCAGTTAATGAGGGCAATTCCCCACGGCACACTTGACCATCTCCCACAGCACACTAGTGTGCCGCGGCACACTGGTTGAAAAACACTGCTCTACAGAACCCATGTGATCATCACTCAGATGAATTATCTGCTGGATGGAGGTTAAAAATGTTCAGTCACTCTGGTTGGTGGTTAGATGTAAACGCACATATGACCTTGAACCACTCCTGATGAAAATGCCAGACAAATATGACAGTGAAGGTAACCATGGAGACGGGCCGACGTGAGGCACACTCCAAGCCTTTCAGACTCATAGCTGAGTCCATTTCTGGCCGGCAGATCAGTGTTTGCCTTTTTACATGCAGCACATTTTCTGAGTCCACTTCACAGCTTTGATCTGGTTTCGTCTGGTGCTCCTTTTGGTTTGTTAGGTGTGAAAGCTCACCCAAGCTCTGGTTTGGGTCTGTGTTCACTTGCAGATGAACTCTGGTGCGGTTCTCTTCAGTGTGAATGCAGACAGACTTTCCACAGAGAGGAGGAGAAGCAAAGGGAGCAGATGCTGTAAGCACCGTGTGTTCGTGTGAATCTGAAGGAGCGGGAACCATGAAGATATGCATGCTGGGTAATGGAGGTCGGGAGGTCTTTCATAGATGATCATCAGAGGACAGCAGGACCAGATGCTGTTCGTCTTCCTGATTTTCTATGTCCTGGTCAAAACTCCCCCAAATGAGCAGCTGTTGGAACTGCTTGATTTGACAAGAAGGCTGTCTCCATTTTTGATTTTTCTCAAAGGCCCACCACCACTGGAGCAATGGCGGACGCCGTCATCAGACACAGTTCAGTTAGAGAAAACATTTTTCCTTTTTAGATTTCTAAGTAATCATTTGAATGTTAATAAAACTAAATCAAAATGTTTAAGAACGTAATTCTTGTTTTTATCTATTTTATTTATTTTGTTATTTTTATTTATTTTTCTTACCTACTGTTTTTAAATTATTACTGTTTTATTTATTAATATTTTTAGTCTATTGATATTTTTACTGGTTTTATTGTTATTAATATGTGTATGTGTTTTATAAGTGTGAGCAGATGGCCATTTTTAAATTTCCTTAGGGATTATTAAAGACTTATTCTATTCTATTCTATTCTATACAATTCTCTCCACTTTTCATAACTATATGGATTAAACAACAGCTATACACATCCACTGAGACTGTTTTAGAATTTACGATTGACACTTAAAAGACACTGTCTTTTTTTTGCTGTAATTTTCTTTAAAACAATAAAATAACATCACAAAGTTTAAAAAAATCCTGTTCAGTGAAGCTATCCTAGAGAGTACATATAACCACAGAAAAGGGTCCACAGGCTCCGCATGAGGGTGGAAAGGTGGAGAAGGAAGTTGAGGTTGTGAGGAGGAAAAGTGGAGGAGGAAGGTTAGGTTCCTTGAGGAGGAAAAGTGGAGGAGGAAGTTGAGGTTCTTGAGGAGGAAATGTGGAGGAGGAAGTTGAGGTTCTTGAGGAGGAAATGTGGAGGAGGAAGTTGAGGTTCTTGCATAGGAAACGTGGAGGGGGAAGTTGAGGTTCTTGCGGAGGAAACGTGGAGGAGGAAGTTGAGGTTCTTGAGAAGGAAAAGTGGAGGAGGAAGTTGAGGTTCTTGAGAAGGAAATGTGGAGGAGGAAGTTGAGGTTCTTGAGGAGGAAATGTGGAGGAGGAAGTTGAGGTTCTTAAGGAGGAAATGTGGAGGAAGAGGTTGAAATCCTTGTGAAGGAAAAGTGGAGGAGGAAGTTGAGGTTCTTGAGGAGGAAATGTGGAGGAGGAAGTTGAGGTTCTTGAGGAGGAAATGTGGAGGAGGAAGTTGAGGTTCTTGAGGAGGAAATGTGGAGGAGGAAGTTGAGGTTCTTGAGGAGGAAATGTGGAGGAGGAATTTGAGGTTCTTGCGGAGGAAACGTGGAGGGGGAAGTTGAGGTTCTTGCGGAGGAAACGTGGAGGAGGAAGTTGAGGTTCTTGAGAAGGAAAAGTGGAGGAGGAAGTTGAGGTTCTTGAGAAGGAAAATAGAAGGAGGAAGTTGAGGTTCTTGAGAAGGAAACGTGGAGGAGGAAGTTGAGGTTCTTGAGAAGGAAATGTGGAGGAAGAGGTTGAAATCCTTGTGAAGGAAAAGTGGAGGAGGAAGTTGAGGTTCTTGAGGAGGAAATGTGGAGGAAGAGGTTGAAATCCTTGTGAAGGAAAAGTGGAGGAGGAAGTTGAGGTTCTTGAGGAGGAAATGTGGAGGAGGAAGTTGAGGTTCTTGAGGAGGAAATGTGGAGGAGGAATTTGAGGTTCTTGCATAGGAAACGTGGAGGGGGAAGTTGAGGTTCTTGCATAGGAAACGTGGAGGGGGAAGTTGAGGTTCTTGCGGAGGAAACGTGGAGGAGGAAGTTGAGGTTCTTGAGAAGGAAAAGTGGAGGAGGAAGTTGAGGTTCTTGAGAAGGAAACGTGGAGGAGGAAGTTGAGGTTCTTGAGAAGGAAAATAGAGGAGGAAGTTGAGGTTCTTGAGAAGGAAAATAGAAGGAGGAAGTTGAGGTTCTTGAGAAGGAAATGTGGAGGAGGAAGTTGAGGTTCTTGAGGAGGAAACGTGGAGGGGGAAGTTGAGGTTCTTGCATAGGAAACGTGGAGGGGGAAGTTGAGGTTCTTGCGGAGGAAACGTGGAGGAGGAAGTTGAGGTTCTTGAGAAGGAAAATAGAAGGAGGAAGTTGAGGTTCTTGAGAAGGAAACGTGGAGGAGGAAGTTGAGGTTCTTGAGAAGGAAAATAGAAGGAGGAAGTTGAAGTTCTTGAGAAGGAAACGTGGAGGAGGAAGTTGAGGTTCTTGCGGAGGAAACGTGGAGGAGGAAGTTGAGGTTCTTGCGGAGGAAAAGTTGGAGGAGGAAGTTGAGGTTCTTGAGAAGGAAAAGTGGAGGAGGAAGTTGAGGTTCTTGAGGAGGAAAAATGGAGGAGGAAGTTGAGGTTCTTGAGAAGGAAACGTGGAGGAGGAAGTTGGGGTTTTGAGGAGGAAAAGTGGACGAGGAAGTTGGGGTTTTGAGGAGGAAAAGTGGAGGAGGAAGTTGTTATCCAGGAGGCAGAAGTGTCGTCCTTTGAGCAGCTCAGACCAGCTTTGTGGTTCATTGCTGGTTTTGTACTGAGTAAGTCACGTGTGCCATCTGGGTCCTTCAGGTACCAATCCAGTATGTGGAGTAACCTTTATAAGAACTCCACCACCACCAACCATATTTGAATGAGAACTATGGCTGAGTAACATGAACCTAAGCCGTGAGTGAAACAGACAGTTTTGTATTAAACCAGAAACTAAAAGTGTTGAAGTGACCTTGAACAGGCTGTGTTTGGGATACATGGATGGCAGAACAGATGATGAGAGTGCTCCCACTCCGTCCTCTCCTGTCCTCACAACAGCTTCAGCACCTCCTGTTGTTGAGGAGTCCCCTGGTGGAGGAGGTTTCTCTCAGAAGGAGGCTGCTTGAGGTTTGCTCTCCCAAACCGGGGCAGCAATAATGTCAGACTGAAGTGGCTTTCCTCTCCCTGGAACTGTCACATTATTTAAAATCCTTTTATGTCCCAAGTCTGCATTCATTTTGGGGCAGAATCATGGGAATGGTGGCGGAAAGGCTTATCGTCCATCAGAGACGGCAGAGAAAGAGTGACTTAATTGCATTTTTTCGGAGCGTCTCAAGTGGAAGCAGCTTAATGAGGCTTGGCTCGCAGACAATCTGCCGCAATTAATTGAGATCTCAAATGTGCTCATAATCCCCTGATTTGACAGCAGCACAGGTTCTGGGGAGGCATTAAGGTGGGGGGGGGGGCAGGTCATTAGCAGCTCTGGTCAAACAGAGCAGGGTGTGGGCTCCTCGTAAAGTGTTTCTGTGGATGCCGTCCTCTGAATTCAGACACACCCTCACTGCACTCACTGTTGTGTCAATAGTCACCATGTTTCTTCTGCCGGGTGTTTGCATGTCCAAACGATGCTGTCACATCAACAAGGATCACAAGTGACTCCAGGAGATCTGGGTTCAAACTTGAGTTGTAGTGCAGTTGGGGCGGCCGTGGTGCAGAGGTAGAGCGGTTAACCATCAGAAGATTGCTGGTTTGTTTCCGGCCTCTGTGTCGAAGTGCCTTTTACAAAGCTGAACCTCATACTGCCCTTGTGGCCGTAGGTTGGCGCCAGTGTCTGAATGTCTGTGTGAATGTGTGTGGGAACGTGTGTGTGAATGTCACACTCTCTGCTGCACCCACACAGGAATATCATCCAAACGTTCTCACTCCATCTGACATAGAAAACCATCTGCTTGAACAGCAGTGCTGCCCTTGGTGAGCAGAGACTTGCTGAAGCCGCACAAAGAACATCAGACATTTGACTGACAGCAGCTTCAATCAGGAAGTTAGAAACTCAGGTCACTAAAGAAGCTTGGATTGTTCTTCGGATCCCTTTCAGATATCTCTGCTGTCAGAATGAAACTGTCTGAGTCGTTGTGTCTTTTTGTCAGCTGGGATCGTGTGTGTGTGTTGTGTGACAGTGCAGGTTTTGTTATTTTCAGCTAATGTTGAGGCCCAAACTCAGCAGACACGCCCTCAGGTGTGATGCGTGTCACTGGAAATACCATGCATCCAAGTCTGTGAGTGTGGTCACAGCAGGCGCCGTCAGCCACGGCTGTAAGGCAGTCAGGACGCAGCATCATGGTCATCAACAGGACCCTTATGAAGGGGGCGGGGCTAACAGAAACTCCTTCTTTCTCATTTTTTAAGTCCTTGGGGGGGAGAGGAAACCAAACACTAACTGAGATTATGCTCAGTTCTCAGAAAAAGACATTTTACCAAAACAGACAGCGCCTGAAGTCGGGAGGGTCTGAGCCTTTTTTGATGCTGTGGTAGAACTCGAGTTCATGACAGATCCAGACAAAGACTGCTTCTCTGCCAGACGTCAGATGGATCTTCTGCTTCTGAGTGTTGTGATGTTTCCCATCCACACACAAACTACACACTCAGGGTGTTGTCTCTGCACACCCACAACACCATTAAGGGGAGTTTGTTTATGCAGCAAGCTCACATGCAGGTAAAGTACATCTCACCTGCAGCTTTTCCTCCTCACAAGCTTCCTTCTGGGTCAGGACACGGAAAGACCTTCAGCCAGAGGTGGAGCTGAAGCCACAGCTTTAGCTTCTCTGCTGGGGGGGGTCCTGACGACCTGTCGCACCATGTCCATAGAAAAAATGGGTAACGCTTTCTTTACTGTACAGTACTTACAGTGTACTTAAGTGGCATTTAAATGATACTTATTGTGTTACTACTGTGTATTTACAGGGTATTTACATGGTACTTTTTATGTAAAAGAAAGTCAGCCCTATTTCCACTCAACTACATGGTACTTTCCGTAGTAAATGCTGGGACAGCATTAACTCCTTAACTGACTTTCTTTTACAGTCCAGTTTCATTGTACTTAAGTGGAAGTTTCTGTGGTAAATTCATGGAAAATACCATGAAACATACGAGTGCAGACTGTATTTAAAGGTATTTTATTTGTACTTACCTTGTTCTTACACGTGGTAAGTACTACACAAGACACCTTTGCACAACATGTAAATACCCATTAAGTATATTATAAATAGCCAGTATGTAACACATAAGTATTAATCAAATAGGACTACATAAATACACATCAAGTACCATGTACGTACCGAGTAGATACAAAATAGTACCATGTAAGTACCCAGTAAGTCCCATAAAAAGTACCATGTAAAACACCCTGTAGTTACACAATAAGTACCATGTAAATACCACTTAAGTACATTGTAAGTACTGTACTGTAAAAGACCAAAAAATTTTCATTTTTTCTACGGGTTGGCTGAACGGTTTATGACCTTGATATCTCATACAGGCCACCTGTGTACCCCATACCCGTTTGCCCATGTTTGCCCCACATTCAGCCCTTATCCACCCATACGGGCCCATAGCCCACCATGGCATTCACCATACCAGCATGGTTTGGATCTTCCTTTGGTTTGGTTTCTGTTTTGTTCTAGTCATGTTCTGTCTTCAAGAAGATGACGGAGCTCAGCAGTAAAATAACAAAATCCACTGTCTGAAAACAAGAGTCTGACCTGGAGGCCTGCAGCTCACAGCACTCCACCCTCCTGTGTACTGTGTTCCAGGACCGGGCCTGGATCGGTCTAGGACCGGGCCTGGATCAGTCCAGGACCGGCCCTGGATCGGTCCAGGACCGGGCCTCTCACAGTGGATGATTTTGAATGAAAAACCTTGAACCAGGGCAGAACATGTAGTGGACCTTTGTTTTCTGACGTAGATTTCCTCAGACATCCACAGATTAGCCTGACGAGCTCTGCTGCCTCTCTGCTCTCAGTGAAGCAGCAAGGCTTCTTCACTGTTCTGTCTGGTGGGTGTGTCCTCACCCCCGCCCCACCACCACCACCACCAACACACGAAAGGCGGAGTCAGGAGGACACACAAAGCACTGTTGACTGAAAAGCTTCTCTAGAGACAAAAGTCCCATCCAGGTTCAGCACAGTGAAGCCTCTCTGTATGTTCATGTGGAAACCACAATTGGAGCAGGATATGAAGAAGGCAGCCCCCCCCCCGATGCAGCCATGGATGGAGAGGCCACAGTTCCATCATGGAGGTTCTTTTCTGGGAAACATTTGTAAAATTCCCTCAGATAAAGCATGATGACTGACTGTCCCTTCAGCAGCCTTAGCCCCCGTGTCAGACTGGGGGGGTGGGGGTCCCCCAGGTCCGGGTGTGGAACCAGAAAGTTTCCTGAGCTGCAAACACAAACTGGAATGCCCTCTTCTTCTTCACAGGAACGCATTTCCTCCACAAACATTCCTGCATCCACAGGCTGAAAACAGGAAGTCTCCTAACTTTCTGTTCCCTCTCATTTCTAGAATGAAGAACAAGCTCTGGTACTTTGAGTTCGGCACCACAGAGACCATATCTGCCACCTGCAAGAAGCTGAACGAGTGCATAGAAGTGGAGGTGAGATGCTCCATCTTCTATTTCTGTAAGTCTTTCTATTTGCTGCTGAAAAGCAAAACCTGCTGAAAGGTGAAATATAATCCTCTCATTGCAGCTCCTCAGTCACTGTGTCTGTTAAGACCAGCAGGAAGCACAGATGCTGACATGAAAACATGCTTTCCACACAGTTACATGTCAGAAATCCAAAGTGTTTGTCCTGGATGAAGTGAGGAGAGGACACATGTGGTCCTCTGGTGAAGCAGACACTCCAAATAAGAACCAAAGAAGAGATGAGCAAGATCAGATAAGACGTCAGGGAAAACGTGATCATCGGGGTGACATGCTGTTTCCACCTTTGTGTTTATTGAGCTCATGTCAGTTATGACAGTAATCTAGAAGTATTGGTTTATCGTTCCAGGAAATGGCCATTAATGTGCATCAAATGAATGGATGAAGTCTAAACTCCCATGATGCACTGCTGCTTGCTTGCTTAAGTCATTGTCCATAACTAGAAGTGCGGCTAAAAAATGATAAAATTGTGTCGTCATTGACCTTTCAGCTGATGTCCAACCAGACCGGGGGGGTTTGGGGGGAGGGGGGGGGTCCTGTTTGACCGATGGGTCAAAAACAGCAAACTGCAGTTTTCAAACATAGATGGGCCCCTCTGCTAATCGGTCCATGTTCTTTCAAACTCTGGAGTGACACCCCTCCACCACCTGCTCCTCTGTGCTCAGCAACGCTGGTGACCGTCAGAGGACAGAAACTTTATCAACTAAACCATGTCTGACAAAAGAGCAGCAGACACCAGGAACGTCTGTACGCCGGGGGGGTCAAACAGAGACAGACAGAAGCTGTGGTGCTTGATGAGTAAAAGGCGCATAATCACTGAACACCTCCATGAATAACAATATCTTTCAAATTCTCCTCCCTTGGATAACTCTTAAAAAAAGTTTATTTTCTACACTACAACCTTTTTTTATACATTTTTCTTTAGCAAGAGTTTGTCTGTTTCCCAGATTCTTTTTAGTGCAGTTTGGCATGTTTTTTATACACGCTGCTATGTTCTGATTGGCTGTTGATCTTGTCCATGCCGATGCGTGCAGCTGCCAGAGTCACATAAATCTTCGTGGTCTATAATCCTGGACTTATTTTACTATGAAGGTTGAACTTTGAGAGTTTAAACAAGAGAGAAACGTGTGGAAATGTTCACGTCTGTGTAATGAGGAGTTTTTCAGCCTGCAAACGTCTAGAATCCTACTCCATGGACTTGGATGCATGTTATTCTTAGAACGTAACTCTTGCGATAAACAAGAAGGAATGTCTGAACTAGTGTCAGTCTCAGTTCGAAACATTAGATGTTCTCAGACTGGTGGTTTTCAAGCTTTGGCTTCATTCATGGTCATACTTTTAAGAGGTGTCCCTGAAAGGCCCTGGGCTCCTGGAGGTGGTGCAGCACGTCTCCACATTCAGCGAGGTCGGCCTGGAGGTCGTCCCAGCGCTGCCTTTCTGCCCCCACCTGTTTGAGTGTAGACAAACACGTGATGGAACCATTTCTGTCTGGCTGATTAGGAGCTTTCAACTAATCAATGGAAACCTTTCTTTTGCCCCGACGGCCACAAACGTCACCATCACCTTTAAAGTTACTTGACATTTAATCACGGGGTATAATTTAGCTTCAGAACAGAAGCACAGAGTGTCTCTGATGACAATTTGCTAAGTTTGTATGAAAAAGGACTTGGAGACTTTAGATCAGATTACAAAATGAAATGAAACCAACGGTGAATAAAGATAAAAACAAAACCTGCTTGTTCTGTCAGGCTGTAAAAAGACTGATGGTTCTGTTGTGTAAAGACGAACCCATGAAGAAACCACCATGTCTCCTCTGACAGAGCAACTCTGCCACTTATGGTGAACAGTTCCTCTCCGGGGTTTGTAAATCTGCTCTCCTCTTTCACACATCTGTGGCCGATGAGAGAACCCATTTCCCTGTGTGAGGGCTTAACGTCTTTATCATCGGAAATAATTATTTATGTTTATTAATAAATCAGGCTTCTTTACAATATCGAACTAATGGTTACCTTTGTGCTTCTTTGAAGGTTTTTCTTAAACAAGAACACAAAAAACTACCAATGTGGCCAGCAAAACAACACACCAACTCTGTAAGTCCAAATCCTAAAGTCGGTGTTGACAAACAACGCATAAACCCCTCCCACTTCTGACCAATGTGCCCGTTTTGCAACAAGAGAGCAGCAGAGGCAACTGCAACAAAGCAATCTGAGGGAAACTTTAAGTGGTTAAAATAAGGCCAGTCGAGCTGAAAATAAAGCAAATGTTGGAAAGAAACAAAACACAAATTCTGTAATCAACGGTGCACAATTCCTGTTGGTAGGTTGAAGGATTGCTCTTACAGAAAATCAGAGATTTTTTATGGATTTACTAAAAGTATTGCTTAAAAGAAAAATATAACTCCAAGAAGGGTCTAGTCCAGGGTTTGGGAACCTTTTTGGCCAAGAGAGCCATAAACGCCACATATTTATAAATGTAATTTCCAAAGAGCCATACAATATTGTAGTGTCCCTTTCCCACACTGAGGCAGGCTTAACCTCTTTTAAGGTTCTTTATTCTGGTTACTGTAGACCGTAACCAACGCCGTACAACCAATTCAGCAACTCCTCCATCTCTCCCGCTGAGACGAGAGCTTCTCCCAACTTTATTCCCATTTCCCTTATTCAGCCCATAGATGAAGCCCATTGGTCCAAACTCCCCAACGACAGGCTGAGTGACAGAACTGAGGGCCAATCATATCTCTGCATGATGCGTTCAATAAACTCTGGAACTTATAACACGACCCAACAGCCACCCAGTCCAACTCGGTCCGCTACAATTTGTTTAAAACTAAATATAAAAGTGAATGTGAGCATTTGATGTAATTTCATCACTTTCTAAAGTACTATAAGTCTGTGGATTCTTTTTAATGACATTTTTATGCTGTTGCTAATAAATGATGAGTATTTCTTAGCATTAATGTGACTTCTGGAGCCGCATGGTGGTTTTGTAGATGGCCTAGTCCGGTTGATACGTGGTGAGTTTCAGCTTCATGCCGGCGTTGAGACTTCCATCCATTAAATGTGATCGTAGGTTTGTCTGAATGTTCTTTAGATGTGAGAAAGACATGCATACATGGAGCCAAACACACACTCACACTGCAGTGAGTGACGGGTTGTGTGTTTTAAGTTATGACAATGTGCCCACTACACCCCCCCCCTTTCTTCCTCACACATCCCGTCCTGCAACTGCAGCTCTTTCTCAGGGACAGGAGCGCGCAGTTGCAGGCACGGCGATTCACGGGTTTCCGGCCGGTACAAACTCTGTGAAATAATAGATAATAGTAAACTGAGTGCTGGCGCAGATTTTTTTCTCCAAGCACCTCTACTACTGCACGCCTCTCTGGCATCGCATTGCACCCGAGAAGGACTGGTCTAATGAAAAAAAGATTTTAGAATTAAAGATTTGTCTGTGAGCCACATGTGACCATCAAAAGAGCCATATATGACTCGCGAGCCATAGGTTACCGACCCCTGGCTCTAAGGGCAGGGATGCCCAGTTTGGTTTTGTCTGTTCAGTTAGTTTAGAATTTTCCTATTAAATTCTATGACTTAATGTTTCTTATGATTGTATGTTTATTATACAATTACTGGTATGAAGCCCATTGAGACGACTATTGTTGTAATATTGGGCTATAGAAATCAAATTGAATTGACCGGAATTGAACTCCATATAATTTGGCCCTAACGTATACAAATGTATTGGTCTTCTCATCAGGCTAATAAAACTGGAAGAGCAGCCAGATTTTCTTTTGCATTCAGCTGTGTGGGAAGTTACAGCAGGAAGTCGAATTAAACTGGAATTTCCATTTCACAGCATCTTCACACCCGGCCGCTGTAATCATGCGGTGTGAGCACATGGACAGCCTGCACAGCTCATTTCTAAAAGCAGAGAGCTCTAAGGTGAGCTGTGTGCGCTCTGTTCCCGCCGCTGACTGCCTCTGCTGGGTCTGCGGCCGTCCTGCTGCATCTCTGCAGAAACTGCAGCTTCTTCCTGAGAATCTCAAGCCAACGTAACGTTGGTATCCACCAAGTCTGACCTCAGTGAAACTCCTCTCACCCTTTAAGCTGTTGGTTGTTGACAGTTTTGAATACATTTTTCTGTTGGCTGTTAGCCCTCCCCCCGTTTTGGTAAAGGGGGAGGAGCCACAGCCATGTTCTTTTTCACGTTGCAAGAAGTTCTGCCAAACAGTTGTGACTTTTCTGCTGAAATGAAAGCAAGAAGTGTGTGTTTGATGTAGACCAGTGTTTTTCAACCAGTGTGCCGTGGGAAATTGCCCTCATTAACTGATCTAAAAACATTTTCCATCTCCAAGATTTCAGCTCTGTGTTCATCCAAACAGGCCCTGATAAAACACTGAGTAGTTAGGAATATGAAAGATTGTTAAATACTTTTTTCTTTGTGTTTATTTGATTCTATTAAAGACATTAATCACATAATCACATGTCATCAGTCTGACCAATCAGAAGTGGTTAAAGTCTTCACTTCCTTGTTCTGATTCTGCTCATAAAGTCTCTCAGTTCTAACAGAAATACCAGCTAAAGCTCGTCTTTAGCGATGTAGCTTTCCACAGAATCCGGTGTCAGACCGTGGAACAAGAGAACAACACCATGAAGCTCTGAAAAGCGATCTCCGGCCGTTTTATGCACTACATGTCCCATGATGCATTGGGTTGAAGTGACAGTGCACAAGAAGATCTGTGGTTAAACATCTTGAAACCAACGAACACACCTCAAACTGTTTTTAAATCTTCTAACTTAACTTTTATTGCATCTTTTAGAAAAAAACAGCTGCAGCTTCCAGCTTTTTCTGCCACAATTATCATTAAAATGCATGTGAGATTGTGGAGGGACTGTAGATCAATACAGACTATGAGTTTCTCCTTTTTTTTTTTTTTTACATTTTTGGATGCTGGTGTGCCGCGGGATTTTTTTTAAGGTTAAAGTGTGCCGTGGCTCAGAAAAGATTGAAAAACACTGATGTAGAGAACAATATCTGCACAGCCAGTCTAAGCAAAGACAGATGTCAAAAATACTTTGAAGTAGACATCACAATCTCATGACTGCAAAGTGCTCCCCATCAAAATCCCATCTTTGTGCAAATTCCCACCAGAAATAAATCTCCTGGTTTTCTGAGGAAGATCTGAAGGAATCCAACACACCAACTCTGCATCCATGCATCCATGCATCCATCCATCCATCCATGCATGCATCCATCCATCCATCCATCCATCCATGCATCCATGCATCCATCCGTCCATGCATGGATGCATGGATGGATGGATGGATGGATAGATAGATGCATGGATGGATGCATGGATGGATGGATGCATGGATGGATGCATGGATGGATGGATGCATGCATGGATGGATGGATGGATGGATGCATGCATGGATGGATGGATGGATGGATAGATAGATGCATGGATGGATGCATGGATGGATGGATGCATGGATGGATGCATGGATGGATGGATGCATGCATGGATGGAAGGATGGATGGATGCATGCATGGATGGATGCATGCATGGATGGATGGATGCATGCATGGATGGATGCATGGATGGATGGATGCATGGATGGATGCATGGATGGATGGATGCATGCATGGATGGAAGGATGGATGGATGCATGCATGGATGGATGGATGGATGGATAGATAGATGCATGGATGGATGCATGGATGGATGGATGCATGGATGGATGCATGGATGGATGGATGCATGCATGGATGGAAGGATGGATGGATGCATGCATGGATGGATGCATGCATGGATGGATGGATGCATGCATGGATGGATGCATGGATGGATGGATGGATGGGTGGGTGGATGCATGCATGGATGGATGGATGGATGGATGGATGCATGGATGGATGGATGCATGGATGGATGGAAGGATGGATGGATGCATGGATGGATGCATGGATGGATGGATGGATGGATGCATGCATGGATTGATGGATGGATGGAAGGATGGATGGATGGATGGATGGATGCATGGATGGATGGATGGATGGAAGGATGGATGGATGGATGCATGCATGGATGGATGGATGGATGGATGGATGGATGCATGCATGGATGGATGGATGGATGGAAGGATGGATGGATGGATAGATGGATGCATGGATGGATGGATGGATGGAAGGATGGATGGATGCATGCATGGATGCATGGATGGATGGATGGATGGATGCATGCATGGATGGATGGATGGATGGATGGAAGGATGGATGGATGGATGGATGGATGCATGGATGGATGGATGGATGGATGGAAGGATGGATGGATGCATGAATGGATGGGTGGATGCATGCATGGATGGATGGATGGATGGATGGATGCATGGATGGATGGATGGATGGATGGAAGGATGGATGGATGCATGCATGGATGGATGCATGGATGGATGGATGGATGGATGCATGAATGGATGGGTGGATGCATGCATGGATGGATGGATGGATGCATGGATGGATGGATGCATGGATGGATGGAAGGATGGATGGATGCATGCATGGATGGATGCATAGATGCATGGATGCATGCATGGATGGATGGATGGATGGATCCATGCATGGATGGATGGAAGGACGGATGGATGCATGCATGGATGGATGGATGGATGGATCCATGCATGGATGGATGGAAGGACGGATGGATGCATGCATGGATGGATGGATGGATGGGTGGATGCATGCATGGATGGATGGGTGGGTGGATGCATGCATGGATGGATGGATGCATGGATGGATGGATGCATGGATGGATGGAAGGATGGATGGATGTATGCATGGATGGATGGATGGATCCATGGATGGATGGATGGATCCATGGATGGATGGATGCATGTGTGAAATGTGTGGATTCGCTGTGGGGACCCTTGAAGGGAGGAGCCGAAAGGACAAAGAACTTCAGAGCAGAAACAGGTTGGAGACATCAGCTGTTGTGTTTTCTGTCGCTCTGTGATGAAAGTTGACTGAAACACACAAACAGATCAATAATGAAAATAAACTATAAGGGGCTACACCAATAGATAAACAACTGGAGGAGTTCCTATGGTCCCACGTGTCAACTATGGTCTGTATTTAACTTTTAGTCCCGCCCACTCCTGCTGGTTTGAAGAACAAAGGAACAGGGTGAGTGGGGGGAGGTTTTTCGGGTGGAATTAGAGCTCATTTGTAATAACTTGCCTAAATATTGTCTCCCCCCAGTGTGATGGCGTCATCCTGGACCTCAGCAACACATCCCTGGAGGGCATTGCTGTTCTTAACATTCCCAGCATGCACGGCGGCTCCAATCTGTGGGGTGAGACCAAGAAAAGGAGGAACTACAGTCGCATGAGCAAGAAGGTCACAGACAAAATTCCCTCCATCACTGTCACAGATGCTAAAGTGCTGAAGTTCTGCATGCAGGGTGAGTCCCAGCAGGAACCCAGAGCTCAATCTGGACGTCTGTCTTTATAGCTGTTGGATAAAGAACTGCAGAGCCAGCTCAAATCTTTGCCTTTCTTTTTTTAGTTGCACCTGTTTCAACAACACGTGACTTGAAATGCACATCAGGACATGGTGACATAAAGATAGAACACCAATTAAACACAAACACTGGGGGGACAGACCACCCTCTACATCCCATAGACGAACGTGGGTCTAGCAGGCAGAAGTTTTAGACCACTCCAGTGTTTCCTGGTCCAGACAAGACTCTTTGTCTTATTCTGACGTCTTAGCAACGGCTTCCTGGGTTGGGGGATCCAGCCAGCCTGCAGCTCCTCCTCTACCCGTTTCAAACTCAGACAGTCTCACTACATCTACCACAAAGCTGTTGACCTGTGACCCGTCTATCCTGCAGGACTTAACTCTCAAAAACTCGTCCTCTGGTTCACTTGTGACTTTGGGTCTGACAGAACTTTTCCTTTCAGAGTTTCCAACAGTTTCTGATCAACTTTTGATGCTTTCAAATCTATAGGTTGTAAATACATTTTCAGGGCATAATTGTACTTTTAAATACTCGACTCAACTGCTTACAGGGACTTTACCATTTGTTTTGCATCTATCTCAGTAATGGGAGGTGGCGTTTTAGCTATTATAAATGGAGTCCAAATCCGTGGATGAAAACATCACAGTTGTGCTGCAATGTGTGACAGCAATAAGACTTCAGGAAGTTGAGATAAAAGACAAACTTTGGACAATTTTTTTGCACAAATAAAAATTGTTTGCAATAACAATATACTCTGTAGTAAAACAGTAATTCTTGAAATTTCAAACAATTTCAAGAATTACTGTTTTATGGCTGTGTTGACTTCATGTAACCTTCACTTCATGTGGGGGTGGGAAGGCTTTGCAAACACACAAGATACCATGAATGTGGTCCTCCGCATGCATGCTCTCACCGAGCTGTTCTCTGTTCAGATCAGCTGACTGAGCACAATCCTTGTTTCCATGGAAATCAGTGCGCTGTAGAGGCAAAGCAAAACACTCCTCTCTCTGACAGAGATTCCAAGTGAAAGCCTTGGACAGTTACATTAAAGCTACAGCTCTCATCAGCAGCTGCAGGTTACTCTACAGAGACACACATTCATACAGCTGGAGGTACAACTTTAACAACAGCTTCCAAGAAGTTTCACAGTTTGCATTTTAGAATCAGTCAACTTCAATTATGTGGCATGTAAAAATGCTGGCTCCGTACGAAGCACGTGCAAAAAACAGCTTCCTTTATGAGCTCGTATTTATCAGGCGAGAACCGCAAAGCTGGTAGCAGGAGGACACGCGGGGGGGCTTCAATAAACACTCCAGTTGTCCAGAGTGGTCTTCTACCGGGGACTTGACGCGCTGCGGTCAGAAGGTGACTTTCTGATGACAGACAGAATTTGTGCTCAGTGTGTTTAAACACGCATGTGCAGTGACGTATGTATTAGAAGATGTCCGATTGGCCGTTCTGCATGCCAATCAAGTCCCGTACTTCTAGGTAAGGATTTTGATTGGCTGGTGGATTGTTTAGAAGTACTTTTTTTTATTTCTCTTTGCTGGCCTGGGATCTACCCTCATGTCTTGAAGATCGACAGGTCGACCACGATAGATGTAATGAGACTGATCTAACAGACAATTGGGCAATTTTTCAAAATAAAACATCTTTCAGATTCCGAAATAAATAAAATGGAAGTAATGCAGGTTATTTATTCTTTCTGTGCGGCCCGGTACCAAATGACCCACGGACCGGTACCGGTCCGCAACCCGGGGGTTGGGGACCACTGATGTACAGAATACAGCACAGTGGTAGCTTTTGTCTGATAAACTTATGCTGCATCTTAACAAAGGCCACATTTTTAACATATTGTTTATCAATAAATAAGAAAAAGGGAAAGTTGAAACATAACACTGATTTAGCAAAACAAAAACTAGAACCTAGCAACAGAAGGAAGAGAGACGCTATAAAATGTAATGACCAATCTATAGGTGTCAGGATCCAGTTGCGGACACAAACGCAGGATGCAGGAATGCAGAAGCAAAGTCTTTGATTCAGAACTGAACTGAATGTTAACCAAGGCTAGAGTTCTCAGTAGACTCGAGAGGCAACACAAAACAATCTCGTAATGAGTGGAGGAAACACACAGACTATATACACAGGTGGACTGATGACATGAGTGAACACAGGTGTAGCCAATAAGATGCCAGGTGGAAGAGAAAAGTAACCGCAAGGAAAAAACCCAGGAGACAATGAGCTGGAAACAGGATAAACTGAACACAATTACACACCCCACCCTAAATACCCCACAATAGGAGCATGTAGCTCAAGGAACAGTTCAAGAAAACCTAGTTGAAAACCATCTTCCATCTAGAAGTCTGCAGAAGAGATGTTTCCCAACAAAAATGAGTCCAAGATGACATCATCACAATACAACACATCCAGGAGGTGTCAAAGGGCAAGTTTCTAACAAACATGATATCTTTTAGTGGTAATCTGAATAACTGTTTGATCTGATTGATAGTAAGCTCCTCCTGCCTGTCTCCCGCTCCTGTCCATCAGAGTTAGAACAGATCTTCCTGATGATGTTCAGAAACAGCAAAGACCGGAGCTCCAGTTTCAGACAGAAACTCTCCGACTTGGATGTCTGCATGCCTGCATGTTCATCATTCCACTAACCGTTTATGGCAGCTGCTCTCTCTGGCACAAATAAACTAAAGCTTTTAAATTGATTTGCTGCAGATAATGCAATCATCCAGGCTCGCTGAGACAGAGTGAAAGGAGCTCTGGGCGCTTCTGACCTCATGATTCAGCTCAGACTCTCAGTCCGAGTGTCTCTGCTCTGGTTTGTGTTCCGATGAAGGAGGACACAAATGGACTGTGTGTTGTGTAAACAAGTTTCAATAGCTTTATCATGTTTGGTCCTCCACTTTAAAGGTGGTGTGGGTGTTTGTTCATTGCCTGACTTGGAGCATGCTCACAATGCAAACCTGAAGGTCATTTAGCAATGTGAAGATGTGCTGTTGCTGTTATGAGACAACTATGTTTGTTAGTGACCGCAGCGATGAGAGAAGAAGTCTACGGACAAACAGGAACCTGTAACACTTGTGATAAGACAGAATAAGTTAGTAAGGCTTTAGTTCCAACTGCCCTCACAGGTAGAAATGATCAAACTTGTACCTGTCACAGTGCAGGCCGCTCAGAGAACCAGGAGAGTTGAATTATTCATGCAGATTTTTTCTAGGTGCATGCTGTGGGTGATAGCTCTTAGTGAAAACGTATACAACATGTAGCGGAGAGTAAGGGTTAAGTGGTGGAGACGCAGGCATGTTGTACAGATTTGTCATTCTTTCAACGCCCCCCTAACTCCCGCGAACTTCACCCGGAGCCTGTTAGTCCTGTTCACATGATAAGTGGGGGCCGCCGACGTGTTATTGACAGGGTTGCCCGTTTTTTATCCACAGACAGCTTATATCTGTAAGGGCAGCTGTGCCTAATGCTAGAGTGACATGAGGGTACCGTTCCACAGCATCACCCGTCCACCTGTCTAGGTCAACCCATAGGTGTGCATGTTACTGGAATTCAGTCATTGCAGCAGGATCAGGAGACAGGCAAACACAAGTCATCAAACATCTGTTTTAAGACCAAAGATTTGGAAAGTGTAACTGCAGGACAGCATGAAGGAGACAGAAGCAAATTTGAAACCTCTGAAACTTCTGTTATAAAACAGAAAAGATTTGCTGTGAGCAGACAGAAAATCTCTGGAGCATCTGTTTTAGGGCAGAGCAGAGACGTTAAAGTGGGGCTTCTAATCAAAGCAGGAAGAAATAAATAGTTGATCAGTAATTACTTTATTTCCAGAATTGACAAAGCCTTTTGGATAAGAGGTGAAATGTCTTCTAACTTTAAAAAATAAGTCCAGATGAAAACCACTAAACCCACGACTATGATGGAACCAACCTGGATGAATGAGAGTCTTCATTGACATCAGTAATTACTGTTAATTAATCATTGATGAACGTTTTGGATGGGTTTTTGTTGGGTCTGATGGTCTTTAGACGACTTTTCAGCTGGAAACCACAACTCCATAGTAACACTGGCAGAGAATAAATGATAATTCATCGCAATTTTTAAAAAGTGATCAAAAGAAGCAGAGTGATCCAGAGAAAGCAAAAAAATGTCTTGCCAAACTTCCAAAACTGCTGGAAGACAAAATGGGAAAATTAAGAACAGGATAAAAGAAATCAAAAATAAGATTAAGAAAGTCAAGAATGAAAATACTGGATAAAAAAAAACTTGCAAGTTGATTTCTTCACTCCAAGCTGCTTGCCTGTTGCAGATGCAGTCTTCCAGCCTGGTGCAGGTCTCTGGTGTCCTTAGACAGCTCTTTGGTCTTGGCCATGGTGGAGTTTGTCTGAGGTTGTGGACAGGTGTCTTTCTGTAGATAACCAGGTCTAAGGTACCATTTACTTGTCTTACTGAGGAATTTCTTTAAAAGTCAGACAATGTGATTTCCTGGATTCCTTCCCCCCCATTTCCAGTCTTATAGTCTTATAGTTTGAACTTCACAGGCCTGTCTCACCTTTTTAAGAGAGAGAACTTGCACCATAGTTGGCTGACTGAATTCTGTTTTGCCCCGCTGTAGAAATATGAAGTCCACTTCTCATGAAGCAAAATCCCTAAAATAGGGCAACATGAAGTTGCCTGGCAACAAGGATAAAGCTTTCATGTGAGGTTGGAAGCAAAAACTAGTTCCATAAATGAAATGAAAGCTGATGCACTTTAGTGCTAGAAACTAATAAATACAGACCCCGTACAAAGAATTAGAATATCATAGACAAATGTATTCAATTCATAATTATTTTACAAAAAGGTAAGCCTTTATAGAATATAGATTCAGGGTCCACTGTTTGATTGGTTTCAAGTATTTGTTTATTTTTACAGTCATTGGGGTTCCAGCTCATAAAACCAACAAAAACAGGATTTCAGAAACTCTGTGGAGAAATCACCATTTCCTTCTCAGTTTGTGCTAAAGGATAAAGACAAAGATTATGATCACATCAAGTTAATAAAAAAAAGTATTCTCAAAAAACACATCCATCTTTAATACTTCAATTCATTCTTCTAGACTCTTGCAGTGATTTTGGATTGAAGAAAGCAAAATTTCTGCTTCTCACCAGTGTTCCTCCAAACCCTCAGACCTAGATTTCCAAATGAAAGCCACACTTTGAGAGCTGTAATAACTACAGAGGAATAAAGCTGATGAGCCAAACAATGAAGTTCTGGGAAAGTGTAGCTGAAGCTAGACTAAGAGCAGACGTGAACATTTATGAGCAGCAGGATGGTTTCATGCCAAGAAAGAGAACTACAGATGTAGTCTTTGCTTTGAGGATGTCGATAGAGAAGGTCAGAGAGACACTGTCTCTGTAGATCTGGAGAAAGTTTGGGTGTCCAGAGAGGAAGTGTGGTAATGTATGAGGAAGTCTGGGGTGAAAGAGGAGTGTGTTAGAGCAGGACATGGATGAGGACTGTAAGACAGTGGGGGGTTTCTGTAGGAGGGACAGTTCAAGGTGGAGATCAGATCACATCAGGGATCAGCTCTGAGCCACTTCCTGTTGGCAGTGGTGATGGACAGACTGACAGATGAGGTTAGACAGGAACCACCACGGACTATGATGTTTGCAGACGACACTGTGATTTGTAGTGAGAGCAGAGAACAGGTGGAGGAGGAGCTAGAGAGGTGGAGGTTTGTCCTGGAAAGGAGAGAATTAAGGTTAGCGGCAGTAAGACGGAGAACATGTGTGTGAATGAGAGGAACCCAAGAGGAAGAGTGAGGTTACAGGAAGAAGAGATGAAGGAGGAGGAGGATCTGAAGGATCTAGGGTCAACAGACCAGAGGAATGGAGAGAGTGGAAAAGAAGTGAAGAAGAGTGCAGGCAGGTTGGAATGGGTGGAGAAAAGAGTCAGAAAAGAGATTGAGCTGAAATGAAAGGAAAGGTGGAGAAAAGTGTGGAGAGAGCAGCAAGATGTACCCAGCAAAGGTTCTGGTGACTGTATCTCTACGTGTTCTGTTAACGTCCACCTGGCTACGACAGGAAATGGACAGTTTGCATTGAGGTTTTAGAGATGGTTTCTTGAGTTGAGGTTTCCCGTCATGAATTGATATCCAACTGAGTTTGATGTGTTTTCTTCAACAATGATTTCCAGTTGGGTCCAACTTATTATGGGATTGCTGCTGAATGTTTTGCAACAGCTTTGCTGGCAGCAGATCTGGGTCCACAGACAAATAAGAGACGGATTTAAAATCCAACCTCAGAGCTAAGTGAGGGATCTACTGTGTCGGTATGTTTCTTTTAGTTGTAAACTTTCTCAGTACAGCAAACCCCTGGGGGGCCTAAGTTCATGACAGAGCTTCAGTTCGTTCATTTTTACACGCCACAGAGCTTGTGTGATGAGCAGGCAGTGAACTCATCAATCACCACAGTAATGGGCCGTTGCTCTGTTGCTGTTGATCTAAAAGTTGCTCTATTTTCTCTTTATGACTCCTCCCCCCTATTTCACCTCCCACGCATTTGCTCCACCGCAAGTATCTCCCCCAGGCTTGCTCTCCCCACCCATTCCAACAACAGTCATGCTGTTGCACGCCATGATCGGGCTATTTCAGGCCGGTGCATCCAAAGGCTCCTCATTGTTTTCATCTCACACAACAAAAACAGCAAACTATAATTACTTGGTGTGTACCCCCCCCCCCCCCCTCCCCCCCCGTCTGTGAAGCTGGAAATAGCTTTGTGTGCAGCTGCTCAGAGGATAATGGGAAAGTAATGCATTCTCTTAAAGTTAATGAATGACGACTCCAAGAAAACGCCAGTCACTGTGTTTACTCAGAAATTAAGACATTTCCTAAAGTCTGCTTATGTTTGACGTTCCTTCCCAGAGCTAGAAATATGATTTTAGAGGAATTTTACCATCTGCCCACTCACAGCCAGGGAAAGATCTCAGCAGGATGTTGAGTGTTTGGTATATTTTAGTCCTCCCTTATGAAAGCACAATGTTCACTGTCAGGAGCCCAAGGCCCCTCCCCTTCACCTTTCCCTCCACTGGAGTTTTGGCGAGGTGAGCTGATGCTCTTCTTGACCATCTGCCACATTCTGACCACCCTGAGACCAGAACAAGCTGCTGGATGAGCAGTGTGGGAGGACAAGTGGGTGGAGCAGGAATACACAAATGTATCTGCTCATAATTATAGCCCAACACCCCAAGAACATGCACAATGAAAGCTGAAGCTGCTCCAAACAGTAATTCATCTGTCAGCTGCTATTTAAAGGATAGTTATTAATAGTTGCTGGCTCCAGTGAAAGCTCAGAGCAGTCTGCTGTTGGATTTTCTGCATCTTTGAAAAGAAATCAAGGAGTCTGATTAATACTATTTCAGAAGCTTTGGGTAATGTGCTACTGCAAGGAAGTCTACCTTTTTTTCCTTTGCCCGTGTTACAGGTACAGTCACATTCACCCACACGGGGGCTGCAGGTTTTGGGTGGTCTGTGGAAGGGAGGGGCTGTATCTTAAAGAGAGTGCAGGTGTGTCATGCAGTTCCTTTGAGGCTCATATGGCTACCTCAAGGAAAATCATAAAAATGGAATGTACCATAGTTATGCATGAGGTAAGTGTACACTGAAAAAAAGGCAAAACCTTGATTGTAGAATTGACACAATAGTATTATGTAACTTTGACACAATTCCTTTATGTTTTATATCCAACGTAATAATATTTTGTTAAACCTACATAATTTATTTGAGAAAAACACCAACATGTTTTCAATGTGTTGATTGAACTCAAATACTTCATGTAACACCAACATTAAACAGTCAATCCCACAATTTTCCCGCTTTTGGCGCTAAGAATTGTGGGAAGAAGACAGGCAGAAAGCGGCAAAACAGAACAGGAACAAGTGGTAAGTACCAATTTTTTTACGTAGTGTAATTTTACATGTGCGGAGGAAAATAATATAATTTAAAAACAAATATATTCGCGGCTTAAGTGTAATTCAAAAGCGTAACATTTTTTTATCAGGACAAAAATATTTGGCCGTCCTGGGATGGCTATTCTGACGGTTGCCTGGTGTGCTCCATTTTCTGAAATCGTTGCGCCCTTCAGGGATTCATTGACCGTTTCACCGGCAGTCGGTGACGACGTTTCAGCGCCGGTGTTGTGGGTTTTATAGACAGGCCCGCTCACACAGAGAGACTGTCAAAGGGGCAACAGAGAGTCGCGCGCGCCAGCGGTTAGTCATAGCCCATATTTCAGATTTGAGCTGCGGTCTCGGCGGAAAGAATGAGATCTGTGAACGCGCATGAAAGGCAGTGGATACGCAAACCGCCACCGAGCGCGCACGTGCCAACGTTCAGGTATGGTCGTAGGCGCGAGGGAGTCTTTCGGGTCGCTTTGACCATGGCGGGAAACAGCTGAGGAGATCAGTAAGGACAGCTGTGGATGCGCATGCCGCGAACTGCACGCGCCCGGTCTTTCTTGTGATTCTCAGCTGAAGACAAGCAGAGGGGCCGTAGACGCACACGCGCGTGCATGCCAGCGATCACCCTCAACCTTTGCGCTGCGGAGCGCTATTTTCAGGGGGCGTCTCGGCTTGAAACGCCACACAAGCTGCGGCTGATTCTCTCATGTGCTTTCTGGGGCAGACCAGCGCGACGGACCGTCCTGGCTTTGCCTCTTTTTTTTTTAACTCGACAGAGTGAACAAGTAAAAAAAATGAACCAAATGGCTAATCAACTATTAATGATTTCTGTCTGTTACTGAGGCAACCACAAACAGGCAATTTATGCAGCCAATGAGAGAAGAGCTTGCCACACACGTGACTGCTCACTGAAATACACTTCTGATGAGGCGGGGCATTTGTGACAGTCAGTTCCACATTATTTTATTAGTTTTTTACAGTTTACAAAAAGTTAAACAATTAAATAATAAATCAAGATGTATGCATATTTTAGTTGTATGGCTGATGTTATTACAGTTGTTGAAATTATGCAGGTAATGCATGCGGCCAATATATGCACATTACTGCGTTGCCCGCATATATTTTAAGTGTGGATGTTGGTTCCGTATATTTAAAGTTATAGTCCCACGGCCAAGAAAAAATTCAGCTCTAGCAGCATGTTTAAAAAAAATTTTTAGCAAAATTATCAAAAAATTATCATTAATTATCATTAAATGTGTGTTGTTTTGTCTGTATAAACTGTTATAAGCCTGTACAATTTCATGTCACAAGTAAGTTGAATCATAGTTTACCCAAGTAATGTTGACATTTGTTTTAGCATTGTATTGCTATGATGCATTTATACATTTTTTTCTTATTTTCAGTCATTGTTGGAGATGTGGCATTACAGACTCTGTTAGACTCTCCCTTCAAGTAGGTCCAAGATATTGCAACAATGGTTTATTTAAATCCACCTTTGTACTGGAAATTTTTTATTTCTGAAAAAGGTTTTCTCCTTTATTTATTAATTTTTATGTGTTTTAGGTTGTCTTCAGTGCTTGGCTAAATCCATAATCCTCCTCTGCCACCCTGGCTTCTCTCCATTCTTCCAACTGAAGGAGCATTTGGACCTGCAGTGGTGTCCGAAGTTTTTTTTTTTTTTAAGAACCCGTAGTGACTTAAGGCTGGCTATCCCTCTGCTGATAGTGTGATCCGTGTGCCCCAGAGGAGAAACACATTTCTTCGCGTGGGTGTGGTCTGAAGCATCAACGTTTACATTTAAATGTTAGTCATGACTTTTTGTTTTTGAATGACTTTTTAAAGTTATAAAAACAGATGTTGCTATGTATTTTCCGACTACTGGCTGCTACGTGCAAATATAGATGACCGGCGGTGACTATTGATGATGTCATCAAGTGGTAGTAATGTCCACATTTAAACACACTATTTTTCCATATCTTTTCTGTTGGCGGGATAAATGTAAGGGTAATGGTAGTGGAGGACTTTGGTTTTCTGTCCAGAGATTAATCTGTGGTTGTATCCAGGTTAGAGCCTGGTTTGTGCTCTTACCCAGAGAACTTGTCACAGTTTAGGCTTTGGTCTCAGGGCTTCCAGGGCTTCAATCAAGGGCTAAACATCCTTTTGACAAGATGAATGTTTAACCAGCTTAACTACCCAATCTTAACTACTCTTTTTTTTTCTCCACTAAAACATGACAGTGTAAATTCCTGATGGTCTAATAAATGTACATTTATGAAACCAATTTGAACTTTGAAAAGCCTGTTAACTTTGGTTTAGTTAGAAAACAACCTATTACAGTTAGTTGGTTAACAGATGATTATTGACAACAATTGTTTTCTGTCTCTCTCTTCGTTCTATATTGAACTTCTACCTGAAACGTTCATCCAACCATGCAGTATGTGGTTTTATCACATCCTAAAGTTCCTCTCAGATCAGCTTTGGATCTATTTTCAAAGTGTTCCCAGTGGTCATTTAATTATGATGATGCAGTTTTTACGCAAAATCAAACACTTGTGTTGTTTTCTAGGACAGAGTTTCTGCAGAGCAGCAAGACTTCATAAGAAAGAAGGAGTGGGTTAAGGAGAAATCTTGTATGATCCCACCCCCTCTTTTTAACAACACCTGATGATCTGCATACGGTATTTGTATTTACAGTTTTGTTCAAACATTCACGTTACATAATGTATAGCACCCATGCAGAAGTGACATTTTTGTTTTAATTGATAATTTCTGGCCTTTGAATAAAGAAATACTCAGAAATGCAATTTTAATCTCAAAAACTTTTTTATATGTGAAAAATGCTACAAGAACATGTTAAAAACACCAAAAACATAATTTTTATCAGAGGGGGGTCCCACTCAGATAAGGAATAATTTAAGCTTAAAATTGCATTTTTTTTTTTACTTCAGTTTTTCAAATAGTGACATACTGGGGGCAGGTGAAAAAGTACAGTTTAAAAGGCTCTCATCTGTGATGTACAAACTGTAGTGGGAGGGCCAAAGTGTCCCTGCTCAACTCCAGTCCAACACATCATCCACTTGTAGACAACTAGATCCACAAACAGTTTTTTTTCTTGGTCTGAGCTGGAATCAGGCTCAGAACTGTAAGGCTGGAAAGCTCCAATATTGCTCACTGTTTTTGTTGTATTGTTAATGTTGTCTTAGGTTTGTGGGGGTCTGTAAGCTAGTGGGAGAGTGTCAACAGATGGATGATGGGAAATATGTGAAAGCATACTTTTACGCAAACAACACAAGAGGTGAATTTCTAATGAATTACTGCCACGCTGCAGAAACTACTATAGAACAGCACAAATCTTTAGATTTTGGCCTAAAACAGCATAATCATAAATAAAAAAAATCACTGGAAACATTTTGAGATGATTGGAGTGAGACTTTTGGTTTGAACCTGGACTGTATGTATGACTTTAACCCCTAACCCTTAGGAACTGGGTTGTCAAAAGATGAAAACGCATTTTTCTTTTTCTTTTTTCATTTCTAGGATGACACAGATGCTGCCAGGGAGAATGACAAAACCACCTATACCATATCTATGAATGAGGATTATGGTGTGTTATAGTCTAAGGACAAAATGTAAGTAAATAATCAATTGTGTTACCATGAAAGGCACATTTGTTTGGTATTTAATTTTTCTGTAAAGTAACTGTTACAATTTGTACTTTACAGAATGAATACACCATAAACGCTACAACTGTGGGCCTGTTTGCATCCAGAGAAGATGGAATGTTGGAGTACTTGGATGTTGGAATCTGTTTTGAAGGCCAGATTGTCATCAGACTTGGACAGTGTTGGACAACGTCGCCTTGGTGTTTGGAATATTTTTTGGTCTATTCTCTCAAATTGAGCTACCCACAAGGTCAGCGATACACTTATATGTATATTTTTTTTTATTGACCTGCACCCAGCTGGACTTTCTAGAAAGGCTCAAAGCCTCTAAACAAAAAATGTTCATGTGATCGTTTTGAAGACGGCTGAAAGGTGACTGCTCTTTAAGTACATATTAATGGGTTTTCCAAATTCTGTTAGCATTTTTTATTGTAAGTTGCAAAGTGGTTAGCACGGACTTGCTGTTTGTCTTTCTTAATAGCCTTATAATGAATTGGTGATCTGTTCATTCTGTACGAACCTTTGTCCAACAGCCACAACCCCAAAAACCAGCAAAGGGGAGACAATGAATTTTTTAAATGGACTAATTTGACAAACTGTCATGATGATGTTTACATTTTATGTGCCTTAAATAAATGTGCAATGTAATAGTGTGTCCTTTGCATTTTTGAATATTTATTTTGGCTGCTTAATGTAAAAAAATTGTTTAGCAGATTTGTAAGTTCAACAATGAAAGTATTGAAATTACAGTCATGTTGGTGCAAAACATTTTAATATTATCAGCTTATTAGAAATTGTGTTGACAACAAAAAAATTAATTCTACTAAAAAAAAAGGTCAGTCTAACTGAAATGATTTGTGTTGGGACAACTCAAAGAAAAAATGCAAATTCAACCCAAAGAAATTGGGTGGAACGAGTTTCCACTATTTAATTGTGTAGCTCTAACTGAAAAGAATTGTGTTAGGACAACACAACAAATTAATGCAAATTCTACGCAAAAAAATAGTGTAGATCTGACTGACAAAAATTGTGTTGAGACAACACAACAAAGAAATGTATATTTAACTCAAAGAAATTGTGTAGGTCTAACTGACAAAAATTGTGTTGGGACAACATAACTAATAAATGCATATTCTACTCAAAAGAATTGTGTGGGTCTAACTGAAAGGATTTGTGTTGGGACAACACAATGAAAACATGCAAATTCAACTTAAAAAAATTGGGTGGAACGGGTTTCCACTATTTAATTGTGTTGGTTCAACAAATCCTTTTTTTCAGTGTATCGTGAAGTACTCATAAGGCTATTGGAACTCACATGCACTGATGTACAGGTGATGCTGTCGTACAAGGTCTTTACGCCGCTCTCTAGCCTTTAATAAACAGTCAGAACTAGCCTAATGGTAGATATAGACTTTCTGTGGGCAAAAAATGAGCCAACCTACAGTGAACACAAGGACAGCACACGTATCACTTAGACAGGCGCCCTATTCAGTCCACAGGAATCACAAAAGAAACAAATACATGACACGCCTGTGTCTCCCCTACTTCCCCCAATGTAACCTCACATGTTGTATAAGCGTTCTCTTCTGTCGCGTAGAAAAAAGACGTGTGTGAACATTTTCGCTCTACGAGTTCTCCAAGCGATCTATGATCTTGTTATTTTGTGCGGGTTATGGGGCAGTTGCATGCCCTGTACCTGTTTGACCAATTTTCACTGGCCTGGTTTGGATGCATTTTTATAGTGTTCTGTGTCCTGATTGGCTGTAGACCTTGTCAATCAATCTCCTCCGTCTCCTGTAAATAATACGTTCAGTTTGTCACATTGACATAAATCTTTGATCACAATCAGATCTTTATTTTCATTCTATAATCCTGGACTCATGTTTCTCTGAATGTTTGAACTTTGAGAGTTTAAGAGGGAAAAGTGGAAAAAAAGATGTTTGTCTGACAAAAGTGTATAAAGTCTGTAGTGAATAGTTTTGCAGCCTTAAAACATCTCAAATTATTGTATGACATAAAGTTGACTCGTTCACAGTCATTTTTAGAATGTAACTCCTCTGATAAACGATAGACCTGTGTCTGCCACAAAGGAGAAATATGTCACAGTTTTGTTCTTTCTCATTAGAAAGATAAAAGGTTCCAGTTTAAAGGTGTTGGAAAAGATCTCATCTAAGATTTTCCAGGTTTCCTAACTAAGTCTGGTTCTCTGTGGTGCTGACAGACACAGCTGTTTTGGAAAATGCTGCTGTTTAATCTGAGAACCATCCAATATGGTTAAGCAGTCATGCAGGAAACAGGGAGGCATAGCAGAACAACCATTCCTACTCATTGAAATATTAATATCAGTCATTTATTTGAACGGGCTGTAATGAAGGTAATATCAAAGCTGAATCAGAGATCTCTGGTCTTCCAGGCTGAATGTTGTTGATGGTTTCCATATGCCCTCCTCAGTCACAGCTTCCTCATCAACCACGGGGCTTTTACAGGTTAGGTCAGCTTGGTCAGGGCTTCGGTTTGTCTTGTAGTTGGTGAACGTAAACCTGATCGAAAACCTAAAAGACCTAAATCTAGGAAGAACTTATTGTCTGAGCAACTAAAAGCTGGCAGAAAGTCAGAGGTGTTGGTGAATGTTAGCACTGATGATAATAAAAGAGCTGCATGAGATCTGAGAGCACATGGAACCATGTGGCAGATCTTCAGGACCAGTGTGCTTTTATCTGGTCTGGATGTCTTCTGGAACATTCTTGACATTTTTAACCTGGACTGAGACGGGGAGACTCCCAGACAGACTTCACTAGATTCTCCGTTTCTCTCCTGGTTTGGATGTTTTTTATGCAGTGAAAAGAATCAAAAAGCTATTATTGACTATAAGTTCTAGATGGAAGCTGGACAAATGAAACACTGAAATGCAAAACAGTCATTTCGAAATTAAACTCCATATTACATCCAGAGTTTCTTGATCAGGATGGTCTATCAGTTACATGGATTTCCTGTTGGTCTCTGTAAAACCATATCAAGATGCTGACTGTGGTTTTCATGTGTTTATCTCCCTTCAGCATAAAGAACAGCACAGCAGTAATGCTCCGCCTGCTTGTAAACCAGTGCCATCCCATCCCAGAATGCACTGGGGCTGTGTTATGCAAGAGGCTGTTGTATTCTATTCTTAGCTGTACCTCACAGAGAAAGTAACAGCGGGCTCTCGGTCCAAAGAGCAGCCTGGCTTACCAATCCTTCTGCGGCGCAGGGACTCCAGGATGCCTATGAGTGGCGGGTGGTGAAAGGCGAGGTATATGTGGGGGGGGGGCTGTGTGTTTACCATTACAACGGAAGAAGAATGTAAAAATAGAGCTGTTTCAATCTGGAATTAGAGCATTTTCAGCGCTCTGCCAAACGTTGACACATAAAGCAGGTCTGCATCCATCTGCTGTTCTTCCACATCCGTCTCCAACTGTCTAGTGTTCTTCTGTCCGGCATGGTGAAGCTGTGCAGAGCCTGAGTCGTGCACAGAGGTCAGGAATGAAAGTGAGATGACGGCCTCAGCCCTTTTCTGGGAACAGGGAGGTTTGCAGCCGTCCGGGGAAAAAACATTAGCTGACTGATGGAGGTTTGGTTTAGGGGGTGGTAGGTTTACCTCTGACTGCTTCAACTGGAACTGTTCTCCTTCAGCAGGCAGAACAGGGCTGAGATTTACCTGCAGACGCAGCAGGTTCCAGCAGCCATCAGCTGCATCAAAGGAAGTTCCTGCTGCACTGGCATGAACGTCTTGTGACTGAAGGCCAGCCAAAAACCTCTTCTCATCGTTTTTATAGAAGGAGCAAAGCTTTGGCTGCTTTAGAGGATGCCTGAAAATCAGCTTTTAGCCTGTAAATGAAATGGAAGTATCAGAAAAGTACAAATCACATCAAGAACTCACTCGACGCAAAACTATTTTGAAGAAAAAAAACTAAACAACATTTCAGAGACCAAAATGTAATAAATGAAAATGAAAATGAAAAATTCCAGAAAACAAAAGGAACGGTCGGAAAAATGAAACACAAAGAGAAACTGGAAAAGGTTGGCACTGTGAGACATCGCTGATAAGACGATGACGTTTGTCCATCATTTCAACTGAAAGTTGTGTAGCATGCAGCCATGCCGGATATCATCATCTGCATTACAAGCCACGCCCACAAGCTGACCATGCTGGTCTTCTGTCTCTGTTTTGAGCATTAAAAGGATGAAAACCTGACAGCCGTGAGCACAAAGTGTCCACATGTGACAACTTCCTGTTTCCAGAGGTTGGCGGTTTTTTACAGCATGGGAGTGGCGGTAAAATGTCAAACCCCCCCACACTGAGACCACCCATATGTGTGCACAACATATCAGACCAACTTCATCCAAAGCGCAGCCGCTGATGGCAGAAGCTTTTCAAAAAGGAAACTGCTCCAGAAACGTTTGTTTTTCCTGGTTGTCACACTCGGTGACTCCGCCTCGCCCAAGTCCTGCAGGGTGTGACCCATTCGAAGGAAACCCTTTGATTATCAAAGACACGCCACAGCTTCCTGGCTTTTTTCTGGATCAAAGCCAGCAGACTGAGCGAGCTCCAACAAGGCTGAGAAATGTTGACATGGACGTGAGGCCTCGGAGGGCGCCGTTCCCGTCACAACAAGCAGGTCTGGTCTGGTTTGCAGCTCCAAAACCTCCAGTATCTGCAGGGCAGAATTCACTTTGACCCCAACCCCTTTGGCCTTTGTCATCCTTTACGGCCAGAGGAAGATTTGATGGTTGAATGGATGTGACCTTTGACCTTTGAGCAGTAAGGCATGTTAAGACTATGGTTTGATGCAAACGTGGCTCCACCTGCACAAAGGTGACTCTAAGAACTAAACTTTCACCATCAGCCTACAGAACACTGCACCCCTGGCCCGGTTCACTGGTCGGGTCGTGATCCAACTCAGAGAAGATAGGAACTAAAGAAAGACTTAAACTGTGTTTCTGCAGGAATTCAAGCGAATTCAAACTCATACGACTTAGGCTTCCCAAAGCAACGGTCCCTAACCCCTGGGCCGCAGACCGGTACTGGTCCGTGTGCCACTTGGTACCGGGCAGCAGACAGAAAAACAAGTGCAAATGCTAACTTTGATTATTTCTATCTTGTTTATTTTCTGACACTGAAGGAAGTTTATTTTGGAAAACTACTGGATTCCGTTCAACACATCCGTCTGTCTTGACGCGTCGCATGACTTTCACAGAAACATGAAGCTGCTGTTTACAGAGAAAACTCTGAGTTTTCCTCCAAATATGATTTATTCAGACAGTTGTTCTCACGCAGCAGAAGCTGCTCTGCCTTGATGTACAGAGACTGATTCTAGAAAGTTTCACTCACGCAGATAATAAAGATGCAGACACCATGGATTCATGTTCATTATTTAGAAAAAAACTGTTTTGCAACGGTTGTGTTATTTTGCTTTATTTATTCACCAATAAAAGTTGTTAGCATCCACTTTGACGTCTTCATCGTCATCACAAAGTCCACATTTAAACTAAACAACGATTTGACAGAAAATGAAGATTCAGTCAAATAAAGTTTCTGACCTCCTGAAGAACTTTCTGAACTGAAGAGACTTGTAAGAGGGAGATTAAAGGTGACTTAGGCAGGCAGCTGTTAAGAAACTTTAGCCCAGAAAATGTTATTATGTGTTCAAAACTACAGTTGATCAGGATTTATGTCAAACCAAATATGATCAATCTCTTTACCCTGAATGATGATCAGAGACTGGGCTGAGTTCTCAGTTTTATAATAGTGTTCTATGAAAAAAACTGTAATGTTGCTTTCATGGATTTTTACAAATCAGAAACAACTCCTTTGCTTTCCTGAATCCAAACCGTCATCTGCAAACAAAATCTACCAATGTTTTAGATTGAAAGCTAGAAAAATATAAAACGGTATCTTCGACCCGGTTCAGACCAGTCTGTGAAAATGTATTTTGACCTGAAACTGGGCCATGGCCTGAAAAAGGTTGAGACCAATGATCTGGAGGAAACCAGCTCTACACTTTTGCACTGTCTGTTCTGTTTGCTGCGCGAGATGCAGCCTGCTGTGTTCAACCAGATGAGTCCCTGAAAACATCCAAAATGCAAGTTGATGGTCAGAGGTCCAACTGCCTTCACTTGGACCGGGTTCCCTTCCTTTTATCTGCATCATGTCAACATTCATTGTGCTCTGTGCTCTCTATTAGTTCAACCAGACACCTGCAGCAGATGCTTTATAGCTACTGAGATCCAGGTGCTGACAGAAGGGCTCAGATCAGCCATGGCAGCTGACCATGGTCCAGGTGGCCCCTCCTCCTTTTAGATCCTCCAATAAAATCTATAACCACCCAAATATCTTTGAAAAAGCTATTTTTAGAGGCAATTTTGGTTTGTGTCCTGTCTACAGGACACTTGTTCAGCTCCTCCTGTCAGAGACAAAACTCTCTGCAGAGCAACAACGAGGCTTTAAAATCTAATAAAACATGCAAATGAAAAATGGAAGACATCCGTGTAGAAAAGACAGCAACCAAACCTGAAGCAGAGCAGTGCAGAGGCTCAGAGAACACTCAAACATTACAAGTTTCTGAGAAGGACAGAAGGCTCAGCCCTCTGCAGCCGCCATCAGAAAAGCTCTGCAGACAGTTTCCAACAGCAGTTGTTCAGGAGGAGATGAGATTTTCATCAAACGTCTGTGTCCCTCTCAGACTGCAGTGACCAGCTGCTGGAGGTGGTTGGTCTAGAAGGAGCCATAGAGATGGGGCAGATCTACACCGGACTGAAGAGCGCCGGCCGAAGACTGGCTCAGTGTGCCAGCGTCATAATCAGGTCAGCTGTTCACCCGCATCCGCACCACCTTCTTCCTTATTCGCCCACACTTTATTTGTATCTCGTATCAGTTTAACAAAACTGGAAGCAGCACAGAAAGCATCCGTTTCTGTACACGCAGGATGAAAAATGTATTACTTGCAAGTGTTTCTGTGCGTCAGAGCACCTCAAAACAACGGCATGTCTGCAGCTATGAATTATAAATCAGAGCAGCGTTCTTCAGGAGCTGCTGACCAACCTACAAAGCCAAGACCCTTTTGTAATCCAGATTCTAGAAAGACTGGAATCTGCAAAGACATGTGAGATGTTCAAGTGGTCCCAACTATGGCCCAGGCCTCTTCCTTTCTGTGATGGTCCTGTGAGCTCAGAACAGGCAAGAATGTGAATTCATGTCCCTGTGGTACGTTCCATTTTCTGTGGTACGCCCCATCTTACTTGGCTTGCTTTTACATATGGTGTTTTTAGAGAAGAATCAGAAATAGAAGTTGAAATGTCCTAGGCTTCCAATAACTGATCATTAGGGTGCACCTTTCTCCAAAACCAGCTCTAAAAAAGCACGAAGAAGATCATATGTTGGGCCTGCTGGTCCTCTGACCATCATCCTCCTGCAGATCCTCACGGCACCTCCTGGGTCCGGCAGACACTTTCCATCGTTTTCATGGTTCCTGCTTCCTCAGATTTACACTGGATCTTTTCCAAACACACGGTGCTTACAGCATCTGCTCCCTTCGGTTCTCCTCCTCTCTTTGGTCTGTGGAAAGTCTGTCTGCATTCACACTGAAGTGAACCGCACCAGAGTTTATTTCAAGAAGGAGAGATCTTGAAAGTGTGATTGAAAAATTCAATATTGCAACAGGAAATAAGCATGAACAGTCAGTAGTCTTTGATGGTTTGGCTCTGGGTCAGAGACATCTTGTATGTTTGTGATGACCTGGGACCGTGTGAGGAGACCAGAGCCCAAGCGCCGATGGGGGTTAAGGCCAGACCGCGCCAAACCAAGAGCCAGGAGGAGAACGGGGCGAAGCGGGGCTGGCAAAAGGTCTGGAATGGAGATAAACTAACTTCAATGAATGACTTTGATTGGGATTGGCTGTGAGGAAAGTGAGCACTGCAGCTATTGGCTCAGAGTAAGGATCAATTGACAAGTGACAAGTGTGGAGTGAAAAACCTCAAGATGGGGAAGATCTTCCTTATTGAAATTGTGCCAAAGCTTTATTATTAGGCAATCAAATCAAACCAAACTTTATCATAATGGATACAAGAAAACCTGTTGAACTTTAACAGTCACGTTGGTTGAAAGCTGATTTGTCTTTAATGTCAGTAAGAAGACAGACTAAATGACAAAAAGAACGTGTTTGGAGGGTCTGCATCGACGTGGTAACTCTTCTTCTCAGGAACACAGAGAGGATCTTAAATATTGTTGTCTTAGGAGGTGATGATCAGGACAGGTCTCCTGGACTTAGGGGCTTCAGTTTGTGAGACCTGGGTTCGTTTCTGAAAGAGTCTGTCCAGAATGTTCTGATCTGAAAAATGTGTATTTTTTGAATTTCCTTAGATTGTTGTATATTGGTGATCAGACAGAAACAACAAATAAAGAGTCAGTGACCAGATCAGCAGACGAAGCGTGATGAGAGTTCAGACTTCTAAGTAGACGGCAGTCGTTCAGACGCTCCTCTTCACAGAAGGATGTCCTGCTCTGATAGCATCTCGAGATCCTTCCTACCACATGGAGTCGGAAATGAGAACACTCTGGACTCAGGATGCAAAAAGACAGAAGCAGATAACGTTGAGCCTGAGGGGTCACACTGAGAAATGTAGGCCTAATAAATCAAACTTTATTTCTAAAATAGCACTTATCATGCATTTTGTACAACTCGAAGCGCTTTAACATTAAAAACAAAAAACACACAACATTACAGTAAAAACCCAACCCACCCTTCCCACTCCCCTCCGTTAAAACACATGACCCATGGCCCCCACGTACAAAGAATAATGACTATGTAACTTTAAATAAATAAATAAATAAATAAGCAAACAGACAAACAAGTATGGCTTGGCTCTGCTGTGAGGAAACGGCATTTGGGAATCCTTTCATACCAGGAGCCGGCCCGGCCACGGGAGCATCGCCACAGCGCCCACCCAGACCGGGACAACACTGGGGTCCACCCCACAGCCGTGAAGCTGCAAAGTTAGACCCCAGCTGCCCCAGCAAGGGCAAAAACTGCAGGAACAACCACTGACCAAGCCGGCAAGCCCTGGAGGAAAAGATCCCCACAAGAAACACTGGAGCTAAAATCATGATAAGATTCTAAAATTAAAAGACATAAGATGCATATAAAAACATCAAATTGTGAATAAGATGCATCAAATGAAAATAAATACCTAAAATAGCATAGACTAAGACTAATAGAATAAATTAGCAATTAAAATCAACTAAAAGCTAAACTAAAAAGGTGGGTCTTGAGCCTCTTCTTAAAAACCTCTACAGTCTCTGTGGCCCTGAGGTTCTCCGGCAGGCTGTTCCACAGACGAGGACCGTAATGGCAGAACGAAGCCTCACCATAAGTTTTGGTCCTCACTTTAGGAACAACTAAGAGGCCAGCACTGGAGGACCTCAGGGTCCGCGAGGGCTCATATTTTAACCCTTGTGCTATCCTAGGCACTTTACCGTTGGGAGTGGGGTCATCTAGACCCACTAGACAGAGCTCTGAACCTTTGTTCTTCAATGATTTGTGATCTTCACTGGTGTCCATGGATTACATGAAATCCTCTCCACCTTTATCCACCTTTGTCATGGTAGGAGAAAACGTCAATGGAAGGGGGGGTCATCTAAGATAGCACAAGGGTTAAAATAACATCATTTAAATAAGAAGGCCCAAGACCATAAAAAACATTTATAAACCATTAAAAGAATTTTAAAATCAATCCTGAAACGCACGTGGAGCCAATGCAGCGATTTTAAAACCGGTGTAATGTGTTCCTGCCCTCTGGTCCTCGTCAGAACTCGTGCCGCTGAGTTCTGCTATAGCTGTAGATTTGAAATAGACTTTTTAGGTAAACCAGAGAGCAGGGCATTACAATAATCTAAACGACTAAAACTAAAAGCATGCATTAGCACCTCTGTGCTGGCAAGAGAGAGGAACGGGCGGACTCTGGCAATGTTTTTGAGATGATAAAATCCTGTCTTAACGACATTTTTAATGTGTGGGATAAAATTTAGCTCAGAGTCAAAAAGTACGCCCAGGTTTCTCACACACTGAGAAGGTTTAAAATTATAAAGATGTGGTAAAATCATCTCTCTCTTGTCTTCAGAACCGATGATTAAAACTTCAGTTTTGTCCTGGTTGAGCTGTAAGAAGTTTTCTGCCATCCATGACTTAATATCTAAAATACAATTTAAAAGAGTGTTAATAGGTTCAAGGTCACCAGGACACACGACGATGTAAAGCTGTGTATCATCAGCATAGCTGTGAAAGTCAACGCCATGTCTCCTGATGACCTCCCCAAGAGGCAACATATATAAATTAAAAAGTATTGGCCCTAGAATTGACCCTTGGGGAACCCCACAGCTTATTTCATGGATTCTTGAAGAGCACGTATCCATACTTACATAAAAGTGTCGATCTGTAAGGTAAGAGTAAAACCAATTAAGAATATTTCCAGAGAGGCCCACTAGACTCCTAAGTCTGTCTAAAAGAATCTGGTGATCTACCGTATCAAAGGCAGGAAATGAGATCCAGTAGCACCAGAACAGAAAGTTTCTGTGAGTCATAGTTTAATCTAAGATCATTAACGATCTTTAAAAGAGCCGTCTCTGTACTATGGTTTTTCCTAAAACCAGACTGATATTTTTCAAAAAAATTTTGGGCATTTAATAACTCATGCAGTTGAGTACTGACACTTTTTTCTATAATTTTACTTAAAAATGGTAAATGCTGTTCAGTGATGTGGCGTTCACACACATATGGAGGATGAAACAGCACACAACATGATTGATGCTGCCAAAAATAAAAAGATACCAATATTAACCAATATTTGGTTAGTCTGTGTGCCTGTGTGCGTGTGTGTGCGTGTGTGTGTGTGTGTGTGGGGGGGGGGGTGTAAACAAATGCCATACATGCTTTTTTTCTTCTTTCAATGTTTTTTGTTGGCGGGTGGGTGGATGGATGGATGGATGGATGAGTGGATGATGGATGGATGAGTGGATGATGGATGGATGAGTGGATGATGGATGGATGGAAGGAAAGATGATGGATGGATGGATGGATGATGGATGGATGATGGATAGATGGATGGATGGGTGGAGGGATGATGGATGGGTGGATGGATGATGGATAATGAATGGATATGGATGATGGATGGATGAGTGGATGATAGATGGGTGGATGCATGGATGGATGATGGATGGATATGGATGGAAGATGGATGGATGATGGATGGATGGATGGATGGATGATGGATTGATGATGGATGGATGATGGATGGATGAGTGGATGAGTGGATAATGGATGGATGGATGATGGATGGATGAGTGGATGATGGATGGATGGATGATGGAAGGATGAGTGGATGATGGATGGATAGATGAATGAATGAGTGGATGATTGATGGATAGATGAGTGGATGATGGATGGATAAGTGGTTGATGGATGGATGGATGAGTGGATGATGGATGGATGAGTGGATGATGGATGGATGGATGGATGATGGATGGATGCATTGATAGGTGGATGGATGATGGATGGTTGAGGGGATGATGGATGGATGGATGGATGAGTGGATGATAGATGGATGAGTGGATGATGGATGGATGAGTGGATGATGGATGGATGAGTGGATGATGGATGGATGGATGGATGAGTGGATGATAGATGGATGAGTGGATGATGGACGGATGGATGAGTGGATGATGTATGGATGGATGGATGAGTGGATGATGGATGGATAAGTGAATGATTGATGGATGGATGGATGGATGGATGGAGGAGTGGATCGATGGATGGATTGATGGATGAGTGGATGATGGATGGATGAGTGGATGATGGATGGATAAGTGGATAATGGATGGATGGATGGATGGATGGATGAGCAGATGATGGATGGATGAGTGGATGATGGATGGATGAGTGGATGATTGATGGATGAGTGGATGATGGATGGATTGATGATGGATGGATGAGTGGATGATAGATGGATGAGTGGATAATGGATGGATAGATGGATGGATGGATGAGTGGATGATGGATGGATGAGTGGATGATGGATGGATGGATGAGTGGATGATGGATGGATGAGTAAATGATGGATGGATGAGTGGATGATGGATTGATGGATGAGTGGATGATGGATGGATAAGCGCACGATGGATGGATAGATCAGTGGATGATGGATGGATGGATGGATGGATGCATGAGTGGATGATGGAAGGATGAGTGCACGATGGATGAGTGGATGATGGATGGATCAATGAATGGATGGATGGATGGATGGATAGATGGATGGGTGGATGGATAATGGGTGGATGATGGATGGATGGATGATGGATGGATACGGATGAGTGGATGATGGATGGATGGGTGGATGGGTGGATGGATGATGGATGTATGAGTGGATGATGGATGGATGGATGAGTGGATGATGGATGGATGAGTGGATGATGGATACATGGATGGATGGATGATGGATGGATGGATGGATGAGTGGAAGATGGATGTATGAGTGGATGATGGATGGATAAGTGCACGATGGATGAATAGATGAGTGGATGATGGATGGATGGATGTATGAGTGGATGATGGATGGATGCATTGATAGGTGGATAGATGATGGATGGATGGATGGATGGATGAGTGGATGATGGATGGATGGATGGATGAGTGGATGATGTATGGATGAGTGGATGATGGATGGATAAGTGGATGATGGATGGATGGATGGATGGATGAGTGGATGATGGATGGATGAGTGGATGATGGATACATGGACGGATGGATGATGGATGGATTTATGAGTGGAGGATGGATGTATGAGTGGATGATGGATGGATTAGTGCACGATGGATGGATAGATGAGTGGATGATGGATGGATGAGTGGATGATGGATGGATGCATTGATAGGTGGATGGATGATGGATGGATGAGTGGATGATGGATGGATGGATGGATGGATGGATGAGTGGATGATGGATGGATGAGTGGATGATGGATGGATGAGTGAATGATGGATGGATGGATGAGTGGAAAATGGATGGATGGATGAGTGGATGATGGATGGATGAGTGGATGATGGATACATGGACGGATGGATGATGGATGGATGGATGGATGAGTGGAGGATGGATGTATGAGTTGATAATGGATGGATGGAAGGATGAGTGGATGATGGATGGATGCATTGATAGGTGGATGGATGATGGATGAGTGGATGATGGATTGATGAGTGGATGATGGATGGATGGATGGATGGATGAATGGATGATGGATGGATGAGTGGATGATGGATGGATGAGTGGATGATGGATGGATGAGTGGATGATGGATGGATAAGTGGATGATGGATGGATGAGTGGATCGATGGATGGATGGATGAGTGGATGATTGATGGATGGATGAGTGGATGATGGATGGATGAGTAGATGATGGATGGATGGATGGATGGATGAGTGGATGATGGATGGATGAGTGGATGATGGATGGGTGAGTGGATGATAGATGGATAAGTGGATGATGGATGGATGAATGGATGAGTGGATGATAGATGGATGAGTGGATAATGGGTGGATGAGTAAATGATGGATGGATGAGTGGATGATGGATTGATGGATGAGTGGATGATGGATGGATAAGAGCACGATGGATGGATAGATCAGTGGATGATGGATGGATGGATGGATGGATGATTGATGGATGAGTGGATCGATGGATGGATAGATGAATGAATGAGTGGATGATTGATGGATGGATGAGTGGATGATGCATGGATAAGTGGATAATTGATGGATGGATGAGTGGATGATGGATGGATGAGTGGATGATGGATGGATGGATGGATGATGGATGGATGCATTGATAGGTGGATGGATGATGGATGGTTGAGTGGATGATGGATGGATGGATGGATGAGTGGATGGATGGATGAGTGGATGATTGATGGATGAGTGGATCGATGGATGGATAGATGAATGAATGAGTGGATGATTGATGGATGGATGAGTGGATGATGGATGGATGAGTGGATGATGCATGGATAAGTGGATAATGGATGGATGGATGAGTGGATGATGGATGGATGAGTGGATGATGGATGGATGGATGGATGGATGATGGATGGATGCATTGATAGGTGGATGGATGATGGATGGTTGAGTGGATGATGGATGGATGGATGGATGAGTGGATGATGGATGGATGGATGAGTGGATGATGGATGGATGAGTGGATGATGGATGGATGAGTGGATGATAGATGGATGAGTGGAGGATGGACGGATGGATGAGTGGATGATGTATAGATGTATGGATGATTGATGGATGAGTGGATGATGGATGGATAAGTGAATGATGGATGGAGGAGTGGATCGATGGATGGATGGATGGATGATGGTAAATGGTAAATGGCGTATACTTATATAGCGCTTTCTACCCTCTTACGAAGGCCCAAAGCGCTTTACAGTCACAGTCCCATCCACCCATGCACACACACATTCCCACACACATTCACACACTGGTGGTGGCTCCGCTGCCGAACACTGGCGCCAACCTCCCACCAGAGGCAAGGTGGGGTTCAGTGTCTTGCCCAAGGACACTTCGACACATGGGTGTGCAAGGCGGGAATCGAACCTGCAATCTTACGATCATGAGTCGACCGCCCTACCACTGCACCACGGCCGCCCAGGATGATGGATGGATGAGTGGATGATGGATGGATAAGTGGATGATGGATGGATGGATGGATAGATGAGTGGATGATGGATGGATGGGTGAATGATAGATGGATAAGTGGATGATGGATGGATGGATGATGGATGGATGAGTGGATGAGTGGATGATAGATGGATGAGTGGATACTGGATTGATAAATGGATGGATGGATGAGTGGATGATGGATGGATGAGTGGATGATGGATGGATGGATGAGTGGATGATGGATTGATGGATGAGTGGATGATGGATGGATAAGCGCACGATGGATGGATAGATCAGTGGATGATGGATGGATGGATGGATGCATGAGTAGATGATGGAAGGATGAGTGCACGATGGATGAGTGGATGATGGATGTATCAATGAATGGATGGATGGATGGATGGATAGATGGATGGGTGGATGGATGATGGGTGGATGATGGATGGATGGATGATGGATGGATACGGATGAGTGGATGATGGATGGATGGGTGGATGGATGATGGATGTATGAGTGGATGATGGATGGATGGATGAGTGGATGATGGATACATGGACGGATGGATGATGGATGGATGGATGGATGGATGAGTGGAGGATGGATGGATAAGTGCATGATGGATGGATAGATGAGTGGATGATGGATGGATGAGTGGATGATGGATGGATGCATTGTTAGGTGGATGGATGATGGATGGATGAGTGGATGATGGATGGATGGATGGATGAGTGGATGATGGATGGATGGATGGATGAGTGGATGATGAATGGATGAATGGATGATGGATACATGGACGGATGGATGATGGATGGATGGATGAGTGGAGGATGGATGTATGAGTGGATGATGGATGGATTAGTGCATGATGGATGGATAGATGAGTGGATGATGGATGGATGAGTGGATGATGGATGGATGCATTGTTAGGTGGATGGATGATGGATGGATGATGGATGGATGAGTGGATGATGGATGGATGGATGGATGGATGGATGAGTGGATGATGGATGGATGGATGGATGGATGGATGGATGGATGAGTGGAGGATGGATGTATGAGTGGATGATGGATGGATGAGTGGATGATAGATGGATAAGTGGATGATGGATGGATGGATGGATGGATGGATGGATGAGTGGAAGATGGATGGATGGATGGATGAGTGGAAGATGGATGGATGGATGGATGCATGAGTGGATGATGGAAGGATGAGTGCACGATGGATGAGTGGATGATGGATGTATCAATGAATGGATGGATGGATGGATGGATAGATGGATGGGTGGATGGATGATGGGTGGATGATGGATGGATGGATGATGGATGGATACGGATGAGTGGATGATGGATGGATGGGTGGATGGATGATGGATGTATGAGTGGATGATGGATGGATGGATGAGTGGATGATGGATACATGGACGGATGGATGATGGATGGATGAGTGGAGGATGGATGGATAAGTGCATGATGGATGGATAGATGAGTGGATGATGGATGGATGAGTGGATGATGGATGGATGCATTGTTAGGTGGATGGATGATGGATGGATGAGTGGATGATGGATGGATGGATGGATGAGTGGATGATGGATGGATGGATGGATGGATGAGTGGATGATGAATGGATGAATGGATGATGGATACATGGACGGATGGATGATGGATGGATGGATGAGTGGAGGATGGATGTATGAGTGGATGATGGATGGATTAGTGCATGATGGATGGATAGATGAGTGGATGATGGATGGATGAGTGGATGATGGATGGATGCATTGTTAGGTGGATGGATGATGGATGGATGATGGATGGATGAGTGGATGATGGATGGATGGATGGATGGATGAGTGGATGGTGGATGGATGGATGGATGGATGGATGGATGAGTGGAGGATGGATGTATGAGTGGATGATGGATGGATGAGTGGATGATAGATGGATAAGTGGATGATGGATGGATGGATGGATGGATGGATGAGTGGAAGATGGATGGATGGATGGATGAGTGGAAGATGGATGGATGGATGAGTGGATGATGGATGGATGAGTGGATGATGGATACATGGACGGATGGATGATGGATGGATGGATGGATGAGTGGATGATTGATGGATGGATGAGTGGATGATGGATGGATGAGTAGATGATGGATGGATTAGTGCACGATGGATGGATAAATGAGTTAATGATGGATGGATGGATGGATGAGTAGATGATGGATGGATGCATTGATAGGTGGATGGATGAGTGGATGATGGATGGATGGATGGATGAGTGGATGATGGATGGATGCATTGATAGGTGGATGGATGATGGATGGATGGATGAGTGGATGATGGATGGATGGATGGATGAGTGGATGATGGATGGATGATGGATGGATGAGTGGATGATGGATGGATGGATGGATGATGGATGGATGAGTGGATGATGGATGGATGAGTGGATGATGGATGGATGGATGGATGAGTGGATGATGGATGGATGAGTGGATGATGGATGGATGAGTGGATGATGGATGGATGGATGGATGAGTGGATGATTGATGGATGAGTGGATGATGGATGGATAAGTGGATGATGGATGGATGAGTGGATCGATGGATGGATGGATGAGTGGATGATTGATTGATGGATGGATGAGTGGATGATGGATGGATGAGTAGATGATGGATGGATAAGTGGATGATGGATGGATGGATGGATGAGTGGATGATGGATGGATGAGTGTATGATGGATGGATGGATGATGGATGGATGAGTGGATGAGTGGATGATAGATGGATGAGTGGATAATGGATGGATAGATGGATGGATGGATGAGTGGATGATGGATGGATGGATGAGTGGATGTTGGATGGATGAGTAAATGATGGATGAATGAGTGGATGATGGATTGGTGGATGAGTGGATGATTGATGGATAAGCGCACGATGGATGGATAGATCAGTGGATGGATGGATGGATGGATGGATGCATGAGTGGATGATGGAAGGATGAGTGCAAAATGGATGAGTGGATGATGGATGGATCAATGAATGGAGGGATGTCTGGATGGATAGATGGATGGGTGGATGGATGATGGATGGATGGAAGGATAAGTGCATGATGGATGGATGGAAGGATGAGTGGATGATGGATGGATGCATTGATGGATGGATGAGTGGATGATGAGTGGATGATGGATGGATGGATGAGTGGATAATGGATGGATAAGTGAATGATGGACGAATGAGTGGATGATGGATGGATGATGGATGGATTAGTGGATGATGGATGGATGAGTGGATGATGGATGGATGGATGAGTGGATGATGGATGGATGAGTGGATGATGGATGGATGAGTGCACGATGGATGGATGGATGAGTGGATGATGGATGAGTGCATGATGGATGAGTGGATGATGGATGGATCGATGGATGGGTGGATGGATGATGGATGGATAAGTGGATGATGGATGGATGGATGAGTGGATGATGGATGGATGAGTGGATGATGGATGGATAAGTGCACGATGAATGGATAGATGAGTGGATGATAAATGGAGGGATGGATGGATGGATGCATGGATGGATGGGTGGATGGATGATGGATGGATGAGTGGATGATGGATGGATGGATGAGTGGATGATGGATGATGGATGGATGGATTGATAGATGGATGGACGAGTGGATGATGGATGCATGAGTGGATGGATGGATGTATGAGTGGATGATGGATGGATAAGTGGAAGATGGATGGATGGGTGGATGGATGAGGGATGGATGGATGGATGAGAGGATGATGGATGGATGAGTGGATGATGGATGGATAAATGGATAGGTGGATGGATGGATGTGTGGATGATGGATGGATGAGTGGATGATGGATGGATGGATGGATGAGTGGATAATGGATTGATGAGTGGATGATGGATGAGTGGATGATGGATTGATGGATGAGAGGATGATAGATGGACGGATAAGCGCACGATGGATGGATAGATCAGTGGATGATGGAAGGATGAGTGCACGATGGATGGATGAGTGGATGATGGATGGATGAGCGCACAATGGATGGATAGATGAGTGGATGATATATGGAGGGATGGATGGGTGGATGGATGATGGATGGATGAGTGGATGATTGATGGATGGAAGGATGAATGAGTGGATGATGGATGGATGCATGGATGGATGGGTGGATGGATGATGGATGGATGGATGAGTGGATGATGGATATATGAGTGGATGATGGATGGATGGATGAGTGGATGATGGATGGATGGATGGTGGATGGATGATGGATGGATGGATGGGTGGATGGATGATGGATGGATGGATGATGATGTGGATGGATGAGTGGTATGGTTGGATGATGTGATGGAATGGATGGATGATGGATGGATGGGTGGATGGATGATGGATGGATGGATGAGTGGATGATGGTTGGATGAGGGGATGATGGATGGATGCGTGGATGGATGAGTGGATGCGTGGATGGATGATGGATGGATGGATGGATGGATTGGATGTGGATGAGTGGATGAGATGGATGGATGGATGGATGGATTGGATGATGATGGATGGATGGATGGATGGATGAGTGGATGATAGACTGAAGACTACTCCCATGTGTGTCCAGAGTCTGTTCTGACAGACATGAGGGTTGAGGCTCACTCAGATCCAGACCATCAGGTGAGGATTTGAATAGTTTTAGTGACTCTGGAAAAACTCATAGACAGTTTTGTCTCGTTTGTTTCAAACCACCTGGTCAGATTTTAAAAAATCCTTCAGTGCTCCTCCTTTCAGATTCATGTAAGTGTTTATGTGAGAGCTCACAGTCAGTCTCCTTCAGGCTCATCCCAGATTCAGAGCAGAACCGTGACAGCAGAGGTTCCTGTGGGCCGTCAGCAGAACCTGGATCATGTCTGAACCAAAGACGGGTCAGGTTGTTTGCTGATTTGTGAGGACAGTTCCAGAGAAGTGTTTGTGTCTGCTGTAAACCGTCGGTCCTTTGGAGAGCACAACTTCAGAAACACACTGTAGGTTTGTTTGTTGCTGCTGCAGAACTCATTAAAGTGTGAACGCTCACTGAAGCACAGAGGTGACCCGAACTCCCACTCCTGTTTTCCCAGAATTCTCCACATTCAGCAGAAGTTTGTGCCTCTACAGTGGGACACGGAAACATTTGGACAAGCACAAGTTTTGTGATTTTACCTGTTTATGAACACATATTCAGAATGCAATTATGGGATTAAACTGTGGTGTAATGGTTAGCACTCTCACCTCACAGTGAGATGTTTCCGGTTCAAATTTCATTGTCTAACAGTCAGGCTGCACACAAGACACACACTTATAAACTGAACTGCATTAAAGGGCTTCTTGTTCAGTTTGCAGGATTTGGGGGGCTGAAGAAAATGACAAATACAACTCACTTGTTTCTCACCTGCTTTACTCTAACTTAAACTTACGTGTTGTTTGCTGCCAGCTGTCAATCACAGCATGACTGTAAAAAATGGACATGAACATTTTCACCTTATGAGGTCAGCAGGATCCTAAAATTTTGGGCGTGTCACCATGTGCCCATTTTCACCTGCAAGACGGCCTGTATCACCCCATAAGGGCAGATGTAAAGGGCAGATGTGACTCAGGATTTAGCAGTTAGAAGGTCAGGAGTTGTGGCGTTTGCATTTGGAAGTTGTGAACACACAACACGTGGTCAAAGGAGCTCTCAGTGAAGGGGAAACTGACCATCCTGAGGCTGAAAGAAAGAGGAAATCCATCAGAGACTGAGCAGAAATGTTAGGGATGGCCAAGCCAACAGTCTAATGCATGCTGGAAAAAAAGAGTGCACTGGGAACTTTAGAACCCAAAAAGGCTTGAGCGTCCTGGAAGACCACAGTGATGGATGATCACAGAATCCTTTCCTTGGTGAATAAAAGTCCTTCACAACATCCACTCAAGTAAAGAACGCTCTCTGTGTATTGGGTGTTTCACTATCTAAGTTTGCCATAAAGAGAAGACGTCACCAGAGTAAACACAAAGGATTCACTTGAAGGACTTGAGTTTGCAAAAAACACCTGTAGAAGCCAGCTCTGGAAGGAGGGACTAAGATCCGCCTGTACCAGAATGATGACAAGAGTTTGGAGCTGAATTGGAACAGCTCATGATCCACAGCACAGTTGGTGTGGGGCATGGGTATGCATGGCATTAGTACTGGGTCACTAGTTTATTGATGGTTAAACAGAAGCAGCCAAATGAATCCTGAAGTCTATAGGATGGACGTTCTGATCCTAACTAAACCTTCACTTGCTCAAGGTAAAACATTCAGCCAGATTTTAAAAACCAAATCTAGAAGATTGTGTCACTGTCTCAGCTTCACTGTAGCTGTGTGTGGGTGTGGGTGTATGTGATGAGTGTGTGTGTGTGTGGATCTGTGTGTGGGTGTGGGTGCTTGTGTATCTGGGATCATGCGCATTTTCAGCCACTTCAAATGTGTACAAACGTATTGGTGCATTTTCTCCTTTGGGATGTGTGTTTGTGCACATGTGTGTGTCTGAAGTGGGTCTGTGGTGTAAAGAGGGTGAGTGTTGTCAGGGAGTTGGTCTCGGGGGAACAAAGCCAGCAGTGTCTGTCTCTGTCCTGGACAGTGTTTGCTTGGCCTCTTCAGACATGTGTGCCATCGAGCCTCTGCTTTTGTCCCCCCTCTTTCTGCTTCCTCACCCACGTTTCTCTTGGCAGGACCTCCCGCCGGTTGCCGATGCAGATTGATGGTGAGCCCTGGATGCAGCCCCCGTGCACGGTGAGTTCCACGTCAAAGTGTTCTGAGTAACAATTGTGTTTCTGTGTGTCCTGAAGTGTGTTTGCTTTGCAGATCCATTGTCCGAAGCTCATTCTCATCAGCCCATTAACCCCCCCAGTTAAAAGATTTTCCTTTTACTGACCTGTAGACAGTTTCAATAGTTGTCAGAGGGAAAATACATACTCGTTTTATGATAAAATCATTGATGAAACAATTATTATTATAAGCTGGCCAATCGGACGCCTCAATAAAACCATGTGGTGCCTCTGGCCCCCACCTCGAACATTCGAAATGCTTGAGAGATTCTCCCAAGCTTGCTTTCAGTGGAAGGGATGTGGATTTCCAACACGCTCACTCCTTGAAACAGAAATGACATTCTGAAAACTTTAAGATCATTTGGCAAAACAGTCTTACGGTTCAGCACAACACTATAGCTCACTTGCAAAATCTAATATATCTAATATCTAATATATCTATATCTAATATATCTAATATATTTAATCTAATAAAACTGTTCACTCCTGCTTCAAAACTAAATTCCTTCCCCATGTAAAGAGTCAGTGCCACCAAAATGGCAAAGATCCTTCTCAATTGCTTTGGCTCATTTGATCCGACCGGACGTTCTCAACCCTCTTGGTGCTTTTGCCAAAATAATGTAGATGGTTCGGCACAATGCCATGGTTCACCTGCAAAAGCTCATATCTCTCCCAAAATAATTCACTCGTGTCAAAATGAACTTCCTTCTCACATAAACAGTCAGTGCCACCAAAATACTTCATCCCTTTTGCATTGTGTTGGCACTGCAAGTCAAAATGGTTAGATGTTTTGTCACCATAGCAGAGGACCATTGAAATATCCCTCATATCCACCTGTGAGTCTTATATCAGTCCTTCATTGACAATGGTAACTGTACTGTTTTTGTACAGAATACAATTTTGTATAAAACTGAAAAAAAGACAAAGGATTTTAGGGGGAGAGTAGCCTCTTAGGTTTTCCAGCACATGTTGCACTTATACTGCCAAGGAAATTGTAACCATTATCATTCACACACATAAAGTAACTTTCCTACATCAGAGTAAAAAATGTTTACAGCATAATATACTTTTCAATATAAACACAAACAAAACCCTCTCTTGGCCATCGTCCTCACCCTGCTGAATGTCTGGCCACAGATTCTCGTCCACATCACAGTGTTTATTCTCCCTTGTGATGCAACGAGGGAAGAAACAGCGTGCATGTCGCAACCATCCTCTACACTGATCAGTAACATCCTCACACACAGCATCCATTGCATGGAGCAGGGACCTCTGATCTTGAGCCCGATGCTCAGACACTCTCCACCTCCAAGTGGAGAAAAACTCCTCAATAGGATTGAGAAAAGGAGGGTAAGGTGATAGGAACTCTATGACCATCCTTGGATGAGTAGTGAACCAGGCCCTGATGAGCGGGCCACGGTGGAAATTCACATTGTCCCATCCGATAACATATAGTGGCAGGTGAGGCCATACGAGATCTCTCTCAGTTTCAGGGATCAAATCAAAATGAAGGTGGTCCAAGAAGATGAGGAGCTTCTGCGTTTGTATGGACCAAGACTGGGGATGTGAGGGGCCACACCATGCTCAGACAAGGCAGCACACATAGTTATGTTGCCCCCTCGCTGGCCAGGGACATCCTCCTTCGTTAGTCAAGCTCTAGTTTCACCTGACTGTCAATTGCTGTAATAAATGTTCCAAGGGATTCATGTATCATATTCTTGGTATTATGTTCTTGACTAATTTTGACAATTGAACAGACTATTGTGCATGTGATGAGTTACACAATGAAATGATGCTGACTCATTTTGGAGCGAACAACCATTAGACTGAGAATCAACAATCAGTTTAGATCAACAAGCTCTACTCACTTGGAAATTGTGCTAAATGTAGGCTTCCTGTACTTAATCACTTGCAAAGATGTACTGAGACATGGAGACATGTATTAAGACTTTTTCAATTTGATGAAACTAATGAGAAATGCCATTCTGTTGTGAACAATTGCCAAGTGGTTTAGAGGTTTGTCCATGTTGTTTTGAGAATGTAATTTCTGTTTCAAGAAATGAGCCAAAACAATGGAGAAAAACTGTAATATTTCCCAAACTAGCTTTATGTTGTTTTTATTTTCATTCAGTAGATTAGATTTCATTATTGAAATACACTTTTTTGTGTTATTTCAGTTAGTTTATTTTTTATGACATATCTTTGTTCCGTTTTTTTGGAGGCATGTTAAGGAATTGCTTCTCTCAATATTTACGCCGCTATGCGGTAAATAGAATTGTGAAATGCAGCTGCTATGTGCCTGCATGGCGTTTTCTCCGAGAACAGGAAGAAGAAAAAGGAAACAGTAAAAATAAATCAATAGTCTTGGAAAATACCGTCTGGACTGAGGCACAGCAGGTTTATGTTACTATAAAGTATGAACGACAAATCACAGCAACAGCACATGTGTGATGTCATGAACACGGATCAGTCCATCATTCCAGTCCAATGTGTGGACAGACTTTGAATAAGTCATGTGACCATCCAGTGTCTAGAGTGTTCTAAGAGTGTTCCCTTTGGATTCTCTGGATGTGGAAAAACAACAGTGGTGAACCTTAGAAACTACCATGTGAATGGATCTGACATTCATTCTAGTTGACTTGTTTGTTTGGACACAGATTTCATTTCACTTGATGATCTGGAAGAAATTCAAGAATCTGGAAAACTTCACTGTTTAGTAGCAGGAATTTCCAGGGTGTCCTGGGGAGTGTGATTCCCCTTCTCTGGAAGGGACCCTCCAAGCTGGGGTCCTCTACCAGAGGCCTGGGAGCTTGAGGGTCCTGCAGTATCTTAGCTGTTCCTGTTCTTTTCTGGACTGAGAGGTCTGAGGTCTTTCCAGGTATCTGTTGTAGCCACTCCTCCAGCTTGGGGGTTACTGCCCCGAGTGCTCCAATTACCACAGGCACCACTGTCACCTTCACTTTCCAGGCTTTCTCCAGTTCTTCTCTGAGTCCCTGGTATTTCTCCAGTTTCTCATGTTCCTTCTTCCTGATGTTCCCATCGCTTGGCACTGCCACATCCACCACAACGGCTTTCCTCTGTTCTTTATCCACCACTACGATGTCTGGTTGGTTCACCATTACCATCCTATCAGTCTGGATCCGGATCAGGATTGTTGGATTTTTGAAGTGTTTCCCATTTTGACTTTGGGGTTTCCAGTTCATATTCTGCACATATGTTCTGGAATATGAGGAAGTGTTGGGCTGACATTGTTATATTTTGCTATATTCAATGACTTTTAAAGAATTCTATATAACTCTATAAGACAATTGGTACTGATGAAGGAGATGGAGGAGGCCGTGCGCCTCACCGCGCTGAAAGCTGCTCCACTTTTGTCCTGCCTCGGTTCATTTCCCTGCTCCTTCATTCAGCCTCCTCCTCCTCACATCCTGAACCTCCGCAGTTCTTGCCGTCAATACTAAATTCCAACAATGTAATACATCTCGCAGGAGGAAGTCCATTCATCCTCACAGCATGCAGACCTTGAAGAGAGCTCTCTGTTGGCTCCAGTGTGAAGGTGACAGCGAGTTTCTGTCATGAAAAAGCAGGCAGCAGAGACAATCCGTTAATGTTTTCACTGCAGTCTAAATGTCGTAAAACATGAGTCTAACTTTCTGTCAAACTGCGTTTCATATAGGGCACTATGACATAAATGAGTTCCCTTTTGCTGAGACAGAAGGACATCCTTTTACTTGATTTACCTTTGATGCCACTATTTGTTCTGCAGTTCCAGAGTGAGAATTTTAATGTTTTATTTTCAAGGAGAAAAGTTATATATTTGAAATTACTTTTTAGATCTGTTCTAAGTTATTTGTTAGGTTTTTATGGCTTGAATCAAGTGAAATAACTTCAATTGGTTTTGTTTGCTGGTCTTTAGAGTTTTGCATATTGTTACGGAGATTTAATCTTTTTTTGTGACTTTTACAGGTCAGGATCACACACAAGAACCAGGTCCCCATTTTACTGGGACCCCCCCAGAAGACCCCCTTCTTCTTCTTCAAGAAGCAAAACCGCAGCTGTGACTAGGACTTGTTTACAGAAATACAGGAATGCAAGCATGTGCAAATCCACCTGAGCTGCTGCTGGTGGAGCAGCTCCTTCAGACGAGCCGGTTCCTCCAAATCCTGAAATTGCATCTCTTGCACAGGGACCTCAAACTTTTTTTCAGACTTCTGCAAAGTCCAAGGGGCTACCCGGGCCTACCCCCCCGCCACACTCCCCCCCTGCACACGCTTACACATACACACACGGGGCAGTTTAAAAATGGAGGTGAATGGAGCCTTGTGTGGAGAGTCACTGAGCTTCTCCTTCAAGCCCCTGAATGAATTATGAAACAGCTTTCACTCACAGGCGCCCCCAAAGGCTCACAACACAAAACAGACGACACGTCTCATCCATTATTGACCTGGGGCCTGTTTCAGAAAGGAGGTTCAACCAACTCTGAGGTTGAACTTGAACTCTGAGTTGGTCAATCGGGAGATTAACAACTCTGAGTTTTCTGTTTCAGAGAAGCTGATCCGAGTTAGGTCAATCAACTCTGAGTGGACTGAATCGGAGTTGAGCGTGCGCACCGCGACCATAAGAAGCCATTATCAATGGAGCGCAGATATCACGAGTCACCATGGTAACCGTGGAAACAAAGAGGTCTGCATATTTTTCTCCAGCTGAACTTGACGTGCTGCTGCAGAGTTACAGTGAATATAAGCACATATTCCAGAAGAAAAGCAACACCGCTGCATCTGCAGAACAGAGACAGTTAGCGTGGGAAAACATAGCTGCTCAAGTTAATGCGTACGTTTGCATTTAAATCATTGTTATAAAATATTGGCTGTAATAAATAACTTTTTAAGTAGCGTAAGGTGTGAAATAAAAAATGGCGATATTTAGGTGTACTTTTGAAGTGTTATTCCTGGTGTAAATGCATGAAATGCTGCATAATGTACAGAACCAATCTGGGGGGGAAAATGCATTTAACGTCGGTAATGTTTAGAGGACTTTTTTGTTAACCTTCCCCTCTTGCAAGCGTTGGTCAGTTTAATATTAATACATGCAATTGTGTTTTTAAAAATGAACTTTTGTCTACTGTTGAACCTTTCGCTGCGCGAAGACTTCTCCTTTCTTTTCTCTCGTCTTTCCGACTGTGGTCAGAAGCGCAGGGGAGATTTCCTTCAGAAGGAAATCCTTCTTCGGGGTTCACTTCCCGTTCAAAACCCTCAACCTCCAGAGCGGATTAAGAATGACCCCAAAACAGTTATTCTGGGAATGACACCTTCTCTTTATTTAACTAAGTGCTCCGTCCTCCGAACACACAATATATACCACGCACACACCTCCGCTCCTTGCTCACCCCCCCCCCCCCATCTGCACCTGCAATCGCCCCTCCCCTTGTGTCTCGTGGATCGCACCCCGCTCAGCACACACACGCTGCAACACTACCCTTGTATTGATCAAGTGGTATAGGTGTATATGGGATTAAGAAAGTAAGCAGTACTAGCAAATTGTGTTTCCAAAAAGTAATTGTTACATGAATCTAATTCAATGTCCCTAATTTCATTTTCATGTAGATGCAATCCTGCAGGAATTAAAAGAACATGGCAGCAGCTAAAAATGAAGTATAAAAACATAATTCAATCAGGTCAAATGTGAGCATGTCATGGATGTAGGCTTTGTTGACAATATTTGACATATGAAACATCTACATAGCAATATCTAATGTTGTTTTCATTGTATATATGTAATTGACTGCAACGAAAAACGGTAACGCTCAAACAAAAACGTATGGGGAAATGAGAAAAAATCGAGTCTTCTCAAAATCCTCGTACGAGGTAAATATAATTCTCTATGAATTAATGCAGCCTCTTCGTCTGTTGGGTCCTCCAAAAAAGAACAAGCCATTCTTGTCACTTAGACCGTCTCTGTGTGACGGAAATGTGGGCAATGAAGGTTAAAGCGAAACATACCGCTTCGTCTTTAAAAAGGGGAGGGGACCGGCAGAAACTTTGAGTTTGGAGAATAAAACCTGCTCCCGACCAGGTTAGGTTCACAGCATAAGTAACCATGGATACTGACTCCGAGTATAAGTTACCTCTCTTTCAGAAACGGGTTTGACTTACTCTGCTTTCTCTGGTTTAACAAACCTCCCATTCTGAAACGGAAAACCCAGGGTTTCCCTGATTTCAGGGTTAACTCACTCAGAGTTTAGACTTAACCTCCTTTCTGAAACAGGCCCCTGCTTTGTTTGCAAGGCTGATAGTGGGGGGATGAGTCAACACAAATACAATACAATACTAAATGCTGGTGGGCGGAGCTTGCTGGAGTTTCAGTTCTTTCTCTGCTCCAAAATTAAAGATCAACATGAATTACGTCCAGTGGCAGTTGTGGTGAAAAAAAAAACTGCAGTAAGTAGAAGTGGTGGTGCGTTGAAGCTACAAAACTGTTTCATTTATAGTTTTTAGCACTGCAGTACAGTGCAGTACAGTTGCAGTATGCAATGGTTGCTGTATGCATCGGTTGGAGTATGCAGTGGTTGGAGTTTGCAGCGGTTGGTTTATGCAGCAGTTGTGGTATGCAGCGGTTGCTGTATGCAGCGGTTGGAGTATGCAGCGGTTGGTTTATGCAGCAGTTGTGGTATGCAGCGGTTGCTGTATGCAGCGGTTGGAGTATGCAGCGGTTGGGGTATGCAGCGGTTGGAGTATGCAGCGGTTGGAGTATGCAGCGGTGGGGGTATGCAGCGGCTGGAGTATGCAGCGGTTGGGGTATGCAGCGGTTGGAGTATGCAGCGGTTGGAGTATGCAGCGGTTGGAGTATGCAGCGGTTGCGGTATGCAGCGGTTGCTGTATGCAATGGTTGGGGTATGCAGCGGTTGGAGTATGCAGCGGTTGGAGTATGCAGCGGTTGGAGTATGCAGCGGTTGGAGTATGCAGCGGTTGGGGTATGCAGCGGTTGGGGTATGCAGCGGTTGGAGTATGCAGCGGTTGCAGTATGCAGCGGTTGGAGTATGCAGCGGTTGCGGTATGCAGCGGCTGGAGTATGCAGCGGTTGGGGTATGCAGCGGTTGGAGTATGCAGCGGTTGGAGTATGCAGCGGTTGGAGTATGCAGCGGTTGGGGTATGCAGCGGTTGGGGTATGCAGCGGTTGGAGTATGCAGCGGTTGGAGTATGCAGCGGTTGGAATATGCAGCAGTTGGAGTATGCATCAGTTGGGGTATGCAGCGGTTGCGGTATGCAGCGGTTGCGGTATGCAGCGGTTGGGGTATGCAGCGGTTGCGGTATGCAGCGGTTGCGGTATGCAGCGGTTGCGGTATGCAGCGGTTTTTGCAGTGGTTGGGGTATGCAGCGGTTGGGGTATGCAGCGGTTGCTGTATGCAGCGGTTGGGTATGCAGCGGTTGCAGGAGCTAAGAGTGAGCTTCGTTCCAAACTCACAGAGATGGTGCGTTTTTTCGCTTAGTCATATGGTTAGAAAGGCAGCATCTCCAAATTTGGTTTGCTCATCAAAACTTGTGAGATTCAAAACCTATAAACAATCCAATTTTTCATCTAATTTCTAAACTTGAAAACGTTTTTATACATTTCACTCAAATAAAATGACTCATAGTAAATACAAACATGTTTTTGCTCAAATTAAAATACAATTTGCTATACAACAAATGAAAATTTGACTTGTTTTCCATTTTTGTTCTTTTATATCAAATCCTTCCCTCTCTGAGAAATGTTACTTTTGACATTTTATTTAAAATTTGAAGCTATCTGTTTATTGGTTTAGCTTTGTCTCTCCCTCAAAGGCTTCTTGGCTTCTTGTAGGCTTGATCTAAACTGTACCTGGTTCAGATAAACAGTTTTTGGTTCAGATAAACGATGCCTGGTTCAGATAAGTTGTTCTTAGTTCAGATGAATGATACCTGGTACAGAGAAACGGTTCTAGGTATAGATTAAGAGTACCCGTTTCAGATACATGGTTCTTGCTTCAGATAAAGTTTTAGTTTAGAGAAACGGTTCTTTGTTCAAATAAATTGTACCTGGTTCAGATAAATGATACCTGGTTCAGAAAAGCAGTTCTTGGTTCATATCAACTGTGCCAGGTTCAGATGTAGTGTTGTGTCCATATTCGTGGCCTCTGGTCTTCTGACTGCTGTACAAGAGGCTCCCACCTTCTAGGCTAGTATGGAAACTAGTCTGGAATGGTTCAGTTTACAGTGCTCTGCTCGTTACCATCCTGTCCGTTGTTTCTGGGCCTTAACTTTCAGATGACATTCGTGTCAGGGCAAAGAGTAAAAAGGGTTTTTATTCATCACAAAAGAACCAGATTCACTCATCTTTATCAGGGCATTGACTTCCTGCTTCCTTCAGTGAGTCCCTCGCAAGCTTTCACCAAACTGAACAGGACAAAGAGAGCAGACAAAGGTGTTTATAAAGCCTGTATCCATAGTGATCCATACTGATGTTCCCAGACTGTCTATACCCTGGTTCATGTGCAAACATGTATATTTCTGAATGGTATTGGTCACATAAACTGTTCACACTAATGTTTTTTTGAAGTGTCTTTTTGTTCCCAGTGATGCAGCACTCCTTACCACCATGTAACTCCCTAAACGTGCACAAGTCCTTTAAATTGTTATGGCAGCTGTTGAAAAATGGAGTTCGTGAAAAATGCGACATTGTAAAAATACTAATTCTCTGCTGTCACGAAAACCGCAGAATTATCAGACAGAGGAGGACTGTGTCGTCATGGCGCCTTCTCGAAGAGTGGAAGGAACTTGCATCACCATGTGAAACTTGTTGGTGTCTGTACCAAACACAACAAAGTAATGTGGAATACAGCTGAGATCAACTGGACCGTAAGATGGTCACACAAAACTGTAAAAAGTCCAAATACGTCATGGTTTTCTTTGGAGCCTCTCTGATTGATTTTCCTCAAATGTTGGTCACATGGGTCGCTGACATTTGGGCTAAAATGAAACTGCGGTTTGCAGACATGTTTCACCACTAGAGCATCTCCACCTCTCCTTCTCACAGTTCATACATGTGACCATAAGCCTAAAGAGTATTGTTTGCCCATTACACACGTACTTTTCTTATGTACTGAAATGCAGCGAAGGATTTAACCCCATTGGAACTCGAGAAGACTGAACTCACTAATAAACTTCTAGAGTTAAAACAACTGTACGAGATAAAACCAGCTAAAAAACTGAAGAAAAATCATGAAATAGAAAACTAAGATTGGCTAAGGCTGGAGCTGCTAAAAGGAAAACCCATAGATCACACAAAATCTACTTTTTGAGCTTTTAAGTGTATTATAATTGTCATGTCTTTTCAGTCTTATTTTTTGTCCTGAATTGTGCACTTCTGGTCAATGTCTGTCACCTGTGTTGTCTCCTCTCGTTTCAAGCCTTGTTCCTTCCTGCCCTTGTCTGTTCCCCACAGGTGTGACTGTGTAATTTTCCCTGATTGTTTTCACCTGTGTTCCCCTTCCTCATGTCTTAAATAGTCTGAGTCTCCCTTTGTCCTGTGCCAGTTTGTTTGGTTATTTCAAGAGCCAAAGCTGAAGCTTGTTCAAGAAATTAAAACCACTGAAATCTCTGCATCTGAGTCCAGCCCTGTGATCATTCCTGACAATAATGTTTATAGCTCACTATAAACAACCCCAAAGTGGGATTTTGATCTATTCACACATTTCTGAGTGTTAACGATCGGGTTCTCACATAGTGATGTCACAAAGTGAGGAACCGCCTCTTTCATGAATCAAATAAAATTAAAAAAATGTATGTAAAAACAGCACTTCTCAGACATTGCACTTCTCGAGGCGCTTTAACATTTAAAACAAAAAAATTAAACACTCAATATAACAATTAAAAATGCAACCCCCCCTTCACGATTAACACATGTGACCCATGACCCCACTCACAATGAATACTAATAAAAGTAACGACAATCAAAGAATACTAATAGAAGTAACTTCTGAAAGAAACTTCAGGCTGGGCTCCTCTGTGAGAAACAGTATTTGGGAATCTCTTCATACCAGGAGCAGCTTGGCCATAGGAACATCGCCACAGCGCCCACCCAGACCGGGATGGCAACGTGGTCCACTCCACAGGTGTGAGGCTGCAATTTTAAACTCCAGCCGCCCCAGCAAGGGCAGCAACAGTGCCAACAACCACCGACCAAGCTGGCAAGCCCTGGCAGAAAGGATCCCCACAAGAAACACTGGGGCTAAAAGCCAGATCAGAAAGGTGGATCTGAGCCTCTTCCTGAAAACATCTACAGTCTCTGCGGCCCTGAGGTTAGCCGGCTGGCTGTTCCACAGGCGAGGACCGTCATGGCAGTACAAGGCCTCACCATAAGTTTTGGTCCTCACCTTAGGGACAACTGAAAGGCACCAAATGACCATAGGGCTTTAAAAGTAGATCACTTAGATTATACGCACATCCATCTTTGTAAAAGATCCTGTTTTGGGGGATGAAACACAGACACACGGCTGAGGCCGGCTCTAGGTTGATGTCATGAAATGGGCGGTACACATAAGGAGGGAAAGGCGGAGCCTCAGAGATCAAGTTGTCTTCCTTCTGGGTAGGAAAATGAGCTATAAACATAACTATAATAATGTATTTTTGATCACTTGCCTGGTTGGAGCAGCATTATTAAGCATGTTCCAGCAAATAAACATGTTTTTCCATTTGCTCATTTTCTGAAAGACGATTAGCCCAGATTCCCCTCAAATATGCCGAACCACTGCGGTGACATCCAGACTTCATCAATACTTGCATCTTCAAGGTTGAACATTGACATGCTGAGAGCTGAAAGGGAGTCTGGAGCTACAAGAGCTCTGCTGAGGAAGAGTGCGTGCTCCCTACCCTGACCTACTGCTACACCAGAGAACAGTTTCAGGCCCATGTAAGTAAATGCATGGGACTGTGAAACGTTTTATCTAAGAACAACCTGCATCCCTCCATGTCTGCTGAAACAAGCTGACAGAAGATCTGACTGAAGGAAACACTCATGTGTTTGCATGTTTCAGAAGAGACCAGTTACCCCATCCCTGTGCACGTCACAGCTCATGACCATGCCTGTCCTTTGACTAAATCAATGGCCTTAACAAACAAACAGACACACACACAGAAGAGCGTGTTTTATGCCTCAGACATCAGTGTTGGGCTCATGTGGGAGAACAGAACTTATACTGTATTCAGAGCAGAATAAAGCTGTCTGTGAAGCAGCTTCATGGTTCTGTGAGGAGAACACTGCAATCTAAGGTCACCTTCCTGCCTCTTTAAAAGAACTGGGCACAGCTGTGCACGTGTGTGGTTCAGTTACTCCTCTCAAGTGTTACTCGATGGGTGGGGGTGCTAACCATTTTCTCCTGTTGTCAAGAAATGCTTATTTTGCTGTTTAATCCGGGAACCTGTGTCTCCTGTGTTAGAAGGAGCTGCTTTTCTGTGATCTGTGCCTGAGCGTCTTCAAACCTTCCTAGTGGGTTTGGTTCTGTTTTCGTGGAATTAAACTTAGCTAAATTGTGGATTTTTGTCATGTCCTTCCTGCTCCTGGGTTTCTTCCTTGGCCGCCCCGTCACACCTGTGGATTTAAATATTAACCCTTGGGCTATCCTATGACCCCCCCCCCCCCCCCTTCCATTGAGGTGTTCTCCTACCATGACAAAGGTGGATAAAGGTGGAGAGGATTTCATGTAATCCATGGACACCAGTGAAGATCACAAATCATTGAAGAACAAAGGTTCAGAGCTCTGTCTAGTGGGTCTAGATGACCCAACTGTCTAGTGGGTCTAGATGACCCCACTCCCAATGTTAGAGTGCCTAGGATAGAACAAGGGTTAAGCTGAAGGACATCAGTGTCTGCATGTTCCTGCATCAAGAAGAAATCAAATCAAATGCTGACAAAGTGGCAGATGGGGATGTGTGTAGCTTGATGCTGTTACCATGGACACAGCAATCCAACTGATTGGAGTGCAGCGAAGAAGCATCTTTCATTGTTTCAGAGAGTCGTGTTTAAATTTAAGGACATGGTTTAACAGAATCTAAGGACCAGTATTCAAAACCATGAGCCTGAACAGGAAGTGACAACATATGGGTGTGCGGCTGACAAACACACACAAGTCAATGTAGCTTCAGTCCAACTTTAGTAGAGCTTCAAATATGCCATCCTCTCCCTCAAACAGCGTGAGAACTTTTCCAAACAAAGTCAAAAAGAGGTTCTTTCCACTATCTTCAGGACAAATCAGCTGAAGCCTGAACATCATTGATCACTGATGTGTGACCACGCCTTATCTAGACAACAACATGATCCCGCCTTTATTTGTGGAAAAGCATGGATCCGAGCAATCACTGCTTGGTTTGTCTAACGTCACAAAATGTCTGTCCTCTTGTCCTTTTTAGCCCTCAGCTCCTTCCTGATCACAAACAAGTTGTGTAAGACTCCGATCCAACAAAAAGCACAAAAAACAAACAGTATGAGAAAATGGGTGGTGATGTGTGTGTGTGGGGGGGTAAGTCCCCATTTCTTAGTGAACCAGCTCTCTAGCCACGACTGCCTGGACTCCAGTCAGGCTTCAGAGTTTCTGAGGGTCCCGGCAGACTTCATTCAGGTTTCCAGATCTGCGTGTTCTTGGTGCTGAGCAGGATTTCTGTCCCCTCTGATGATTCTCATGTAGGTTTGGTATCTGTGAGCCTGGTGGGATGTCAAAGTCCATTACGGACTTTAGATTTGAAGCCTGAAACAAAGCCAACAGCTACTGTGTGATAAGCTCGTCACATCCGATAGGAAGTGTTTTTGTTCCTGTACTGTTCATCTGAGACCCGTTGAAGCAGAAAAACAACAGAATCTGGTTCAACTGATGCAGGAGGAAGACCCCCAAGAACCAGGTTATACCCAGGCTGCAGAAGTTTCCCTTTGGTGAGCTTTTTGAGTGAAAAGGCAGGAGTTATGAGTGCTATTAATAGCAGGCAAGTCACTTCTTGTCCCACAGTGGAAGCGTCCTGCTCCAAGGCTGTACTCGTTCTGAAATAAGCATTCAGCCAGAAACGGCACCAACTGAGACAAAGCTGAGCGTTAAAGGCGCCGTTCCAGCCCAAGTTCTGCCTTTCAGAGACCTTTCAGGGCTTCATTAGGGAAGTACTGCTGCCTCCCAGCTATGCTGCTGACATGAAACGTTCCATGCTGCTGCTGAGACGCCTTCTTGTCCTGCAGACAGATGAACTCTTTAAAGTCAAGCTCCATCTGCAAAACAAACAGAGGAATCTTTCCGAGCTTGTCTGGCTGCGTGCACTGACCCGGCCCACGTGCACAGTCTGTGTGAAGATACACTTCATGAAGAGCGAACAGTCGATGCCAACGAAAGAAACTTTGTTTGTGCGTCTGAGAAGACTTTCAGAGGTTATGATGAGATTTTTAGAGTTTGAAAAAATCAGACATCCAGAGTTTTTCTGAAGCAGAAAGGCAACAGCTTCACTTCCTCCTTAACCCTTGTTCTATCCTAGGCACGTTCACATTGGGACTGGGGTCATCTAGACCCACTAGACAGAGCTCTGAACCTTTGTTCTTCAATGATTTGTGATCTTCACTGGTGTCCATGGATTACATGAAATCCTCTCCACCTTTATCCACCTTTGTCATGGTAGGAAGAACACGTCCATGGAGGGGGGGGGGGGGGGTCATAGGATAGCACAAGGGTTAATCCAAAGGATGAAGAACTAAACCAATATGTTACCAGGGGAGTTCATCAAATATCCACTAGGTGGTTTGATGCACAATGATGTCAGTCTCTACTCAGTCTTAAACGAGAACTAGTTTTCTCTCCTCTGTGGGTAGAATATCGTACTGAAAATGCATTTTTACATCATTACATTACATTACATACATAATTTTGACCAGATTTGTGGTTTAAAAGAGTCAGCCATCATTTGATAGACTGTCCAATGAAGAACTTTAAAACAATGTGAGTTTTAAAGACTAACAGGGCCATGTTTTGGGGAACCATGGGGTTTGATGACCCCACATAAGCCTAGAAAGAGGAAAGCTGAAAGCTGGGACCCGTCTGAAGTCCAACAATCGCACTGCACTTTGGGAACAGCTTTATTCGTCTAACGTCTGGTCTGCTGTGGACAGTTCATGAGGTCACTACAGCTCCACTGTGAAAGCTACCTAAAAAGTATTGGTCATGCAGATCCATGAAGATGTCTTCAGCCAAGTCCAACACATGAAGTTTCAGTCCAGGACCAGGTCTGGAGCAGTCAAACATGAGCTGCTCCCGTGTGGTTCCTCCAGGAGCTCTGTGGCTCCACAGCTGCTCTCATCCTCAGATCCACAAGTTCAGTGGAGCAGAACCTGCTGAGCTGCAGAGGCTGAGCTGCAGAGGACCGGCTGAGCTGCTTGATGGTTGGAGGACTGGCTTGCTGTCAGCATGTGTGAGAAAGAATACCATGTTTCCCCTTGGGACATCCTGAGGTGAGCAAACCTTTCTGGACGCAGATGAAGCTCCTGAAGTGATTCAGGGCAGAGAAGAGGAGCATTTGCAGTTCAAATCTCAAACTTATTATGATCTGCTGCCTCTGGCTTTGCTGATTCCTTCATCAAATATTAACCGGGAATCCTTAAACTGGGGCTGACTGAGCAGGAGAGGATAAAGGTGAAGTGCTTTTGCTCCGTCTCTCTGTGAAGATCAGGATTAGCCTACATGGCTCTGAAGCTGCTGGCCTGGCCATTATGTCAGTGTCACACTGACCTACGGCTGCACTGCTGCAGGGAGCAGGACGTCCCAGCTGGTCCCGCCTTTTCCTCAGAGCGCCATTGTCCCTGTGAAAGGTGGGCTTCACCCTCTGGAACGATTATTTAAGGAACGAGAACAGCAGCGTCATGAGCTCGCTGTTTGAACACCTCCAAGTGACCACCCACCACATCCGCTGCAGCGAGGACAACAGCAAAGCCAGACCTGCAGGCTCCTCTGGTGGTTCTGATTCCACCTGTCCTCCCCACAAGCTCTGACCTGTCAGTCACATGCAAACACCCACACGCATGTTTGTCTCCTTACTACAGTGAACTCAGTAGTCTAGTCACCTGCAGTTTTTGTGCAGGGATGATAGTTTCCATACCAGCTGGTAAGTTTCATCGTGTGACCTCTGCACCCGGCGGTCTCTAAAAACATGATCATAACAGAGCTAATGCACCCCCACCCACCCCATCATTTACAGACTCGCGTCATGAGAAGCTAAGGAAGCATTTTTGAAGATAATTTAGTTTTCAGAGAAGGGGGGGGGGGGGGCTGCATTTCTTCTGACATGAAGAGATCAAACCAGCAACCTTTCAGCCTTTTTAGAGTACAAAAAGAAAACAGTCTGAGAGTTTTTGCAAAGAACAAACTTATTGGAACTCATAACATTTTTAGTTGTTTTATTCCTTTGATTATTAATAAAGTGACTTAAAAGTATACAACATGACTAATCTACTATTAAAATAAAAGATATATAGGATTTTTACTTTCAGTTCATTGAGAAATGAAAAAGTCACTGAATGATTTAATCAAAATGCTGCTCTTTTCTCTGATAAAAGTTACACCGAGATCAAAGAAAATGTGGTCACGTGGTCCTCAGCAGTGCTTTGTTTCCGGTCTCTGCGGAGACAGATTGCTCCTGAATAGTTAGTGTAAACTTTGGGTCATGTATGTAAAAACATCTGGACAGTCCAGAGGAAGACACGCGGCTCCTCATCTTCATCCACTCCACGGTCCTTCAAGCCCGTGAGCGTCTGTCTGCTCTGAGCGGCTGAATCTACCTTCCAGGCCCAAAGAGCGCACAGAAAGCTTCTCTTTGATCCGACGCCATGACAGTCCGCCACGCAAATCACGCAGCTGTGATGTCCACGCGCCGCTGGCCCTTTAACGCGCTCCGTGGCAGCGGAGCTTGAAAAACTGTGAATGAAATCCTGCCATTCATAAAAATAGGCTTTAGTCGAACCCTGATTGGTCGGATGTCGCCGTCGAAATAAAACATGAGCCTACGAGCCTCTATTGGCTGCTGTGTTGAGTGACAGTTGAAATCGACCAATCAGCGAGCGCCAATGCGAGAGCTCGAGCCCAGGGCAAAACCGAGGCGAGCTTCAGCGAAGCGCTCAGTCAACTTTTGTGTTTCGGTCGGGGAGCGTCGGTTCTCCAAAGTTCGGCGTTCTGGTTCCGTTTTTAGCGGTTTTCTGTAAACCTGAGGACATTCAGCGCGCGCCAAAGGTAGGATGAGCGCGGGAATTGTTTGGAAAGCTCGTTTATGGGGTCTGGGTTTTTTTCCAACAGAATTTTCAGTGCGTCACTTCAGAACCAGTTTTTACTTCAGAAAGCTGCAGAGTTTCGACGCGCGCGCGCTGAAATGACTGATGGACGCGCGTTAGTGCTGGTCCGGGTTAACTGCGCAGTCGCTGGTTCGGCTCATCTCCGTCTGTTTGTGATTTTATGAATGGACACCCCCCCCCCCCCCTCTGTTTTTCCACACGGATCGAGTTTCACTTCATTGAGAAAAACAAGGGAGGGCACACGGGTGGGGGAGGGACGGGAGGCAGTGTCGGGTGGACTTTGCCCCCCACCCCCCACCCCACCCCCGCGGCAGCCCCCCCATCCCCTTCGGCCCTTACCCAGCCGTTTTCCGACGTTGAAGCGGAAAACCTTTCCAGGTTTTTATGCCCGTCCGTGAAGTGTTGCCGCCTGAGTTCATGTGTCTGTGTTGCGTTCACGGACCGTGCCGCGGCGTGTATTTTTCCTACGCGCTGTGATGACGACGATAAACTTCAAGCGAAGTTGAAGCGTCGCAGTCGTTTCCAACAATGATGCTTCACTGGCATATTGTATCAGAACCACCAGGCAGCTCGTCCTGTAGCGTTCCTGCCTGGCAGAAGCTCCTCCCCCGGACTACAGGGAACTGTAATGTGATTACTGCCCAGCAGCGATCTTTATGCATCATCCATTATCAGGGAACAGAGCAGTGAGTCATGTCACTCTGTGGGGAAAAGCACCGCGCTCACTTTGTAGTGGTACTTCGTCCAACAACCACCTGGAAGTCCCAGACCGGCTCCTCCAGGTCTGAGAGGAGCTGTGGAGTGTCAGGAGTCTGAGGAAGTGGTTGACTCCACTTCAAGTGGATTAGCCCTGAAAGCGTCTGTTTATGTAAGAGGGTTAGTGTTGGCGGCGGCTCCATGGACGGACACACTGGAACGCTGTTTGTGTGGGAAATGGTCCTCAGATGCTGGTTGTGGTGATGATGGTGATGATGATGATGATGATGGTGATGGTGATGATGTGGGCGTGCTCATTGAATGGAGGTGGAGCTCAGTGTCTCTCTGTTGTGTGTTTAGTGCCCTGTGGACAACTGTGGCTTTAAAGCACTCGCCATCCCCTCCCCTTCATTTTGGACCCCCCATCAGAGAACATGGACGCGTTCTACGACCAGCAGGTCCCCTTCGTGGTTCCTCCTAGCGTAAGTCACGCGCGGCGCTGCAGGTTGAGGCGTGGCGGCTGCGGCTCAGACTGACGTTCCCGTCTCTCCCAGCAGCAGGCGGCAGCCATGGAGTCGTCTCCAAACCGGCCTGTGAGCGACAGGAAGAGGAAGTTTGTGGAGGCGGAGCTAACTCTGGACACCGAAGGTAAAGGAGTGATGCGAGGCGGCGCCCCTCAGGTGTGTTTGGGTTCCTCTGAGCTAACGGGTCCTGGTTCCTGTCCCGCAGAACTCTTCCAGGACCTCAGCCAGCTGCAGGAGATCTGGATCGCAGAGGGTGAGTTCTGGACCGACGGAACCAGCTCAGCCTCTGACCCGCCTGCGGTCCAAACGAAGACACTGACCTTCTCCCCCCGCTCCACAGCCCAGGTTCCGGATGACGAGCAGTTTGTTCCGGACTTCCAGTCGGACAGCTGTAAGTACCTGCTCTGTTCCTGTCCCTTTGGGAGTCGGGGGTGCGCTCTGGTCTGACCCGCCCCCCCCGTTTGAGTGTAATCTGTCCGTCTGTACGGCGGGGGGGGGGTCACATGAGCAAAGCCCCTAATCTGATTTTCCACTCTCCTGCACGCCGCTCTGCTCTGCTGCAGTGGAGCACAGAAATGCTCCGGGTTATTGGGGGGGGGGGCTTCACAGGGGCGGGGCTTCTCTCCAGAGGGTGTGAAGAGGAGATGGGGTTTGGTTCTGTAAGTGGCCGCAGCAAAACAAGTTGCTGCACTGGGTTTGTGTGGGGGCAAAGGTCGTCTGCAGGGTCAGGGGGGGTTCTGGGACTCCCCCCATAGACAAACATCCACCAACGTCTTGGTTTTCCTGGAATCCGAATCAGAACCGTACGGCTGGAGATTGTTCACCGTTTTTGTTGGACCGCTAATGCTAGCTTGGAGTTGTTATGTAAGCTAGCGGGAAAAGTGTAAACAAAGGCATCATGGGAAATGAGGGCGGTTTACTGCCCACCAACAGTCCCGCCCACAACTCAGGTGTATTTCTAATGAACTCCTGCTGCTCTGCAGAAACTAGGTCCTAGAAATGAGACGGGATTAGAATTTAGGCTAAAAACAGCAAAAGACGACTAGAACATCAACAGATGGGAAGAGGATCGACATCCTCTAGCCGTGTAACGATCCATTTTACCATGACTCGATTCAAATATTCTTCACCCTGAAGATCCGATTGGATCCATTTCTCTGTCCTGAAGTGGATCCAGATCCTCTGGATCCAAACTTCCAGCAGTGAGACTCAGACAGAAATTCCTGCTACTGAACAGTGAAGTTTTCCAGATTCTTGGATTTCTTCCAGATCATCAAGTTAAATGAAATCTGTGTCCAAACCAACAAGTCAACTAGAATGAATGTCAGATCCATTCACATGTTAGTTTCCTAAAGTTCACCACTGTTGTTTTTCCACATCCAGAGAATCCAAAGGGAACATTCTAGAACATTCTAGACACTGGATGGTCACATGACTTTATTCACAGTCTGTCCACACATTGGACTGGAATGATGGACTGATCCGTGTTCATGACATCACGTGTGTTGTTGCTGTGATTGGTCGTTCATACATTATAAACCTGCTGAACCTCAGTCCAGACGGGATTTTCCAGTTTTCATTTGATTATTATTTGATCTCAATTTCTGGCTGTTGGCAGTCAGGTGATGGTTTCTGCTCCCCTGATTGGCCCCTTGTTGTCTCCTGTGCAGTGATGTTTCACGGCCCTCCTCCAGCCAAGATTAAACGGGAGCTGACCCCCCCCAGAGAGCTGTCCCCCTGTCTTCAGGACAGGACCCCCGCGTCCTGCAAAGACAAGTGCCTCTACAGCCACAGGTGGGTTTGGCGCATGCGTGCACCAGCGTCACGGCGCCTGCTCCACATAACCACGTCTCCTTTTTGGCTACAGTGCCTGCGACCGGAAGCCCGCCCCCGGGTTTAAGCCACTGACCCCTCCCTCCACGCCTGCCTCCCCCTGTGAAGGTTCCAGTATGGTGGCGTCCCCCCGCTCTCACCCCCGTATGCCCAGCTCAGCAGCATGTCCACTTCAGCAGCATCCAGAACCAGGGGCTCTGGTGACACACAGCCCCCCCTTCACGGTGCCCTGCCCCCCCATCAGCCAGGATGCTAGCAGCTTCACACCTGAGCACAGGTGAGCGCGCCTCCTCCCTCATTTTCATCTGTATGACCCTCGTGTGACAGGAACACCTCCACCTGCAGGTTCCAGAGACAGATGTCGGAGCCCTGTCTGCCCGTTCCCCCCTCCCAGAGCCAGGCCCCGCCCCGCTTCCTGCCACAGCCCCCCAGCAGTAGCGCGGTACCGCGTGACGGCCGGCCTTCCTTTCACAGGCAGATGTCCGAGCCGCTGGTGGCCGTGCCCCCCCAGGGTTTTAAGCAGGAGCTCATCGACCCCCGATACAATGAGCAGGGCAACCCCGCAGCCTCCCCAGGGGGCAGCCTTTCACCCCATGACTATCAAGCAGGAGCCCCGTGACTTCAGCTTCGACTCTGGTGAGTGTGCCCCCCCCTATGTGGGTGTTGATCCAAATGCAGACTGCCCCCCCCCCCACAGAGACTGAAAGCCTGCAGTGAGCTTTACTTTCCTCTTTGTGGGACGGGGTGACGTAACATCCAATCCTCTTAGGGTCTTACTGCCTCTAAGTCCCTGCGTCACTGTGGATTTTCCTGCCTGAGGGGGCGGGGCTTGTTCAGCATCAGTTTTCCCTGAACTCTGCAGAATGTGGGGGTGGGGGGGCTCAGAGGTCCAGACCGGAAAGTTCTGCTCTGACTTTCTGCCTCCTCCCTGCAGAAGTGCCGAACTGCCAGTCCTCGTTTGGCAGAGCGGGAAGCTTCTACCAGAGCAGCCATGACGGTGAGTCCACCATCCACCTGATGCTGCTGAAGCCCCGCCTCCTCTAACCAGGGCGTCTGTTTCAGGTTTCCCCTTTGACAGAGATGCCCAGCTGTACTTTGATGACACCTGTGTGGTCCCTGAGAGGTTAGAAGGTAAGCCCCCTAACCGATTAGTAAAAGAATGGGGAGTATGCCCCCCCCCCCTTTAGAGATCCAGGTTTTGGCAGTGGGGCATCAGATCCCATAAAGGGTTCTTTGAGAGCATCTTTCACAGCTCCGTGCCCCCCCTCCCCACAGCCAGAATAAAGCAGGAGCCAGCGGTGTACCGGGACGGGCCCCCCTACCAACGCCGCGGCTCCCTGCAGCTCTGGCAGTTCCTGGTGACGCTGCTGGACGACCCCGCCAACGCCTACTTCATCGCCTGGACCGGCCGGGGCATGGAGTTCAAGCTGATTGAGCCTGAGGAGGTGAGTCCCGCCTTTAGGGAGGGGGGTCTCCCGGCGTCCCAACAGCAGAGCCTGAGCGTACGCCCTGCCCCCCCTTTGTTGTCAGGTGGCGCGGCGCTGGGGCATCCAGAAGAACCGTCCGGCTATGAACTACGACAAGCTGAGCCGCTCGCTGCGCTACTACTACGAGAAGGGCATCATGCAGAAGGTCGGGCCGCCCCCCTCAAGTCCTGCCCTTTCCCTCTGGGGGGGTTCTGTCTGACAGAGTCTGTCTTTCTCAGGTCGCTGGTGAGAGGTACGTGTACAAGTTTGTGTGCGACCCCGAGGCGCTGTTCTCCATGGCCTTCCCCGACAACCAGAGGCCCAGCCTGAAGATGGACCTGGACGGTGTGCCGGTCCTGGACGACGACACGCTGCCCCTCACCCACTACGAGGACACCGCCCCCTTCCTGCTGGACGCCGCAGAGCAGTGCGCGGGCCAGCTTCTGGCCGACGGCTTCTGCTACTGAGCCGCCGCCGACGCGTGGTCACGTGCACACATGCACACGTGCACACACTCCTGACCGGCTTCTGCGGAGCTGCACAGGGACAGCCGGCTGAGCTCCTAGAGGAGGTGCCGCAGCCGCTCCTCTGCTCTGGGGAGGCGCCTGCAAACCCTGAGAGGGGGAACTGGACTCCACATCCTCTCTGAGCAAGAAGCACAGAGCTGCTGTTGCCGTGGAAACCCAAACAAGCGAGGTCACGCAGCATCAGCTTTTAGTGGACAGACAGCCCCCGTACCAGACTGGTTCAGTGACAATCTGCTTTTGTTAGAAACACTGGAATTTTTGTGAGGGGGCGGAGTTTCCCTTTGTGGTCGCACTGTTTCCACGCCACGACCGAACGATGATATCATGAAGGGCCCCCCCCCACTTGTCAGGTCCTGATGTTTGTGTTTCAGGCAGTTCTGGGGGGGGGGAGCACACTCACCCCCCACACACACACTCTTTTTTAGCATTAATGCATGATGTGGTTTCTGCTTTCCCCCCACCTGAAAGTTGCATCCTCCTCCACCAGCATGGTTCTGCTCGGTCCAAACATGTCTCCTACAAAGTCTATTTTTGCTACCAGGCTGCATTTCTTCTGGTTCTGGCCCCCCCCCTCACCTGGACCATGAGCCTGGATGCTGTCATGTGAGGCTTAAGCCCCTCCCCCGTGGTCACCTCATGATATTCTGTACAATAAATAGTTCCTCATGATTCCTGCTGTGCTTCATCCTCCCCCTGCTGCTCGTCAGATGGCGGGGGGGTCGCAGCCTGATTGCCCTCATTTCTGAGTCACATGTTCCCCCCCCGACTGTCAATCATCACTGGAAGAATCCAGAAGGAAGGCGGGATCCAAAAGTTTCAGTTCCTGAAATTGACGGATCTGTTTTGATGGATTCTGGTTCCTCAGATTTATTCTGTAAGAATTTCAGATTTTCAGCTCTGAACAAAGAAAGTGCTGAAAGAACCGAGTCCTCCAGACGGGTCCAGCCGGAATCCTGATGACACTCTACTATGAAACGGTGCCGCCTTGTCCTGAAACAACCAGAAACTACTGACACTGCATGGAGGGGGGACATGAGATCCAGAGAGTTTAAAGCCGTGTGCTGTTGGAAGAAGTCCGGCAAGTCGGTCCTGAACCGCTTCAATGAGGTCATGAAGTCCAGATGAGGTTCTGGTTCCACACAGATTGTGGTTTTTCAGTGGGATGATGCTACTGTTGACCTCCACAGCTGACCCCATCGTTTATCGGCCAGCGCTGGGACGGCGTTTGGCGTTAGTTTGGGAGGAAACCTGCTGTTCGTCAAGCGCCCGCCAGTCAGCCCCACCTTTTCCTTCGTGTTAACCTTAAACTGTTTCAGATTTCACAGAGACCTGCGTTTATTATCTTCCAAAATATCTGATCATATTAATAAAATGCTTCAATACCGATGACAAGCTCTAACAATTTAAATCTCACTAAACAAAAATGATCCAACTGATTCATTAATCTGTCAGAATGATCAATGATTGAGGCAAAAATGATCATTTGGACGTTCAACCAAAGTCCTGCTTGATTTTCTGTGACATCCTTTTAACCACATGTACAAATGCAAATAAATGTCATCAGCCACACTTGAAAGCTGTTGAAGAATCTTTAATGTGACCAGAGAAAAGTGGGGAGGGGCTCTGTTGGTTCTATAGCATCGTATTCCTGGAAAGACACGTCACTTCCTGTTTTCCAGAGGTAAACTTCCTGTTCAGCCTCACACCTGAGTATCTGTGCACACGGATGGCAGGTATTTGAGGGCAATCAGCGTCTTATTGTAAAGACGAATGCACAAGTAAAATGCATCCCCCCCCCCCCCCCATTAGAAATGGTATTTAGGGACGGCTGGTTTCAATAATCTAATCAAATGGTGTCACAGGATTCCCGGTGAGTTCATGATTGACTTCACTCTGCAGCAGTACTCACAATACTCAAACGCAGTTTTATCTAAATGTCCTTCAGAAATGTTCTCCATCATGAGACAAATACTACTAAAACATGTTCAAACCAGCATTTTCTTAAAACATTCTAGGAAATGTTTTATCTATCTGAAGTGGTTCTACAGAATGTGTCACCATGTGACGAAGCCGACACCGCTACAGTTCTATGGCTAACGGTACCGTCATGAGACGGGACAGGATCTTCACCCTTTACATAAAGATGCGTCTACCTGGTTACCTGTAAACTGTAAAGAAGGAAGATACTAATAATTCATTCTTACAGGGAAAACAGGCTGTGAAGAAGAACATTTAGATTTGTGAATAGGAAATTTAACAAATATAGGAAGCAGATTACTTTCACTTTTATGTTCTTCACATGAAAACCAAATATAAGTTCAGATTTCATCTGAGATGTTGACTCAAAAATGTGCCAATTATTAAATGTGTTCATGTTTTCCTAAATGTTGTGGTGCTCTGACAGTTTCTCACATAGCATACAGTTGGGATCAATTGTTTTAGTTTATCTTAACATGTATTGATTAGTGGGATAGAAGTTATCAGAAACTTCTCTCATCCTATTAGTAATCAGTCATTTCTGAATCCGTGTTTTTGTCAGTGACAGTTTTCCTAGGAAAGTCAGCAGAGGAACAGAAACAACTATCACTTCTGACTGCGGCTTTGGTCCGGTGGGGTCCTGACAAGACGACGGCCATGAAGTGTTTCTGACTTATGGCGGGAAGTCAGCGGAAAGCTATGTGGATCACTGTGAAAGTGTTTTTAATCAGTCTGCATTCATCCAAACACATTTGGACAAGTTGACGAGTCTCCCCGTTACTCTGTTTACGTAGACTACGGTGGCCTTTTTGGTCCAGGTGTTCCGCTCTGAGGAAAGATTGTATTCAGTCTAAGGAAACTCAGGCTGCAACTCCGCATCATGACTTGAAATGAGCTCATGAAGTGGATAAAAGTGTGAGCTTTCTCAGTTTCAACTGATGAGATCTACATTCTTTTGGATTTCTTTCCATGTCTGAATCTGAATTAAGATCATCTCCACAGCATCAGCTGTGTAGTTTCCACATCACCATTATCACCACATTCAACATTTCCTGCCGCCTGAAGTCAAACATTCAGTTTCCTCTTTCTAACATCAAACTCTTCACTCCAGGTTGTGACTCTTGGACATGGAATATTCCTGCTTTCAGCCAGCAGGAGCTGCAGACCGTTTGTGAAGCTCTGACTCATCACCAGGCCAAGCACTGCTGGCCATCGCCATCTGAGGCCAAACCTTCAGTTTTATCACATAGCAGACGCTATCATGCACTTCCAACATCATCAACACTTTCAATTCTGAGAGGCAGAAACAAACGGCTTTGGTGCTGTTCTGCAGTCGTCAGGTCCTTGAGGTTTCACCTCTTCTCTCTATGGCTGCTCTGTTCATGAACAGGTCCTGATGAACACCCCTCTGTTCTGACTCAGATGTTTGTCCTCATGACCGTCATCAGACCCTCCTTCTTCTGAGTCCTGACTGCAGCTTTCTGCTTTATATGAAAAGCATTAGCTCCCCCAAATCGTATCCCAGAACCCCTTACGATGACTGTTATCATGGTTTTCCAATCAGATTTAAAAGCCCAGGCTCAGAAACTTTTCAGGACCAGTTTTCTGCCAACAACTCTACTGCAGTTTGGAAAGGCCTGCAGACCATCACCAACTACCAGAGACCCCCCCCATCCCTCAGACAGCTACCACCTGGCTGAGGAGCTTAACGACTTCTACTCAAGGTTTGAAAGAACTTCACCTTCCTTCTCAACCCCCATTTCCATCACACAGGATCTACCTGCAATCCCAACCTCCCCCACACCTGCCCCCTCACCTGCACTGAGGATCTGTGAACGAGATGTGCGCCAACAGTTCCAGAAGCAGAAGATCAGGGAGGCTCCAGGACCCGATGGAGTCTCTCCCTCCTGCCTGAAAGTCTGTGCTGACCAGCTAGCTCCCATCTTCACCGGGATCTTCAGCAGCTCCCTGGAGGAGGGCATGGTCCCTGCTTGTCTGAAACTCTCCACCATCATCCCTGTCCCCAAGAAGTCCCCAGTCACAGCACTAAATGACTACAGACCAGTGGTCCTGACCTCGGTAGTCATGAAATCCTTTGAACGACTGGTGCTGAACCACCTGGAGTTCATCACGGACCCTCTGCTAGACCCCCTGCAGTTTACCTACAGAGCAAACAGGTCAGGGGACGACGCAGTCAACATGGCACTCCACTACATCCTGCACCACCTGGACTCTGCAGACACGTATGCATGGGTTCTGTTTGTGGACTTTAGCTCTGCATTCAACCCTAACCCTAACCACCAACTGTCCCAGCTCGCCATGCCTCCCCCCACCTGTCAGTGGATCATCAGTTTCCTGACTGACAGGAGGCAGCAGGTGAAACTGGGACGCTTCACATCCAGCACCCGGATCCTAAACACTGGTGCACCCCAGGGGTGTGTTCTCTCCCCTCTGCTCTTCTCCCTCTACACAAACGACTGCAGATCAGGAGCCCCCTCTGTAAAACTCTTAAAGTTTGCAGACGACACCACAGTCATTGGGCTCATCCAGGACGGTGATGAGGCTGCATACAGAGGAGAAGTAGAGCAGTCAGTCCTCTGGAGCAGCCAGAACCACCTGGAGATGAACCCACTTAAAACAGTGTAGATGACAGTGGACTTCAGGAGGAACCCCCCCACTCACAATTCTCAACAGCACTGTCCCCTTAACATACTCACACAGGTTCCTGGGGTCCACCATCTCACGGGACCTTAAGTGGACCTCTCACATTGTCTCACTCCAGAAACAGGCTCAGCAGAGGTTGTACTTCCTGTGACAACTCAAGAATTTCAACCTGCCTCAGGAGCTGCTGACCATCTTCTACACGGCAATAATCCAGTCTGTCCTGACCACATCCATCACGGTCTGGTTTGGTTCAGCTACCAGACACGACAGGATCAGACTGCAGAGAACATCAGATCTGCTGAGAGGATTATTGGTTCCACTCTTCCATTCAGGACCTGTACCGGTCCAGGGTCAGGAAGCGGGCTGGCAGAATTGCAAAGGACCCCTCTCATCCCGGACAACGCTTTTTCAGCACCTCCCACCTCCCATCAGGGCGGCGCTTTAGGACAATGCGCACCAAATCCACTCGCCACAAGGACAGCTTCTTCCCCCAAGTCGTCACTCTAATGACCTCCAGACTCCAGACCACTCAAAAACACGGAACAAAACCACAGAAACTGTCACACCGGAACAACTGCTGGATTTTTACCTAGTTATGTTCAAATATTCCTATATCTACCTCATAGTACTTTCTTTTTATTATTTATCCTCTCCTGTCTTACTCCTTTAAACTTTTTTCATATCTTTCTAGTTTGCACAAGACACTGAAGCCAAATTCCTTGTACATTCACTGTACTTGGCCAATAGAGCTGATTCTGATTCTGTCCCCTTTGAAGATGAACAGTCCCTCGTTGTCCAGGTTGTAGTTTTCTGTCCTGAGGACGGGAGTCACATCCTAAGCAGAATAAACACTTTGGAAGTTTCTTTAAACTTTAAATAAGGTATTTTTGACCTTGATCTATATGAAATTATTGGAACAAATACAAATTTCAAAAATAGAGTGATATATGAAAATAGGTAAAACATGTAAAATATTAGAAGTCGAAGCATCATTGGTTTAAAGCGTCTGCATTTAAATGAGCTGTTTAGCAAAGTGAAGACATTTGTTTCTACTTGTTTCATGGTAAGTGAATGCACTGTTACTGCAGAGTCTGCGATGCTGACAATCACGTGTGTTGCCGTGACAACATCCTTGCAGAATATCAATTTGGAGAAAGTTCCAAATCACACAAATGGAGAGAGTGGGATAACACGTCAATGTAAGGATGGGGTCATAGGAAAGCACAAAGGTTAGATGCATTATTCTAATCAATGTTACCATTTTATCCTTCAAATCTGTGTATTTTTCACAATTCCTTTTCAGTTACAGCGCAGACTGCAGCACCAGCACAGGTTCATAGTAGATTGCGCAATCCCATGCAAACTGTGTTGACTGTGGCTGAAGTGTAGTCACTGTATGCTAAAAATATAATGCTTCATTAATTTTTGCTATAAGTTGTTGACATTTTAACCACATATCCTCACTTTACTTATAGTATATCATGTATTCTACATGTCCATCATTTATTTGGCGTTAGTGGTCTATCTGACATAAAGCTGCACTGAAAAGACAAAGTGGTGCAGGCAGTAAAACAACAAAAAATATCAACAAAAAAACATTTTTACCGTTGCACAAAATTAGGAACATTTGGAAATCATTCCTTATTTTTTTAGTTGCTCTTATTTTTTATTTGACGGAGGGAGGGGGAGGGGGGTTGTGAGCTCTCCTTTGTTCTGTGGTGGTTGCTAAGAAAGAGGAGTCTGTTGTTTTTAGTTTGCACTGACAGTGTCACAAGAACAGGCAGACATCTGGATCCAAATGCAGCAGGTTTATTTGCTCAGCTAAAAGTCAACAGAGCTAAATAATGAGCATGGGAGGAAACAAGAATACTCAGGATCCAAGTAAGAATTGGGGCAGGTGGCAGGCAAACGGAGTCAGAAAGCGGGTCAGGAGACAGATCAGGTCCAGATCCAACACTCAGTGAGGAAGGCAGAGCGGCACAAACCATACTTCACACTGAATGAGACTCTGCAGAGCTTACGTTGCTGTGGTTGATGAGTGAAGGACAGTCAGGTGTGCAGCATCCAGGAAGTGCACGCTGGGGTTGCTGGGAGATGAAGTGCATTCAGTACTCTGGAGACTGCTCCCCCCGGTGACCAGAGGGGGAGGCAGAGCTCTGACTGCTGACAGAGCCCCCCTCCTGAGAATGGCTCCAGAAGCGAGGGGCCCTCCAACACCAAGATCGACCACGAGGTCGGGGTGTTGGTCTGACCGGGTGGCATTGGTGGAAGTCGCTGATCAGGGAGGGGTCAAGGATGTCATGAGAGGCAACCCAGGAGCATTATCTGGGCCGTACCCCTCCCAATCCACCAGATATTGAAGCCACCGGGAATCCAGGATCTCCCTGACGAGATAGGCTGTCTCACCATCCACCATCAAGGGAGGCACGCTGACTTCAGTGGGTTCAGACCGCGACCCCCCCATCCGGAGGTCTGGGAAAGTTGGCGAGATGCGGTAATAAGGAGGTAACTGAAGGCAGTAGGACGCAGGCGTTCATTGGACTGTGGATGGTAGCCGGAGGTGAGACTCACGTTAATGCACAGACCCTTGCACATTTCCTGCCACACACCTGAAGTGAACTGGGGGCCACGGTCCAACACAATGTCCTCCGGAAGGCCATAATGCCAGAATACGTGGTTGATGAGTTGTTCCACAGTTTCAAGAGCTGTGGGCAGCTTAGGCAAAGGAATTAAGGATTAATAATGGAGAGGATGGTGTGTGACCAGGACCGTCGTGGTATGGGCAGTGGATGCAGGAGGCTGATCGGAAGCTGTCGGGGAGACTTAACCATTAGGTAGGATGCACATTGAAGTACGTACTGGGCCACATCTGGGCCACAGTTAGAAACCTTTGGGGTTTTACTTGACCAGGATTTATCATTTAAGGCTCACATATCTCAGGCGTGTAGTCCCTTACCATCCAATCAGAACACTTCACTCCCTAAATGCAGGACTGCTTGTGGTTCCTAGAATTAGTCAAAGTACAGTTGGAGGTAGAGCGTTTAGCCACCAAGCCCCTGTTTTATTGAATAAACTCCCAGCTCATGGAAGAGAGGCCGACTCAGTTTCTACATTCAAAGTTAGACTGAAAACATTCCTCTGTGGACAGGATTATTGTCAGACTAGTTAGTATTCAGAGATTACTTAACTTCATGTTAATGTGTTTAAATTAAACTTAATAACAATAACTATTTGTTTTTAGGCTGCTAGAAGTTGAAGCTGGGGTAACTATGGTGCTCTGGGGTTCTGTCCTCTTTTCTCATCTACTTCTACCCTTCCTCCATTCTCTATTTTTGTTCGTTATTCATCATTTAGTTCTCCATGCCTCTGTTTGGTGCAGTGATTCATGTTCTGTCCCTCTTGTTGGGGAGTGCTTCCAGATTCCAGTTAGCTCGTCTCTGCTCCTGCTCCTACACTTGGTTGTGGATCCTGCATCTGATTCATCTGCCGCCCCCAGCAGCCCCCCAACTCCATCTGGATGAAGCTCGTCTGCTGGACTTTAAACATGTAGTTGTAGAGTTAGATAAGTTAATTCTTCTCTATGAGTTCTGGTAATCGCCTGTCCGTCCTGGGGGAGGATCCCTCCTTCATGTGGACACCCCTGAGGTTTCTTCGCTTTTTTCTGGATTTCGTTTTTTTAGGAGTTTTTTTTTTACAGAGCAGGAGGGTCTAAGGGCAGAGATGTCCAGTTTAGTTTAGTCTGTTTAAAGTTTTAGTATTCTCCTATTGAATTGTATGCATTTATGATCCTTCTTGATAGTATGTTTACCTTACAAGGCTTACAAAGCCCACTGAGACGACTGTTGTTGTGAATTTGGTCAATATAAATAAAATTGAATTGAAATTTGAAATTGAATCTGCCTGAACGAGTTCACAATTATTGATTGTGTGCTGGCCATACCTGGGTGTCCGGCTACAGGCAGGTTGTGCACAAGGTGGAGAGCCCATTGCCAAAGGGATCATCAACTAAATGGACAAGTTCAGTGCATGTGAATTCGGGGGGAGTAGTTTCCTTCTTCTCATGGGGAACACCCCCCCCCTCCCCCAACCTTCTCCTGGACAGTTTTCTACCTGTGGACAGAAGGACACACATGGGTGAGCTGAAGGGAGCAGGTCTTTGGGTTTTGGTGGAGGTGAAACAGCAGCTGTGCAGCGAAAATGTTGAGGCCAAACTCAAAACCTAGGTTCGACTCCCTGGAGGAGCTTCATCCAGTGTGGCTCCTTAGGCAAGACCCTTTGTTTTACTGCCTAACCATGTAGCCACATAGTCTGGGTCCCACGGTCCCACTCCCCAGCCCAGATAAAAATACAGGGTTGTGTCAGGAAGGGCATCTGGCATAAAAATCTCTGCCAGACCACCTGTGTGAATTGGTGGAAGCTGATTGGCTGTAGCGACCTCTCCCGGGTTGTGCTGAAAGGTGAACCACAACAGCTTGAGGCCACAGGCGATCACACATGTCCTCTTATTGGCAGAATGCGGACGGCCAGACTCAAAACACAACCTGCTCTTTATTATCTCCATCATTTGTTGTCCTTCATCAACGGCGTGTCTCCCACCAGAGACAACACCGAACAGGACATGTTGTGGTTCTCATATTGGTCTCTGCTGACCACAGCATTATCTTCCTGCGATGTTCAAACCTGTCTCACATGATATTTATTGTGAAAAGGTGGGAGGAACTGCTTCAACACCACAACTGAAACTTTCCTTTAGAAAACACTGTACTTGAAAATATGGAGTTTTCCAACCAGGAATTACTCCAAACTCAAGATGCCTTTCAGATTATGGAACAAGAGCAGCTGAAGGCAGACGGATCTGAGAAGAAAGATCTCTGAGGTGAAGACGGAAGATGAGGAAAAACTACAGCAGTAGAACATCAGTGGGGGAAATAGGATTTTGATGGCACACAGCATCTGAGGGTTATTCTACAGGCCCGTTCTGTTTCAGGACACACACAACTGGTGAAAAATAAAGTTGAGGAAATAAGCTGTAAATGTTTTTTGTCTTTTTGATCTAGTCTGTTAAATCTTAGCAAAGAAAGTGCAGCAGTTTTGTGTTTGTATGTAATCGTTTAGAATCAGCAGATCTGTTTTTTCAGACACGGCTCAGGATACTGAGAATGGAGGAGCTGAAATCCTTCTCAGAATGAATTCAACAAACTGTTCTCCCCTGTGGCCTCCAACTCTGTTACATAACACACTTCACAACCACACACACGTGCACAGGGACACCATACACACACACACACACACACACACACACACACACACAGATGTGACCTTTTTTTCCTATTTTCATAAAAAGTCTCTACTTTGTCTGGAGCGTTGCTGCCCTCTAGTGGTTCCCTGCTGACAGCAGGATTAAGATCAACTTGAAGAAGACTGGGGTGGTGTTCCAGAAAGCAGGTGATGCTAGCAGAGAGATACCATTCCCTTTGCCTGTCTGGACGGATTTGGGTTAAAGTGTGGATTTTTGACCAAATTAGTTTAGTTGTTTAGCTGTTTTACTGTGTTTTGTAGAGTTATTTTGTCCTACTATGCTTAAGTCTCTGAACCATGAGTGAGAGGGAGGAAGAGGAGGATGAGTTTATTGCAGAGTTTATTCCAGAGAGCAGGTTCCGCTAGCTACCACGGTAAGTTTGAGGCTAAGGAAGTGGATAACCTCAGCTTTGGGTTCCAGAAATGGAGGTATGTTTCAGGGTATGTCAAGTTGCCATAGAAACTCATGCTCTGAACATAACCTGGTCTGGAGCAGGTTTAGTTGAAGGTTAGTTTGTTTTCAGAGAGGTGCAGCAGCATGGCGTGTCCATTTGAAGATGATTTAGTGGATGAAGAAGCTCAGATAATACTTTTTCCACCGTGAGAGGCTGATAAGACCATATATGGATGTTTAAAGAGAAACTTTTTACTTTGATCTAACTTCATTATTTGCTTCAGTTAAGATAAATCATTTTTTAATTAAGTCATCTAAAAATAACATGTAGTTTTCAGACAATTATTTTACTTTCATTCAAATGTAGGTGTAACTTTGGTGCTGCTGTTAGATCAGCACCGCAAGGGATTCTGGGATATCATTCCCTTTGCCTGTCTGGATGGATTTGGGTTTAAGTGTGGGTTTTTGACCAAATGTGTTTAGTTGGTTGAAACAACTTTTTAGAAAAACCAGCTCCAGTTGGAATACTACACCTCTTCATATTTTATCTATGATTGGTGGCATTGTTTTCTTTCTAATGAGTATTTATGATGTTTGAAAATCCCATTTAAATCATCTGCATTTTACCACCAAGCCTTCCCGTCATGGTCCATGTCTTTTCACCACACAATATTAAATCTGGAATAACAGGGACATTTTACATAAACGAAAGTCACTCTTCATAGAACATGGGTTTTGAAACAAGATTATTTTGATGTATCAATTATTTAACAACCAGGGCTTATGCTGAACATGTGAGGCATTTCTTTCTAAGGTAAACGTCCCTGTTCCCCCTTTAGATCACGTTAAAGTGTTTGGAGCTGCTTTTGACATTTCAACAGAGAGTTCTTCTGCTCTCTCCCATAAATAGTCCTGTGGGGAAATCTGTCCACTTATTCCAGGAAAACCATCATTTCAGATGAACATTGTTCCACTTCCTCTGAGCATGTCTTCTTGGAACATGTTTGGAGAAGATACTGCATGGAAGGAGGTCTGGAAACCCCCAATCAATTCTTGATCAATAAAGTCAATGACATTTATTTTAGGCTTATTTACCCCGCTAAAATGTTTATTCACAATAGATTTAGATGAAACATTCATACTTTTGCTGCTATTCCCCTGAAACAATCATCCATCTTTTCTGCTTTTGTCCTCATATTCAAGTGTTGTGGCAGAAGATTTGTGATTTCATTCATGACCACATTGATGCTAGTTATGTTTTATTCTGGAAGATGTTTTATTGGGTCTTATATCAAAGAATTGACAAAAGGACTCTGGGTCACTTTAAATCTTTTGCTCATTTTGGCCAATTTTCATATCCACAAAAGTCCATTTTCTGGACCAAAACATTGTTTAATTTTTATATTAATAGTATTTGTAATTCTGAGAAGCAAAAAGCAATCAAATCTCTGTCTGTAGGTGAAAGATTCAATACTTTGTCATAAAACTCTGACTTATTTCTATTTTTTAATATTTCATATTTACAGTTGTTTTCTAATTGCATACCTGAATGTGAATTTCTGTTCAATTCCATAACGTGGAAAAAAGTTTTGTTTTTTTAAGAAACCGTAAATAGCACGCGAAGGCACCGAAACGGCGGGAGTCACGTGCGTAGTACAGTGCGCATGTCTGTCTCGGCGTCTCAGAGTCTGACTTTGAACCTCGTTGGAGTTTCTGTGTTCATGGCCGGGTTCCACGCGGCGTGGGCCGGTTATCCCGCCGCCATGGCGGTCTGGGCGCCCGCTGTCCCGCCCATCCCGGTGACCCACGAACTGATGCTGATACTGCAGGACCCCCCGCCGCTCTACCTGCCGCCAAAGAGTGAGTTACGTACCGCGAAATACCGAGACGGATGGCGGTTCCCATCCGAACCCCGCGCAGCCGCAGACAGGGCACCGTGGTGAGCTTATCTGGAATGGCGGGCTTTTTTCCGTGACTAAAATTAAACAGAACGGTTATAAAAGGAGAAATCGCAGGTGAAAAACGGAATCTCTTTCTTTTCCGTTTTTCTGTGCAGTAATGTTTGCAGCCGCCGCCATCCTGGTACTGACTAAAATTCACTGGTTTACCCTGATCTTTGTCTCTGGAAAGGCCTTACGCAGGGGTGTCAAACATACGCCCCGCGGGCCATATCCGGCCCACAGATGAAGAGTAAAAATTATAAGGATGTTTAAAAAAGAAAGCAAGTTTCTAGTCCATTCCTGTGGCAAGTTATGATTTTTTTTAAAGAAATAACCTAAATGCGCAATTCCGCCACTAGGGGGAGCAAAGGAAAAGCAAAACAGGAGAAACAGCATTTCTGCTCGCGCCAAAAGCCAAACCTAACAGCAGTGCGTCTGGGTAAGATGTAGTTTGGTTCCCTATGAGCCTCACCGCTGTTATCTTGCTATGAGGATGATCAGTAGAGACACCCTAATGACCAAAATGTTGTCAAAAAGTGAAGTGGAGTAAAGAGCTTTCCAGGAAAAATGGACAGAGTTTTTTTTCTTTTATAAAGCTAAATGCAAAATCTGAATGCTTTGTATGTCATCAACAGGTCGCAGTGCTCAAAGAAAAGAACATTCAGCACCACTATGAGATTCACCAAACAGAAAAGTTTCTGGTTTGCTTCAGTGTCAGATGTCAAATATTCAGTCTGCCTAAAATTGAATAGACCACCTTTTTTTAATTGACATTAATTTTATTCGAGATCCATTGGCCCCAAGTGATTAGGCTATGTTGGTTGAGGCATTTTTTCAAATTGAGTAAAAAATAACTAAAACAAAGCTGTTCATTTGCTTTTACGATACTGGTCCGGCCCACTTGAGATCAGACGGGCTGAATGTGGCCCCCAAACCAAAATGAGTTTGACACCCCTGCCTTAAAGAAACCTTTCAGTGGCATCAAGATCACTGGTGTCGGTCAGAAAATAAGTGATTTCAAGTGATCACATGTAGGGCAGAGTTTGATTCCTGAATAAAAAGCAAAACAACAAAATGTTTATGACCCGAATCAGAACCTGGTCTGGAGCAGGTTTAGTTGAAGGTTAGTTTGTTTTCAGAGAGGTGCAGCAGCATGGCGTGTCCATTTAAAGATGATTTAGTGGATGAAGAAGCTCAGATAATACTTTTTCCACCGAGAGGCTGATAAGACCATATATGGATGTTTAAAGAGAAACCTTTTACTTTGATCTAACTTCATTATTTACTTCAGTTTAGATCATAAAAAATCATTTTTTTGTTAAGTCAGTTTAAAAATAACACATAGTTATCAGACATTTATTTTACTCTCATTCAAATTAATTCATTAAGTAGGTGTAACTTTGGTGCTGCTGTTAGATCAGCACTGCAAGGAATTCTGGGATACCATTCCCTTTGCCTGTCTGGATGGATTTGGGTCTAAGTGTGGGTTTTTGACTAAATGTGTTTAGTTGTTTAGCTGTTTTACTGTGTTGTGCCGAGTTAGTATGTTCGACTGTGCTTACGTCTCTGCACCATGAGTGAGAGGGAGGAAGAGGAGGATGAGTTTATATATCACTCTTACCATCTAGGATTGTAATGGTAATGTTGGAAAATTCCTAAATGAATATTTGCATTCTGTGTATATTGTTTCATTCTTTTTATTGTTATACAATTGAGAATATCTTTAGGCTCAAACTTAGACACATGACAGATCAAGAATTATAATTGATTAAGATGGAAAAAATATTAATTGAATTGGAGTAATATGACATTTAGTTATATAAATATGTAAATTTGAGTTATATAAACACTAATTAAGTTTTATAGACGTAAGAAATTAGGTTAAATAATTGTAACTCAATTACTTGTTACCAATAGAAGTAATTAATGTAATTAATTAATTTAACTTGGCAAAATGGGATAAGTTATATATATATATATATATATATATGTGTATATATATATATATATATATATATATATATATATATATATATATATATGCGTCACAATGAAAATGGAAATAAGATCAGAAACTCGTGCGTGTACTTTGTCTGTTCTTCTACTACAAGCAGAAACTCTTTCTTTTGCTGATGATGCAGCCGTATTACTCTTTTGATGGTCTTATAATCTTCATACACCGTCATTTAAATCTCAGACTCCGTCTCACTGAAGTGTAGCTCTCTCTCTTTTTCTCCATGCGTTTCCATGGTGACTCTGGAAATCAGCGATCCATTGAGAATGTCTTTATGTACCTGCTGTGCACGTGCGTTAACCCAGGGTTACCAAGTCGAGCGTAAATACACTAACTCATATCTGGTCTTTTGGAACCGACATACCCGGAATAAGCAAGTTCAGGCATGTCATTGACAGTAAAGATTCAGACCTCTGTTGTGATTGAATGAAATGGCAGTTTTTCCAGGACAACACTGGCTCTCTGTTAAAAAATGCTGCTTAATGCAGTTATAAACACTGTATTTCGTAGTGCTGGGTTAATAAAGTCAATTAACCGATCTGAATCGATCCAAGCTTATAAATCAATGATCAGTCCATAGAAGTAGAGGCCAATCTTTTAAGTCTTAGCTATTCCGGTGACCTAACGCATAACAGCAGTAAAGCCAAAGTCCACTAGCTTGATGCTAACGTATAATAGAATTTCCCATAGGAGGGCTAATGCTAACGCTTGTTTGACCTAAACATACATTGCTGAATAATGAACAGCTCCATAGACTCACAGGCAGGAATTTTCCAAACTCTTTTAAGGAAACATGTTTTTAAAATAACTATTTGTGGTGTAGGTTAGGGTTGGGCGATGTCCCTTAAATTGGCAGTTGACGATGTTTGCAGTCAATCATCGGGATGGACGATGATATCGTCCGGGGGGGGGGTAATTTTTCGTTATTATATAATTATTATTCGTTATTTTACTTTATTACTTTATGTATTTTATCTCCCAAATAATGACTCATCCGCGATGATCCAGTATAAACTGAGGGAAGTGACTTTAAAAAAGTAAAACAAACAGAACAGAATAGAACAGAAGTGGTCCGCTCCTCCTGCACTTGATTATTCAGGTGGACCAGTGGAGCAGCGTCTGGGTCTCTAGCAGAGCAGACGGACTTACAGCTGTGAGGGGAAGGGCGGGGGGGGGTGCTTCGTTACGTGTGGGAGACTTAGGACTGTGATCCGTCCCGCCGCTCTACGTGAACGAGCTACCGATCTCAGGAGAACTGGGTCTCCCAGTAAAAGTGTGTGTCGGGGCTCGGAGCGCCAGCACACACACAGCGGCTGAGGAGCGCTGTTAGCTTCAAAGCAGAAATGTCGCTCAGTCCTTAGAAACCGTTCAAACAATCACGTGGATTTGTGTCCAGTCATGTCTCGACAAAATAAAGGCTGATGTTATTCCCACATATTAAGATGCAGATTGCAGCGTTTCCCGCATGGATACATTTTATGTTCATGCTAATGTTGTTAGCCCGTGTTGTTAGCATGCTGCTAATACGGGCTTCTTTCCGGCTCCGTTCAACAGAAAAAGCACTGACCACACGGATTACAATTAAAATGAGTGAACAGGCGCTTCATAATAACCGTAACATTAATAAAAGCACGTTTAGAAGATCATCTAGTATATTACCGAGCTGCCATATCTATCTATGTAGCAGCTCGGCGGAACTAATCTTCTCTTCCGGTTTGAAAACACTACTGCGCATGTGCGAATGATTTATTCTGACCTTAAGGTGTCAACCATGGGAACATTTTTTATATTTTGAAAAAGTTTTTCTGGGCCCATGTACACGGTTGGATTCTAATCCGACCAATGATCCCATCAAGATATTCTGTTCATGTAACAGCGGCTTATAGTGTCGACTCGCAGCGTGGCGGGGGCGTGGCATCACGATGGTGCCTCTCCATCGGGATGTCAGTCACCCATCACAATGGACGATGATATCGTCCATCGGCACAACCCTAGTGTAGGTACCATAACCATTCGGCCTGCAATAACCGTTCGGGGTTCTTTCGACTGAGGATAACGTCATGCTACGGTAGCCCCACTTGGACAAACTACGTAGTGTGGAGATCTGCTCGGGCTCTACATATTTTCATTTCACGTTTCCTTTTGTAACCTAAAATTATTTTCCCTCATAAGTGTCTGACATTATTCTTTATGATGTTTATAGTAGAGCTGTGACGGTGTCGGATTTTCCATCACCGCGGTGATGAACCACCAGGGGGCGCGGTGTCGCGGTTAACCGCAGCCCCCCCCCCCCCCAAATCCCCCGGCGGCCGCATCATAAATAAATACCATTACAACATAGTATTATTTGTTAACAAATAACTGTAACAACTAACTACTACCTAACTAACTATATATAAAGCCCATATAGGTGTTGTAGATTGACTGACAGTGTGGGTCAGCGCTGCATGTAGGAGGAAGGTGCGCACGTGTGTGTTGGGGGTGCGTGTTGATCCATCTGCAGCGGACCGCTCTCTAGCTGCATGTGAGCCTTCTCCTGTGCTGTCTGGTACAGACATCTTCTCAGAATACTAAATATTGCCCAGTAATAAACAGGCTGCAGACACTTTGTCACTTTTCCTGGTAGCCATGAAGCCTGGCAGGCAGGAGGCTCCGCCTGTGTTTCTACAGACGCGTAACGTTGCGCTGCACTAAATAGTTCCCAAACAAAACATGTTGTGATATTCATGGAAATCTAACAGTGCGTGTTCATGTTTGGAGTGAAGGTAAACCATAATAACCCCCCGCCCCCTCCCTACACACAAAATCCTCCGGCGGCGGCCGTGTCGCGCGCCCTTAAGAACGCAGGCAGCTTGAAACGGAAATGAATACAATGTAAATTAATAATTAGAACGCAGTAAATTTGTCATATTTCCTCGCAAGAGGAAAACTCCTGATGTAGAATGAGCTTGTGTGCTTCTGAAAGCGCGCTCCTGTGTGTGTACAGGGAGCCGCGTGGCACGTGCAGCGCGGAGGCACTAAGAGTGCGAGCGCAGACTAGAGAGAGTGACAGGCGCGGTGGGAGAAAAGGAGAGAACAGTCTGAAAAAAAGAAGGAAAGTCTGAACACAGGACTAGCAGAAAAAGTAAATTATCAGCAAAAGATGAACGTGTTTAATGTGTTTATTATAGCTCCATTGACGCGCCATATGCAAAACTTAGAAGAAAAAAAACGTGCGGTGATGACCTCATCACCGCGGTTTGGCGGTGATGCGGTTATCGTCACAGCCCTAGTTTATAGAGATATTACTACAACCCACTTAGTAAAAAGATCTGTGGCTGTTAGAATGAACCTGCTGCCCCACACAGAGAACCGTGTCTCTGAGCAGAGCAGCTGGAGTCTCTTAGCTTCGTGTTTGCAGGCAGGGATGGTGCTTTGGTATAGTGTGTGTGGAGGAGGGTTCAGACCGCAGTCCGTTTGGCTGCAATGCAGTTAATAATAATCATGACAATAATAAAAGCACGTTCAGAAGATAATCTCAGTCTGTGTCGGAGCTCTTGTTTGTTTACAACGGACCGCGTTATATCTTCTTCTATGGTAGGAAAGTAATTTGTCCAGACCAATCACTGTTTGACACATCAGCGGACCAACGAACAGCCAATCACAGAATGTGACGTCAGCACTAGTCCCAGGATCCCGAATGGTTGTTGCAGGCCGAATGGTTATGGTACCTACAGCGGCACCGTTTTTTGTTTAAATCTTGTAGAAACAGAGCAGAGCTATAGTACAAGTTCCACCTAGTGGCTAAACTGAAAAGCCCTCCAGCAGAGGCATACCATAATGACCTTCACTTCACTGAGAAACCACGTAAAACTGTTTATTATTATTTCACTTGTAAATTTTACAGTATGTGAACTGTATCAGATTAATATGATTAGCTTCAAAACATTTATAGATTATTAATGTATTTCTATACAAATGTCTTGATGTGTAAACGGTTTAAAATCAAAATTGAAATAAATCGAGTGAATCAAAAGAAGGAAAACAAAAGGCATTCCAGCCAAGAAGAATCAATTCAGGCTCTTGGGAATTGAATAGAATCAAATCTGGAAATGATTGGTGATACCCAGCCCTGGTGTTTATGTCTAAATGTATTTAGAACATACCAGTCTTTTGAATGTTCTATCATTTTATTTTGTGGTATTTATCCTAGAGTGTCCCTCCCTTGTGCAGGAGGATGCAGGCTTATTCCCCCAGAAGCCCTTAAAGTTTGAACATAGGACTCACGGAAAAAGTAAAATATTACCAAATATGAATGTGTTTACCATATTTTCCTGACTATAAGTTGCTGTGGAGTATAAGTCGCACCAGCCCAAAAATGCATTGTAAAGTAGAAAAAACCACAGATAAGTCGCACTGGACTATAAGTCGCATTTTGACGGGAAATTTATTTGACCAAATTTGAGACCAAGAACTAATGACTTGCACAACCTCATGTGACATAATCACAGCAGACTGTTTATCTCATAATTTCACAGTAATTCTTTCTCACACTTATTTATTTATTCCTTTTATGAAGCATCATTGGCCAACTAATACTATGTTTTCATCCTGTATTTGTAGAAACTAAGGGTGTAACGGTACACATAGTTGGACCGAACCGTTTCGGTACGGCACTTTCGGTTCGGTTCACGTTCGTACCGTTTCGGTTTTTTGGTTTGTTTATTTTTTACCCCCAAAATGTATTAACTGTGCGCCGAGGCGGAACTAATGTTACTCGCGGTATTCCGCCGAGACTCTCAATGGTTTCTGCACTCGCGCGCCTGTAGGAGGAGGGGGGGGGGCGTTGCCGCGTGTGTGTGTGTGTGAGCGGGCGTTCAGTTTGTGTAGCTCAGTTATTCACAGTTTCTGAAGTTAAAGTCGCTGATTGTGAGTGTCTGGTGATCACAGACGGAGCTGAATCTCCGTTGAGGCTCTGCAGCTGCTGTGCCTCATGTCTGACTGTAGGGCTCCATGTTAACACAGACGTTGGTCACAATGCTGCAGTACCCCACAGAAAAGGCAGGGGGCAGACGTGAGCTGATAGCTGCTCTGTAGCTACACTGCTGCCGTAGAAACAGACTAAGAACGTCTGTCTCCATAGAGGAGAAACTCATTTAAACTAAAGGAAAATAAGGAAAACTTTTCCAACAGATCATAGAGATTTTAGTGGAGAAGGATCAACACATGGACTCAAAAAGTAAGGACAAACACGTTTTTTAATTTTTGTTTTTTAAAAATAACATGGGAGTAAGTGGATAAAAGTGTAAGTAAAATAATTGAGTTTATTTTTTATGATCATTTTTACAGACAACATTCAGTAACATTGATAAGCACCAGAATGGAAGTTGGAAAAAATACTAGAAATAGTTAATTAGGGTCAAATGTGTGCTGAACACATCTGAATACATTCATTTGTTTGCAGTACTTATGAATAATTTATACACGATAGGAGTGTTTCTCCTCCCAAAGGAGAAATTTAGGTGTTCGGCAGCAAAACACACACAATAAATAACTTTAAAATAATAGTTCATAAAATAGCAGGTCATATCATGCAGGTTTGTTAAACAGCCGTACCGAACTGAAACATATCGAACCGAAACGTATCGAACCGAGCCCTAAGAAACTCTGAATCAAACTGAAATGTGATTTTAGCGTATCGCTACACCCCTAGTAGAAACAGTTGTCATTTTTATTGCATTTCTGAATCTATGAAATCATTGGAAAATAGAATTTTATGTTGTTAGCCTTCAAGATCTTACTGTAAAAAAAAGTTTGCTGATTCTCTGAGTCACTTAACACAGTGTTTTTCAACCAGTGTGCCACAGCACACTAGTGTGCCGTGGGAGATGGTCAAGTGTGCCGTGGGAAAATACCCTCATTAACTGATTTAACAACATTTACCATCTCCAGGATTTCAGCTCTGTGTTCATCCAAACAGGCCCTGATAAAACACTACGTAGTTAGGAATATGAAAGATCGTAAAATACTTTTTTCTCTGTGTTTATTTGATTCTATTAAAAACATTTTGATAAGGATGACGATACCGCGATTTAGCCGCAGCTATAACTGTTTTTGGAAAAGTCCCGCCCCTTTAACTGTCTCCACCAATCATTCTTGGAGGCTTAATCACATGTCATCAGTCTGACCAATCAGAAGTGGTTAAAGTCTTCACTTCCTTGTTCAGATTCTGCTCATAAAGTCTCTCAGTTCTAACAGAAATACCAGCTAAAGCTCGTCTTTAGCGGTGTAGCTTTCCACAGAATCCGGTGTCAGACCGTGGAACAAGAGAACAAAACAATGAAGCTCAGAGACGTGAGTCTGTCTGCGTTCGGCGGATTATTGAACTACATCTCCCATGATGCATTGAGTTAAAAACAATAGCGTGAGCGTCTCTCTGTGCGCACGAGCCTCTCCTCTTAACATCTTTAAACAACGAACACACATCAAACAGTTTTTGAATCTTTTAACTTACCTTTAATTACATCTTTTAGAAAAAAACAGCTGCAGCTTCCAGCTTTTTCTGTCACAATGATCACAAAAATGCATGTGAGATCATGGAGGGACTGTAGATCAATACAGAGTGAGTTTCTCCTCTTTTTTTTAAATTTTTGAATGCTGGTGTGCCGCGGGATTTTTGTCAAGGTTAAAGTGTGCCGTGGCTCAAAAAAGGTTGACTTAACATACTCTCAACACTGAACATACCTCATACATCAAATGGACCCAGGAACATCATCTCTGTTCCTCACTAATGAACATAACAGGAGGGTTAACAATGTATTTATATCAATTTATTTCTAATATAAGTCGCTGCGGAGTATAAGTCGCACCCCTTGCCAAACTATGAAAAAAAAGGGCGACTTATAGTCCGAAAAAATACGGTATTATAGTTTAAATCACACACCATATGCATTCCTGTAACTTTCAAAAAGAAAAAGAAAAAAGTGCGGTGCTCATCTCTGTACCGTGGTGATGCTGTTATCGTCACACTCCTGTCCTAGAGGTGTCAAATATTCGTGATTAATTAATTACAGTCAAATTAGCTTTTTTTATTGCATTAATCTTATTTTTAATCTATAACCATGGTCGTGTTCTGAAACATCAAAAACTAAGGTCCAACTGTTTACTTACATGAACGCTTTTTTTTTTTTAACTCAGCTGAAAATGCCTCTAACATGGTTTAATAAAGGGTTACAGAACATGTATATTATGTTATAAAAACAATGGCTCAACTTCAAGACCTTGTAAACATGAGACTAGGCCTGGGCGATAAATCGATCAAATGAATTAATTCGAATTTTTTGTTACGGGCGATTTCAAAAATAACTAAATCGAGTTTTTATGTGGCGCATTTTTGGCTCCCCAGAGCTTCCGTAACTTTATTATCACACGGCGACACGCGACAATCGACACACGAAGCAGCTAGCGACAGCATGGCTACCGGTGACAGTGGGCAGTTTGTTCCCAAGAAAGGACTAAAATCATCTGTTGTTTGGAACTGTTATGGGTTTGCTGCCACAGACGTGGAGGAAGAGAGAGACCCCACGCTGCCTAAAGCCCATCGAAGTCAAAGGCTCTCACGCGCGCAGTCCTCTTACACATGCACGCGCCCTGACACACACACATATACTCATTCTACAACGCCTGTATTGTTAGTTCATTAGTTAGTTAGTTGTTACTGTTATTTGTTAATAAAGAATACTGCGTTGTAATTATTACCTGTGTATTCATTTGCGACGCGGCTGCCGTAGGAGTTTGTTTTTGTAGGAGGCGGGGGGGGGGGGGGGGGGGCTTGACCATGACTCCTGATGCTTCATCATCTTCTCCGTGGAGAAGACGGGGTTTATTAATTGAATTAAAACCTTAGACCCCAGATATGAGCTGTATTGTTAACTTTTTAGAAAATGCTGCTACTCTAAGGTGAATGTTTGTCTCATTTTAGTCTAGACTACAAAGTGTGACTGAAAACACAGCTGGAACTTTAAGGAAGTAACCTTTTTATTTTGGACAAGTGAAAACAAGTGTAGAATAACAAAATAAGACAAAAACAAGACAAAAATTATATACAACAAGACAAAATTATATAAACACGAGTCCAAAAAGGAGTGAGAAGAAGAAAAATCATATACTTAACTTTGATTCCAAGAGTGTGTTCATTTATTTATAATTCATCCAGAAATGGGGGTTAGATTTGTCTTGTGTTTGATTAAATAAAAGCAACATTTGCTTTAAGTTGTCTGCCGTTTGTACTTATTGCTTTCTCTAAGTAGGGGGAAAAAAGAAAATCGGGAAAAAATCGTAAATCGAATTAAAAAAAATAAAATCGGAGATTTTATTTTTAGGCCATATCGCCCAGCCCTACATGAGACCTAAAAAAGAGTGGGAGATTGTTACCAACGGTGAATGGTCTGTTTCCCGTTCGGTTCGAGTCCACTGACAGCCTGCTGTTTTTCCAGATAAAGGAGGTCTCAACCAGTTCCTCCTCAGTCACCCAGGCCTGAACCACTACCAGGATTTGGTTTTTGAGAAGTGTAAGTAGGAGCTGCAGTTTTCGTCTAATGGGCATGTCCACCCTTAACTAGACTGACTTATGTCTTTGAACAGATGGGCGTCAAAATTCCAGCAGGGCGGTAACCTCCAGCCCATACAGGTATATCTTTCTGAGACTGAAACCACTGTCCTGTCTTCAGAAGGTCACGCAGTCTTCAGATGTTGCTGGGAAATGTTCAGAGTGTAATGAAGGGAACCTAGGAAACATAATTTCAGGAATAGTGTATCCAGGTAACGTCCTGTGTTGAAGGAAAACTGGATAAAAGAACAAAGGCAGCAGCACCACGGTGGCTTGATGGCTGCTTTTCTAACTGTAAAATAGAATTGATTCTCTGTCATGGACACGGACAGAGAATCTGTTTGCATCCCAGCCGTGTCCTGGGAAAGGCTGTGCTATTGCAGCGGTCCCCAACCTTTATTGCGCCACGGACCGGTTTGATGTCTGGCAAAATTCTCACGGACCGGTATATTATGGCGGACACACGCTGCAGCAACGCTGCAATAAAGGCAGAGACATGTGATAAGACGTACTCTGCACTTTTATTTTGACACGCTAAACATTGTACATGGCACAGGTGTCATCATCCTCCCCCCTTCCCACTCATGGTGGTAAAAAGAAGTAAACACAACAGGAAGAAATAACTAAGGATGAAACAACATAACTGCCAGATGAAAGGACCTGTAGGCAAAAAGAAACGCCCGTCATCAACCCTATTTTGACCTAAGCAGGCAAAGGGGATTGGTTTGTTTCCCTGTGATGCCAGCACCGACACAACAATACAACGAAATAATATGACTTGCATGAAAACTGTGGTATTTTCTAAACATAACAATAAACACGAATTATGACATGTGCAACGTCCTCTCTGCCCGCAACACTCTCTGGTCGCTATTATTATAACATTCAAACAATAAGAGCATGGAAAATCCAACTCCCCACAATGCTGAATGGTTGGAGGGAATCTCTCGTTAGGATAAATCCGTATTTTAAGTAGGACTCCTGATACTGTCTATTAAATGCAGCTTTCTTTTTTTGGAAGTGGAAGGCTCCTCTTCTGTCTCCTGGCTGGGCCTTTTCCACTCGGCAAAGAAACTTTCCAAAGACGTTTGTTTTTTATTCATTTTGCTAGTTCCTGGGTTTTATTTTAGCGGTATCCTATTACGTGACCGAGACGAGTGAATTGGCCTGTGTCAAGAGTGACACAGGCAGATGGAACAGAGAAACGGGCAATTTTTCAAAATAAAACATTTTTCAGATTCCCATATACATAAAACGGAAGTCATGCAAGTTATCTTATTTTTTCGGCCCGGTACCAAATGACCCACGGACCGGTACCGGTCCACGGCCCGGGGGTTGGGGACCACTGTCCTATTGGACCACGTCAGGAAGTCTGAGTGTGACGCATTACTTTGCTATTGTTAGGATGCTCCTTCCACATGCACTCATCTGTGCATTTACCGTCTGATTTTGGTGAATTTCTTTAATCCTTTTCTTCTCTATGTCAGCACGACAGATAAACAAACACGCAACGAGAGACAACCCCGGGGTCACTTCAAGTGTGTAGCGGTCAGTTTTGTGTGATGAAACAGTGGAACACGCTGCGATTTTCAGCACTGCAGGATGAAGCTGCTTCACTTCTATCAGCAACAGATGAATAAAAAGGGTTGAGTTGGAGATTAGGGTTGTGCCGATGGACGATACCGTTGTCCATCGTGATGGGTGACTGACCTCACGATGAAGAGATACCATCGTGATGCCACCCCCCCTCCACGCTGCAAGTCGACACCATAAGCCCCGATTACATGTGCAAAATATCGTGATCGGATCATTGGTCGGATTAGAATTCAACCGTGCATGGCCCCAGAAAAACTTTTTCAGATTATAATAAACGTTCACATGGGGTCACACTCCCCGTCGGAATAAATCATTCGCACATGCGCAGTAGTGTTTGAAATAACGGAAGGGAAAATGAGTTCCGCCGAGCGGCTACATACATAGATACCTGGCAGCTCGGTAATACGAGATGATCTTCTAAATGTGCTTTTATCGTTTATTAATGTTACGGTTATTATGAAGCGCCTGTTCGCTCATCATATTAATTTTAATCCGTGTGGTCAATGCTTTTTCTGTTCAAGAATGGAGCTGGAAAGAAGCCAGGATCAGCAGTATGCTAACACGCGCTAACAACATTAGTTTTGATGAACATAAAATCCATGCGGGAAATTCTGCAATCTGCATCTTGGCTGAACGTAAATATACACTGACCAAAAATATAAATGCAACACTTGTTATTGCTCCCATTTTTTATGGTATGAACTCAAAGATGTGAAACATTTTCCACATTTTTTTTTTTTTAACCTTTATTTAACCAGGAAAGTCCCATTGAGATTAAAAACCTCTTTTGCAAGGGAGTCCTGGCCAAGAGGCAGCAAAAAGTTACAAACACAGAACAACAAATAAGATTACATTCAATTTTAAAAACAGTTACACATACACAAAATAACCAGTTCTCTGAAATATTGTTCACAAATCTGTCTAAATCTGTGATAGTGAGCACTTCTCCTTTGCCAAGACAATCCATCCCACCTCACAGGTGTGCCATATCAAGATGCTGATCAGACAGCATGATTATTGCACAGGTGTGCCTTAGACTGGCCACAAGAAAAGGCCACTCTGAAATCTTCAGTTTTGTTATTGAGGGGGTCAGGGGACTCAGACATCCAGTCAGTATCTGGTGTGACCACCATTTGCCTCATGAAGTGCGACACATCTCCTTCCATAGAGTTGATCAGGTTGTCTATTGTGGCCTGTGGAATGTTGGTCCACTCTTCTTCAATGGCTGTGCCAAGTTGCTGGATATTGGCAGGAACTGGAACACGCTGTCGTATACGCCGTTCCAGAGCATCCCAAACATGCTCAGTGGGTGACATGTCCGGTGAGTATGCTGACCATGCAAGAACTGGGATGTTTTCAGCTTCCAAGAATTGTGTACAGATCCTTGCAACATGGGGCCATGGATTATCATGCTGCAACATGAGGTGATGTTGTTGGATGTACGCCACAACAATGGGCCCCGGGATCCCATACCATGACCCCACCACCACCATGGGCTACTCGATACACAACATTGACATCAGAAAACCGCTCACCCACACGACGCCACACACGCTGTCTGCCATCTGCCCTGAACAGTGTAAACCGGGATTCATCCGTGAAGAGAACACCTCTCCAACGTGCCAGACCCCATCACATGTGAGCATTTGCCCACTCAGGTCGGTTACGATGACGGACTGGAGTGAGTTCCAGACCTCGATGAGGACGACGAGCATGCAGATGAACTTCCCTGAGACGGTTTTTGACAGTTTTTGCAGAAATTCTGTGGTTGTGCAAACCGATTGTTTCAGCAGCTGTCCGAGTGGCTGGTCTCAGACCATCTTGGAGGTGGACGTGCTGGATGTGGAGGTCTTGGGCTGGTGTGGTCACAAGTGGGCTGCGGTTGTGAGGCCGGTTGGATGTGCTGCCAAATTTTCGGAAACGCCTTTGGAGACGGCTTATGGTGGAGAAATGGACATTCAATTCCCTAACAACAGCTCTGGTGGACATTCCTGCTATCAGCATGCCAATTGCACGCTCCCTCAAAACTTGCGACATCTGTGGCATTGTGCTGTGTGATACAACTGAAGATTTCAGAGTGGCCTTTTCTTGTGGCCAGTCTAAGGCACACCTGTGCAATAATCATGCTGTCTGATCAGCATCTTGATATGGCACACCTGTGAGGTGGGATGGATTGTCTTGGCAAAGGAGAAGTGCTCACTATCACAGATTTAGACAGATTTGTGAACAATATTTCAGAGAACTGGTTATTTTGTGTCTGTGGAAAATGTTTCACATCTTTGAGTTCATACCATAAAAAATGGGAGCAATAACAAAAGTGTTGTGTTTATATTTTTGGTCAGTGTAAATATGTGTGAATAACATCAGCCTTTATCTTGTCAGGACACGACTGGAAACACAAATCCATGCAATTTTTTTGTACGGTTTCTAAGGACTGAGCGACATTTCTGCTTTAAGAAAAGCTGACACACCGTCCCAAAGTTGCTGTGTGTGCTGGCGGTCCGAGCTCTGCCCGGAGACACACTTTTAGACACAGATCTCCTGAGTTCGGAAGCTCGTTCACTAGAGCTGCGGGACGGATCACCATCCTAAATCTCTCACACACAAAGCATCCTCCCTTCCCCTTAAACACAAAGCTGTAAGTCCGCTGTACAATGCGCGTGCGACGTAAAAAACAGCTTCCTTAATGAATGAGCTGGTATTTATCTGGCGAGAACTGCAGAGTTGATAGCAGGAGGACACACACGGGGCGCCTTCAATAAACACGCCAGGTCCAGAGTGGTTTTCTGCCGGGAACTTGACGTGCCGCGGCGCAGAGAACAACTCTCTGATGACAGAGAGTTTGCGCTTCGTGTTTTTAAACACGCATGTGCAGTGATGTATGTTTCTTCAAGGACATGAGTGTAGATTGCAGGACAGAGAAGATTTTAAAAAAAAAAAGTACTTCTCAAAAATCCACCAGCCAATCAAATTCCTCACCGAAAAGTACAGGACTTGATTGACACGCAGAATGGCCAATCGGACATCCTCTGACACATACGTCACTGCAGACGCGAGTTTAAATTCACTCAGCGCAAACTCTCTCTGTCATCAGAACGTCTTTTTCTGCCCCGCGGCACATCATGTCCTCGGTAGAAGACCAGCAACCGGAGTTTATTGAAGCCGCCCCGCGTGTCTCCTCCTCCTATCAGCTCTGCAGTTCTCGCCAGATAAATACCAGCTCATCAAGGAAGCTGCGAGGCACATGCTTCCTACGGAGCCAGCAGCACCAAAAGCCTCATAATATGCCATGATGCTCCCCGCATTGGACCGTTTACAGCAGAGCATGAATACGATGGCTGCTGCTTTCTGTCTTTGTAATAAAACGCCTCATCTGTTAATACAAAAGTATCTTTATGTAAACTCACTGTGTAGTTTTTAATCATCAGTACATAAACAATAATGTTCAAATAAACATGTAACTAATAAACATGACGATGGAAAGAAAGGAGTACTTTTTTATTTTTTAATCTTTTCTGGCCCGAGATCTACACTCATGTCCTTGAAGATCGACGTAATGAGCACCCTTGATATAATATATACATACATAATATACATAATGATGTCAAAACAGGTTGTGGCTCCGGGTGCTTTTTTTTCATTAGGGGCGGTCCCAAATGGCTCCTTGAGTAAAAAAGGTTGCCGACCCCTGGCTTAAAGCATTCACATTTGCACTGTTGCCGGTCATGCTAGCCACACCCACAGTGTCAGCCCTCCATGACCTCTGCAGCTCTGTGACCTTCATGTCAGAGGGGCTGTCCATGGAGCGGTATGGGCCAGCTCAGCTCCATCGGGCCTTGGGTTGTGCTCACTCATGAGTGTCTTTGTCTCATCAGGACTGCTGGGAGGAGGGGGTCCTGCGAGTGCTGGGACGGAGCGCCGTGTGTTTTTGCGCTCCACTGCACCATGTGTCCTCAGCACAGCTGGAGACTGCTCTACACGTCTGCCGATGGAAGCCAGATTGTAACCACGTGAGAACTCGCCGTCCTCACATCTTCTGATCTGTCCTGTGGAAAGGTGTCGTTTGCAGAGAGGCTGTGGTCTTTCACTCCACACTGATAGCAGTGATAGCAGCCGTTTGTGCAAAATGTTCCCAGATTTGTTGTTCTGGACCAGCTTGTCATTGTTGACAGTAAGCACTGCTTTCTGTGCGCTTCAGTGTCATGGGTATAAAAGCCCTTTTTCTCCACCGTCATGCGGCGTTTTCATCTTCATCTCTGCTGCTTCCACCTTCGGTTTCTCTTATCAGAGCAGATTTCATGTTTTCTTCAAGGAGAAATCTGTTTTATAAACCTGTCAGTGAAGGAGTCCAGAACAGGTCAGGAGGTAAAGCTCTCTGCTGACTGCAGGCCTCAGGATCCGGCTGCACACATCCTGCAAGCTCTGGAGCAGCTGGACTCTGACTACAACCACATGAAACAGCAGATCCTGGCAGCAGTTCCTCTGGAGCATCTATACAGGCCATTGGCGGTTTCTGCAGCAGCTCATTGTGTACCTGTGCAGGTAAGACTCATTCTGCCTGGCCACCTTACAGCCTTAAACGTCAGCTGTAGAATAAGCGCTGTGATGTTTGTCTGCTCAGGGGATCAGTGACGGGCCGCCTCTTGCCTCCTCCTGGTGCGTACCGGCTTTCTACACCAGCCTCGTCCTCTCTTTGAGAAGAACCTCCACAGCTTTTTTCTTCGGAATCAAGAAGCTCTTGAAGCTCTTTCTGCTAAAGTTTGGGGCTTCAGCTTTTCTCAAACTCAAACTTTATTTATTCAAACTTTCATTTCAGTTAAAAACACAAAGCGCTTCACATAAAAGCAGATAAAATAATCGTAAAAAAATGAAAATTATTAAAAACAGACAAAAACAGGACAATCACACACAGATGGGACCCCTCCCTCACCAGATTCCTCCCTCCACCCACCCAGTTCCTGCAGTAGAACCTTGAACTGCAACTTAAAGAAGGTGTGGCTTGGCACTGCTGTGAGGAAACGGGATCATGGGGATCCTGTGCTTTCATTTCTCTGTACAGAGATTTAGCATCAATAAAAACTCATCAAGTTGGAAGAGGTGAACATTTGGCTCTGAAGGTGTTCTCTCTGGGCTTGCAGGTCTCCCCAGGACCCACAGAAGCTCCTGGTAGCAGCAGAAGCTGAATGTGAAGACGACTGCAGCAGCCAGGTTAGGAGAAGCTCCTGATCTCCTTCGGACTCTAGAGTCGCTCCTATCCTTTCCAGTCCTGCTTCTGTTTCAGGTCATCGAGAGAACCGTGGAGGCCGAGGACCCCGGGAGGAGAGCGGATGCTCCTCAGTCCTGCCCCAGAGGGGGCAGGCTGGACGACAGGCAGATGGCTAACGCTGCCTGTCTCTCCTCCTACTGTCCACAGAGGTCTTCATCTGAGGAGGCTTTGTGCTCTGCAGAGATCTGCCAGGAGGTCAGTGAGTCGCAGCTTTCAGGAGCTCCAACAGAGGAGCAGGCTGACGGTGCAAAGACCCCTCAGCTCCTGCAGGAGGGTTGTTCAGCGGACTTGGACAGTCTAGGCAAAGGATCCACCGGTGGGGAAAGCGGCGCGGTGCTGTTTGTGTCCAACCTGTCCAAGGAGGCCAGCCAGGTAAGTGTGTGTGCGGCTGAGTGGCAGCCAGCAGGGGGCAGCACAGGCCTGACTCCTGCTGCTGTCAGGACCACGGGATGCAGGTGTTTGAAAGCCGTTACAGGTCAGCATGCAGGTTTTCGTTCTGACTATGCCAGTGTTTTTCAACCAGTGTGCCGCGGCACACTAGTGTGCCGTGGGAAATTGCCCTCAACTGAAACATTTATGATCTCCAGGATTTCACCTCTTTGTTCATCCAAACAAGCCCTAAAAAACCACTAAGAAATAAGGAATATGACGGATCATAAAATACTTTTTTCTTTGTGTTTATTTGATCCTATTAAAGACATTTTGATAAAAATGACAGTACCGATTTAGCTGCAGCTTAATCTCAGTTTTAGCAAAAGTCCCGCCCCTTTAACTGTCTCCACCAATCATTCTTGGATTCTTAATCACGTGTCATCAGTCTGACCAATCAGAAATGGTTAAAGTCTTCACTTCCTTGTTGTGCATTCTGCTGATAAAGTCGCTCAGTTTCAAATAAAATACCAGCTAAAGCTCGTCTTTAGCGGTGTAGCTTTCCACAGAATCCGGTATCAGACCGTGGAACAAGAGAACAAAACAATAAAGCTCAGAGACGCTGGTCGTTCTGCATTTGGCGGATTATTGAACTACATCTCCCATGATGCATTGGGTTAAAAGTAACCCAACTCGTCTCTCCTCTTAACGTCTTGAAACCACAACGAACACAAATCAAACAGTTTTTAAATCTTTTAACTTAACTTTTATTACATCTTTTAGAGAAAAAACAGCTGCAGCTTCCAGCGTTTTCTGCCACAATTATAAAAAAAAGAATATGAGATTGTGGAGGAACTGTTCAAAACAGACTGAGTTTCTCCCGTTTTTTTTTTATTTTTTAATTTTTTTGAATGCTGGTGTGCCGCGAGATTTTTGTCAAGGTTTAAGTGTGCCGCGGCTCAAAAAAGGTTGAAAAACACTGGACTATTGGAAGCCCAGAACCTGAGGGTCTGTGGACTCTGAGCCCAAATGAACCAGAACTTGAAGCTGCTGGTGTAGCCATAGTGATTTTGATGCTACATGCACACCGAGCATGTGAAGTGTGTTCAAGAGCCTGCTGAACGTGGGTTCTTGAACTCGCTTTTAGCATCCGATACCAGCGGATGTCCTCGGAGGCCTGGTGTGAATCTGGTGAATCTTGCTGCATTTTTCTTTCCCAGCTCTGTTCGGACATATCAAAGACTTGATGTTGGAGAATTCCAGCTGGGAACAAACCGCAATTATTCATTTGTCCTTCATGATCGATTCTCAAACGGTTGACACTACCCAAACATCACTACCAAATCTGAGTCCCTGATAGGTCAAAGTTCAACTGGTTTAACTTTCAGCGTGCATTTTAATGGACCTGTGTTTTATACATAGAGCCCAAAAACGGACTTAGGTGCAGTCAGTTTACGTCTGAAGAGGCAACCTTCACACGTTCTTGATCCAGCACATACGTGCGTAGATCGACAACGTTTGGTTCAGTGTGAGAGGAAATGATGTGATCTTTCGGGGGTGAAACCGTTTTTTGGGTCAGAGTCGATCCTTTCGTCTGATCAAAGACATTCACAGTTTAGGACATCCTGCAGGTCTAAGGATCTCCTCTACACCTGGGTGACACCGCTTTGTCCTCAGAGCTGGATTCACCTGCTGTTCTCCTTTCTCCAGCCACGCCCGCCCCCCAGGGCCGACGTCTTCATGTCGCTGGATGGCAAACGGACCTTTGTGCCGCAAACTTGGGGAACCATGGGCAGCATCTGTGCGCTGACGGCACAGCTGCGAAGGCTCCACCCCGACGCCAGCAGGGCCTCCATCATGGCTGCTCTAACCGCGCTGAGGGGCACACAGAAGGGGCCGCTCTGCAGCCTTTCGCTGGAATCCGTCCGGGACATGACCTCTGACCTGCTGAGCAGACAGGACAAAGACTGAGACGACTCCAAGCTCACGTTTTTGCTTTTCCCTTTGAGTTTGAAGACAATAATGACGAGCCTGTTGGCGTCTGTGAAGCCGTTCTTTACGCATTTCAACTTTATTTACAACCATTTTCCAGAATCCCCGGTTTCAGACATGAACCCTGTCAGGAGGCCGACACCCAGAGGATGGGAGCATGAAAGGTTCAAGAGTTCCCATCATCAGCTGAGTTTGACATATGATCAGGTCTGATCAACTACCGCTGCTCCTGTGGATTTGACTACAAAAGAGGCTGAAACTTACTGGAAAAACGAACTGAGCGATAGTTCTGCAGATAATTTCAAGCAATATTCACAAAGCACTCTAGAAGAGAAGGTTCAGCATGTAATCTTAAGTTCAGATGTTCAATAAAATGTGTTGAGAGTCTGTTCTACTATAGAAGGATCTATGTGTTTATTGCATTTAAAGTTGAATCAGTGGTGAAGCTGCCAGAGTGTCTCCAGTGAGGCAGAAACCTTCCTTTGGGCAACGGCGTGTACAGTGGTTTCATGGCTAAAGGTTCAATCCCCAAATTAAAGTAAAAAGATTGAAATGGTCAGGAATGGCCGCATTAAGGTAACTTTGACTCAGATTTAAGGATTTAGGAAGAAAAGTGTTTTTTCCACAACTTTGAGAGTACGATGTTATGAATCTAGAAACATTTTACTGGAAGAATCCAGTAAAATGTGAGGAGTTGAACACTCATTCCTGTTGATTGACTGTTTGACATTTTCATGTATTTTTAAAAAACTGCACAACATATCCAGAGAAATAAGTTCAAGCAAAAGTCTCCTGAACGAGCTAAACGTGTACCATACCAGCATTTTTCATTTGCCAAAAGTTATAAAGAAAGTAGAGAGAAAATCGCATTGATACAATAATGATGGGAAACGCCTTTCAAAAAACCCTTCATCCAAGTTCCTTCCCCCAGAGTCTTCATCAGGCAGCTTGCATCCACTGGAGCACTGACGAACCCTCTCACAGCAGATCCTGCTTTCCAAAATCAATGCTTCTGATCAGGAAAGACACCAAGTTAAAATGAAAAACCATCATTTGAATGAATCATTTGGCCTCCATTCCTGAAAAGATCTTCAGAAAAAGAAGAAACGTTCAGGATTTTGTCCTGATCATTGGAGACTGGAATATCATCCTGGTTTTAGGATGATCCAGTCTTCCATAGAGACCTCTATACCATTAGACTGCTTCACTGCTGTGGATCAATAGCATCAATGATTACGTCCTCCAAATCTTCAACTTGTCTCTTAAACCCAATTCCCACTAGACTTTTTAAATTAATGATTCCATATTAACGATGATAAATACCTCTCTGGAAACGGGTTACGTGCCACAGTCTTTTAAATATGCAGTTGTTAAACCTCTTCTGAAAAAGCCCAGTTTGGATCCTAACATCTTGGCCAACTATAGACCGATATCAAACCTGCCCTTTATTTCTAAAATCCTAGAAAGAGTTGTAGTTAAGCAGCTTTACTGCCACCTACAGGACAACAGCCACTTTGAAGACTTTCAGGTTTAGACCCCACCACAGTACAGAAACTGCACTAGTTAGTCTCTAATAACTTGTTATTGGCCTCAGAAAAGGGACTACTTTCTATTCTGGTCCTGTTAGACCTCAGGGCAGCCTTTGACACTATCGACCACAGTATTTTACTCCAAAGGTTAGAGCAGGACATAGGGATCAGAGGATCTGCTCTCCAGTGGTTTAAATCAGTTCGTTAATGTAAATGGACATTCCTCTCAGTGCACTCGAGTTAACTATGGAGACCCACAGGACTCAGTTTTAGGACCCATCCTGTTTATAATTTACATGCTAGAAACATAATCAGGAAACACAGCATTCATTTTCATTGTTATGCCGACGATACTCAGTTGTATTTATCCATGAAACCTGACCAGAATGACAATATAGAGAAACTGAACGCCTGCATTAGTGACATCAAGACCTGGATGACAATTAATTACCTCCTCTTGAACCCAGAAAAAACTGAGGTTATTCTACTAGGTCCTAAAAACCTGAGAGATGCTCTGTCTGCTCAGATAGTCTCCCTGGATGGTGGAAGTATAGCCCCCAATTCCACAGTTAGAAACCTTGGGGTTTTATTTGACCAGGATTTATCATTTAAGGCTCACATATCTCAGGCGTGTAGAATTGCCTTTTTTCAGAAATCTACTTTCTTAGAGTGATGCTGAAAAACTCATCCATGCATTTGTTACGTCTAGACTGGATTACTGTAACTCCTTGTTAGCAGCGTGTCCTAAGAGTTCCTGAAGAAGTCTCCAGCTTGTTCAGAACGCAGCAGCTAGATTGTTAGCAGGAACTAGCAGAAGAGATCACATCACTCCTGTGTTAGTTTACCTTCACTGGATCCCAGTTGATTCTAGAATCCAGTTCCAGATCCTCCTGTTAACCTATAAGGCCTTACATGGAATGGCCCCGTCCTACATTAATGACCTCATAGTCCCTTACCATCCAATCAGAACACTTCACTCCCTAAATGCAGGACTGCTTGTGGTTCCTAGAATGAGTCAAAGTACAGTTGGAGGTAGAGCGTTTAGCCACCAAGCCCCTGTTTTCTGGAATAAACTCCCAGCTCATGGAAGAGAGGAAGATTCAGTTTCTACATTCAAAGTTAGACTGAAAACATTCCTCTGTGGACAGGATTATTGTCAGACTAGTTAGGATTCAGAGATTACTTAATTTACTGTTGCCATGTTTAAATAAAAATTAATAACAATAACTAGTAGTTTTCAATAGGCTGCTAGAAGTTGAAGCTGGGTAAACTATGGTGCTCTGGGGTTCTGTCCTCTATTCTTGATTTTTATTTTATTTTATTTATCACTGAGTTCTCCATGTCTCTGTTTGGTGCAGTGCGATTGATGTATTGTCCCTCTATCCCACTCCCCTCCGGGGGAATGTGAGTGATTCCAGGTTCCAGTTGGCTCCTCTCTGCTCCTAAACTTGGTTGTGAAGCTCGTCTGCTGGACTATTCAAACATGTAGTTGTAGAGATAGATAAGTTAATTCTTCTCTAAGAGTTCTGGTACATCACCTGTCCGTCCTGGGGGAGGATCCCTCCATGTGGACACCCCTGAGGTTTCTGTAGGAGTTTTTCCTTACGGAGAAGGAGGGTCTAAGGACAGTGATGCCCAGTTTAGTTTAGCAATCAGCTATTGAATTCTATGACTGATTGTATGTTTTTGTACAAGTAGTGAAGCCTGTCACACACGTGTGATGTCATGAACACGGATCAGTCCATCATTCCAGTCCAGTGTGTGGACAGACTGTGAATAAAGTCATGTGACCATCCAGTGTCTAGAATGTTCTAGAATGTTCCCTTTGGATTCTCTGGATGTGGAAAAACAACAGTGGTGAACTTTAGGAAACTACCATGTGAATGGATCTGACATTCATTCTAGTTGACTTGTTTGGACACAGATTATATTTAACTTGATGATCTGGAAGAAATCCAAGAATCTGGAAAACTTTACTGTTCAGTAGCAGGAATTTCTGTCTGAGTCTCACTGCTGGAAGTTTGGATCCAGAGGATCTGGATCCACTGTAGGACAGAGGATCTGGATCCACTTTAGGACAGAGGATCTGGATCCACTTTAGGACAGAGGATCTGGATCCACTGTAGGACAGAGGATCTGGATCCACTGTAGGACAGAGGATCAGGATCCACTTTAGGACAGAGGATCTTTCTAAATGAACAAATATCGACTTTGAATCGGATCGTCAACCACAAAAGATATGAATTGATTGTTACAGCCTTATTTTCCATAGTCTTCCTGTCCATCACTGCTTCTAAAGGATCCTATTCCCAGCAGTCAGAAATCACAGATCCTGATCCGGTTTTTTGTTTTAAATACGAGTTCAGGGTTCAGGTGGGATGGAGGTCTGGAAAGACCAGAACCTCTTTGATGTTCTATGATTCCAGCCTGTTGGATGTCTTCTAGTGTCAAATGTAATGGACTCCACTGATAATGGGATGGGGAACTTCCTGTCTCTTGGATCCCATCTTATGACTGTCCTGCAGACACATCTAACCCACCCGTCTGAAGGAGGCAGACCATCCAGAACCAGAACTCTCCAACAGAACTGAAGGAGGCTCGGTCTGTGGATGAACGTGTGAAGGAAAGGTTTTTTGTGAGGTCATTTCACATCATTTGGAAATAGATCAACAAAGGATTTGAAATATAATAAATCTTGAACATGAGCAGTGACTGACAGGAGAAGAGCTGCTTTTAGGACTCGAATGTTTTTCTGAAATCCGTTTCCTGGACCCAACAACAGACAAGAACACACCAGGGGGGTATTCCAGAAAGCATGTTTAAACTAGCCTGACTTTAACCCTGAACTCTGGCCGAAATCCTCCTGAACTTGCTTACTCTGGGTATGTCGGTTCCAAAGACCGGATATGAGTTGGCGTAATTACGCTGGACTTGGTAACCCTGGGTTAATGCACATGCACGCCAGGTACATAAAGACATTCTCAATGGATCGCTGATTTCTGGAGTCACCATGGAAACGCGTGGGGGGGTGGGGGGTGGGGGAGAGAAACTGCGACACTTGAGATGGAAGTGAGACGGAGTCTGAGATTTTAATGACAGTGTATAAAGATTATACGTCCAACAAAAAAGTAACACGGCTGCATCATCAAAAAAAGAGTTTCTGCTTGGAGAAAATCAACAGACAAAGTAAACCCACGAGTTTCTGATCTTGGTTCCATTTCCCTTGTGACGCATATATATATATATATATATATATATATATATATATATATATATATTGAACTCTCATGTCTAAGTTTGAACCAGTGGATTTGCTAATTTTTATAACAATAAAAAGGACGGAAAAAATACACGGCGTACAAAGTTTATTTCAGAATTTTCCATCATCGCTTTAGAGGGTGCTATATAAACTCATCATCCTCTCCTTCACTCGCACTCATGGTGCAGAGACTTAAGCATAGTGGGACAAAATAACTCTACAAAACCCAGTAAAACAGCTAAACAACTAAACACATTTGGTCAAAAACCCACACTTTAACCCAAATCCGTCCAGACAGGCAAAGGGAATGGTATCCCAGAATTCCTTGCGGTGCTGATCTAACAGCAGAACCAAAGTTACACCTACTTAATGAATTAATTTGAATGAAAGGAAAATAACTGCCTGATAACTATGTGTTATTTTTAAGCTGACTTAACAAAAAATGATTTCTCTTAACTGAAGCAAATAATGAAGTTAGATCAAAGTAAAAGTTTCTCTTTAAACATCCATATATGGTCTTATCAGCCTCTCACGGTGGAAAAAGTATTATCTGAGCTTCTTCATCCACTAAATCATCTTCAAATGGACACGCCATGCTGCTGCACCTCTCTGAAAACAAACTAACCTTCAACTAAACCTGCTCCAGACCAGGTTATGTTCAGAGCATGAGTTGCTATGGCAACTTGACATACCCTGAAACATACCTCCATTTCTGGAACTGAAAGCTGAGGTTATCCACTTCCTTAGCCTCAAACTTACCGTGGTAGCTAGCAGAACCTGCTCTCTGGAACACCCCCCCCCCCTGGTGATCCACACATAACCAAGACAGAGAGCCAACACTGAACCGACGCGGGAACCTCAGCAGTTAAAGCGCAGCGAGCAGAAATCCCGCTAAGCTTCAGGATTTCCGAGCTGCAGCGAACGCAGCAGCTGGTGAGGCGGGTGGGCGGAGACACCGGGAGCAACAGTCGATCCACGCAGGAAGGACGGGAGCTTCCACGGACTGCCGCTCCTCTGCCGTAGCTCCACGTCCTCGCGGCGGGGACACAGAAGAGGAGCGACCCCGGGAGGACCGTCGGTTGATCGGGGCGCGCGTCTCCAGGTGTCCGCGCAGAAACTCCGGTCGGCGTCGTTCCACGCTCAGCCCCCCCAGTCCCGGTTGGCATGCAGCTGAGAGGCGCGCGCGCGGCGGCGGAGCGCGGCTGAGGGTCTGCACGGAGATCCGCGGATCGGTCCGAAACCCGAGGAGCGCCATGCGGAGCCCGTGGAGCGCGGCGCTGTGCTGCCTCGTCCTGCAGGCGCTGCTGCAGCCCGGCAGAGGTGAGGGCGAACCGCCAGCCCGTCTCAGGTCGACGGACGGCGGCCACGGGGACCGGCTGACAGAAGCCCGCACAGCCTCACGGAGCCCGCAGGAATGCGGGGGAAGCCTCTGAGCGCCTGCGTGTCGAACTGTCTGCCCCGTGCAGTCCGGTCCGGTTCTGCGGATGTTTGAACTCCTCTGGTCTCCCTCCCTGCAGGTCTGAACGTGTGCACCAGCGGCAGCGCGGCCTCCTGTGAGGAATGCCTCCTGATCCATCCCAGCTGCGCCTGGTGCGCTCAAGAGGTTCGTCCGTCTGGCGCGCGCGCACGTTCTGCGCAGGTCAGGAGGTCACTATATGCTCAGGCCGCTGAGGTTCGGCCTGGTTAGAACTGGACCTGCTGCTGACTGCAGTCTCTCAGCGGCCTGTTTGGGTTGGAGTTTTATCGGGACCTTCACTGGTCCGGTCTGGTGTGCTCGTGTCCTCCAGGAGCCTCTGGATCCGGACCTTCTTCCTTGTTGTAGATCTGGGGGCGGGGGGAGGGGTGTTCCGTTGGAGTGGGACTCATGGTGGTCCCAGACTTTTCCTTTTGGAAGCAGAGCACAGTTTGAGGGGCTGTTGTCTTCAGTGTGTTGGTACGATCATGAGGGCAGAGGATGTTTGAAGTGGATGTGCTGCTGTGAGCTCATGGTTCCATGTTTGGGTCAGACCCTTCATCAGGGCCCGCTCTGCTTGTCCTGCAGGTCTTTGTGAGGAACCAGACTCTGGTGTCACGCTGTGATCTTGTTCAAAACTTGCAAAAGAAGAACTGTGAGAAACGCTTCATCGAGTTCTCAACCAGTCACGTCCAAGTGCTGAAGAACATCCCCCTGAGCTCAAAAAGATCCGGGTCTGTCTGGGACCGTGTGGTCCAGGTCAGTCCCCAGAAGATCTCCCTGAGCCTGCGTCCAGGTAAGGAGCAGCCTAGTTGGGCGTACGAGCAGACCCTCGGTGGTTGGCCCGCTCATGGGTTCTTTGTTCTTATTGAGCAGGACACCAGGCACAGTTCAGTCTGCAGTTTCGACAGGTGGAGGACTACCCAGTGGATCTGTACTACTTGATGGACCTGTCTCTGTCCATGAAAGACGACCTGGCCACCATCCGGAACCTGGGCACAAAGCTGGCTCTTGAGATGGGGAAGCTCACCAGCAACTTCAGACTTGGCTTCGGCTCCTTTGTGGACAAGAACATGTCCCCTTTCTCCTACACCGCCCCCAAGTATCAGGAAAACCCCTGCAACGGGTAGGAGGGGTCAGCCTGACCCTGCTGGGCTTCCTTTTTGACAAAGGAGACTTTCCTTCATCAATGATGCAGTTTCTTCTAAAGTCCAACTCTGATCCTCTTTTGATCTATTCTAAAAGTGTTCCCGGTGGTCTTTTCATTCTGATGATGATGATGATGATGATGATGCCGTTTTTAGCCAAAGCCAAAACATCTGTGTCGTTTTCTAGGACATAGTTTCTGCAGAGCAGCAGGAGTTTATTAGAAGTTCACTTCAGAATTGTGGGCGGGACTGTTGGTACGGAAGTAACCTTCCGCTGAAATCCCGTCACCCCTTTGTTTACTCTCTCTCCCACTAGCTTACAGCCCCCAAAACCCCAACCTAACATTAGCGGTGCAACAGAAATGGCAGCAACATCAGATCCATCCATCCGTCCAGTGTTCATGGATCTGTTGGTCTGACGACGGATGATCAGAAAGGGGCGGAGCAGGGAGACTTTGGCCCCGCCCATTTCATTTTTTATGTGTTAAAGTGGACTTTCATCATCTGCTCCAGATTCACCCTCATTTGAATAAAGAAATACTGAGAATGCAGTTTTATCTAAATTTTCTTAATAAACGTCTTCCATCATGTCTAAAATGCTAGGTCATGTTAAAAACATGAAAACAGGATTTTCATCAGAGTGGCTCTTTAAGCTACTTTAGGCCCGTACACACCGGGACGAATTTCGCCGGCGAAATTCGCCTCCTGACTAAACAAAGGGCACCAATGTGAGTGTGCACACCGACGCGAAAAAACGCCACACGTCAAAGCGTTAAAAAAAAAAAAAAAACGCCTCGGGTTCGTTTATTTTTTTGACGCCTCGCGTCGAAATCTATTCGACCAATGAGAATGGCGCTTTTGCTCACGTGTCTGGAGCTTCTGGAGTTACAGTAAAACACAACTTGGGGGCGCTCAAACACAACACTGCCTTTCTGAGCACACATACCAGCAAAGAAGATAGACGCCAAGTAGCGTCTACACTGCTGCAAAGAAATAATGACGGACATTCTAAAATATCCCTGAAAACGCTCATGATACATTTTCAGCTCTTGTACCAGTCGATAAAACTCACCATGTTCTTCTCTTCTCGTAACTACGGGATGTACCGAAAATCGGCGTCTTTTCCGGCGTCTTTCATCATCAACAGAACAATAATTTCTTCATCATTGGAACTGGAGCTGGAGCTACTGGTGCTGGAAATATTCATGTTTTCTTTGTTTGATTCTGACAAGCGCGTAAATACTGGCTCTCTTCCTCTGAGTGAAAACCACCTTGTGTACAGGAATATTTCTGTTTGACATTAAGCGCCATCTAATGTCAGGGAATGAAATTGCATGTTGGCTCGGCTCATCGTCAGCGAAAATCGCCTGGGTGTGAACACGAAAGACGTGGCGAGAAACGCTGGCGAATATTCGTCCCGGTGTGTACGGGCCTTTAGGTGAAGCACGCTGAAGTGTTCACACTAGACCAGCAGGAAGGGGCTTCTTGTGGTTCTTTTGCTACTGTTGACTAGTGCATGTACCTGCAGCTGGAAGAGCCTTGGTGCAGAATGTCAATGCGGTGCAAATCTGGTGAATCTAGCTCCATGTTTTTTGTTTCACAGCTCGATTCTGATATATGAAAGAATTCCAGCCAGGCTCCAACAGCTATTATTCATTTCTCCTTCATGCTCAGTACTTTTGTAAATAAAAGGGACAGCCTCCACATGTCACCACTAAATCCGAGTCCCTAGCTTTTGTGCATAGGGGCAGAAAATGCCCGTCCAAACCGGCGTGTGGTAGTTTTGAACGTGGAAGGCCAGAATGCGCTTTTACACTCGTTTACATGGAAGTGGCCGCTTGAATGCCGAGGGTGGAGTGAACATGGCTTCAGACTGTATCTGGACACAAGCCGAACCTCCATTTGTTAGCTCGAAGAAATAACATGCAAACAGAAGCACAGGGCAGCCCCCTCCCTCTCTGGGACAGGCCTGTGGACTAGAACAGGCGGGAATGCTGATAAAGCCCCCCTTTGTCATGTTTGATTCTCTTTTGAAGAGAACCAAAGACCACAGTGGACCTAACCATCCATCCATCCCTCTGGTTCTCTTCTTCTCTTTGGACTCTTGAAGTTCTGTTGCATTCAGTCCAAAAATGTCTCCACATCCGGATATTGGTTGATGGAAGTCGATCCATCTGTGGCAGAAGGCTAAAGAGGAAACCTGTATCATTTATGAAACGCGTATTTGCCTTTTTAGAGTGGTGGATAAAAAATGGAAAGAAAGTGTGGTGTTTGACACGGAGGGGGAGGACTTGATGTTTGCCCTGGAGGTGAGCCCCCCTCCCTCTCCAACTCGCTGTCCGCCATCGCGCATCACTTCCCATTTAGGTTAGAGCGCAGCGGATGGCAGCAGTTTGACCTGTGGTGACCTGCATACTTCATGTTAGAGCGATGGAGGAAGGACTGGGGCTGTGTGACCGTCACACAGAGAAAACCTACTGAAATGTTGAAAACTCTGAACAATAGAGGAGCTCTGCAGATCTTAGATTGTAGGTTACCGTCGCTACAACTACAACAGGTTTCTGCTGAAACTAAAAATGAAATATAACATCTAAAGTGGATTCTGTGGAATTAGGGTCTAAAAAGAAATTCAGTCATTTGTGACTTTACAGTTTTTCCATTTGTGTGTAAAGAAACATGTTAGTCTGGTAAACTGAAGAACTCTATTTTTTTCTATTAATCAAAATCAGAATGACTTTATTGACCCCACACGTGGGAAATTTGTTCGTTACCATAGCAACTGACAGCATTGTAAACATAAGAGAGAAAAAAGAATAAGAATAAAATAAAAACTAAAAAGTGTATCATAAATGCAAACAATAAGGTGGATGGTAAAACATTTTTAAATATCAGAAGAGTTTTATGCTGCATTCACGCCGGACGTGATCCACGTTTTACTGCTCGACGCCTTGACGTCCGGCCGCAGAGCAGCTGCTAACGTTTTCTGCACTTTATTTGTTGCCTCATCATGAAAACATGAATGATGTTAAGCTGGGTTCACCAGATCCTCTTCCTCTGCTCACTACGCTGAGTTGCTGGAGGCTGACCCGGTTACTGTTGGGTGAAGACGGGGGACACCCTGGGCAGGTCGCCAGCCTGTCAAAGAGTCCATGGAGCTGGAGCTAGCGAATGCCACCGCCCAGGGTCCGGCCGGATGACGTGCCGTCATAGCGGGCTCGATCACTTGCGACCTGTCCAGGGTGCATCCCGCCTTCACCCAACAGTAACTAGGAAAGCCTCCGGCAACTCAGCGAGCAGAGGAAGAGAATCTGGTGATCCGGCAACCCCACAGCACCAGTGGATTAAGAAGATGGATGGAAGTTCACTATGAAAATCCTAACATCGAGCAGCCATATTGAATTTATTTTTCTACTCTTTGATCGAGCCACTGGAAATATCACGTGCCCAAAGCTGTGTCCCTGATTGGTTGGCACGGCGAGCGGCGCACCCCGCCCAACGCCCAAATTGTGCTGCTGGACTTGAGATTGCATCTGTTAATTGACTTAACATTGAAACTTGACGCCCCGACGCGCAAATCGTGTCATGTGTGAATGCAGCATTAACCTTTGTATACTAAGGAAATGGTACATTACTGATCTGTCCATTGGATGCGGGCATACTACAGCTCCACGTTAGCTTGCTTGCACCTCTGTGCTAGCATACTGTGGTTTTATGTTAGCAGTGGCTCCATGTTTAGCATACTGCTGTGTTAGCATAAGGGTCAGAGCATTGACTGTCACTGGAACAAGCGGGTGTGATACCCCCCATAGAAAATGGCTTACTTCCGGTTCCAACCAAATGTAGTCAATTCAGTGGCCATTTTTCCATGATATAGATGCTGTCATTTGGAGCCAGGCGACATTAGTATGCAGTGATTGGAGTTAGTTTTTTTAAAAGGCACCTACTAGCCGCGTTTACATGGGCAAAATATCTTGATGGGATCATTGGTCGGGTTAAAATTCACCCGTGCACATGGGCCCAGAAACCTTTTTCCGAATAGAACAAACGTTCCCATGGGTCACACTTTCGGTCAGAATGAATCATTTGGTCATGCGCAGTAGTGCTGAAAATACCGGAAGAGGAGATGCGTCCCGTTGTGAAAAAACCTTTGCTGTCACATACATTTATGCAGCAGCTCGGAAATATACGAGGCGATCTTTCAAACGGGTTTTTATTAATGTTATGAATATTATGAAGCGCCTAGTTCACTCATCGTTTTATATTTAATCCGTGTGGTTGGTGCTTTTTTGTGGAAAAACGAAGCTCCCAGGACAGGCTAACACGCGCTAACAACATTAGCCTTGTTTGACAAACTCATGCGGGAAAGGCTGCAATCTGCCTCTTGGCTGCACATAAATATGTGGGAATAACATCAGCCTTTATTTTGTCGGGAGACAGCTGGAAACACAAATCCACGGGATTGTTTGAACAGTTTCTAAGGACTGAGCGACATTCTGCTTTGAAAAGCTCACACACCGCCCCAAAGCCGCTGTGTGAGCTGGAAGTCCGAGTTCTGCTCAGAGACACACAGTTCTGCTGACAGCAGCTAACCGAGAGCGGCGGCACGGATCGCAGTCACACAAACAACAAAACGCACATGTAACAAAGCATCCTCCCCTCAAACACAAAGTTATTAATGCAGCTGCTCTGCTCAGAGACACAGTTCGTTCGGTCCACCGGCACACGAGCCAGAACAGCGCAGGGATTCAAAATGCTGTACGGAGAATATTTCTTTAATCTAACTCTTGTTTCCCACTTCACCCTCCGACCTCTAGGTGGCAGCAGAGCCTCTTTGAGCAGCTCTATACTACACTAAACAGCAATAAGACCTCGGCCAGAAGCCGCATTTGTCATTGTTCGGAGACATGAACTACTTAGTTTTTACTGGGATGGTACAGAACAGAAACTGTTCCGTGTTGCTGCCAGGATCATATAAAAACACGGATTGTGGTTCTTTGTAGCTCTTAGCTGCACAGCGGCTAATGCACGGAGACAAAATGCTGTCACCAAAGGTCTAACCCTTTATCAGTTTACTTCCACGTGTGAGAAAGTGAAGCTGCAGAGCAGACTGGAAATAAAGCATCTTAGATTAAATATTTATTAATATTTTTTCATATTTTATTATTTATTAAATTATTGATTATTTATTAAAGCGTCTCCTTCCTCCTGTCATGCTGCCTCATCATCATCACACTTTGACTCTGGAAAGAATGTGTGTTTTTTTCCTTTAGTTTTGAAGCACCGTTCAGACTCCTGATCTGTTTAAAAGTTCTGGAGATTCTACATTAAGCAATGTTGAAAATAAGCAGCACTTTATTAACGTCATCATACTTTTAGAACCTTATCGGTTAAGGCACAGTCAGTCTATCTTTTTTTTTTCTTAGACTGAAATATATTTTGTTGTGGAAATCAGACAATGTTGACTGTTCCCCTTCTATAGTATAAGTTACCAAAATAAAAGCACTATAAACTTGGGTAAAAGCAACTTCTATGTGAGATACAGTTGCAGTGCTTAACATCATTAAATAAACTGATTTTGACTATTTTTTTTGACGTATTGAAATTCAGGTAGAGTTTTTTTCAAAGTCTTTTTTTTTAAAGAAAGAAAACGTGTTCTGGTACAATATGATACCTATTGTATTGCCAGACTTGCCAATACACTCCGCTAGTTCACACTGTCCCATGTTAGCCGACTATAGCTTCATTTGAGCAAACTGTAGCTCTTTACACAGACTGCTATTGTGTTAGCATATCATTGGAGCTAATTTTAGGTTTTTGTTAACACTGCAACTCTATCTTAACAGGATGTTAGCACACTGTATAACTTGATGTTTGCAGATTGTTGCAGCATTTTATCATATTGTAGCTCCTTGTGAACCCGTTGCAGCAGCATGTTACCACACTATAGCTGAATGTTAGCACACTGTTTTTGTATTATCACGTCATTGCCTATCTTCAAATGAAACTGACTTAAGAAGTAGCCTGCTAATGCTAGCATGTGTTGTTATTGTTTCGTTCCAGTGTAAAATCAGCTGTTTCATCTGGTGTTTGGCACAGTTATTTCTGATTGGTAATTATTGCATCGTTGCCATTGCCAGGAGCTGTTTGCAAGTTCCACACAAATCCGTAAAACTCTACAAACCTAACCCAACTGTTGGAGCAGTCAGACTTGACAATCAATTTTTGTTAGAGATCCTTGCATCATCAGCATAAATTGAAACCTCTGCACAACACACACATAAAAAACCTTTTAGTTTTAAATGGTTGTTTACAATTGCTGTTATAATTTTTGTAAGCAGTTTTTCATGGAAACTGCAGAAGGTCTTGAAGTTAAAGTTTCATATTTCTGTTTTTTGGTAGTAGTACCATTTTCTAGTCACATGACTTGTGATGAAGCTCAATTAAGTTGTGGGGAAATGATTCACAAGTGAACATGTCGTCCTTTCTGCTCCAGAAGAGGAACTGTTCTTTAAACCAATCTCCTTCCTTAGATTCAAGCTGTTCCCCCAATGCGTCCCCACCTTTGGTTTCCGGCACATTCTCCCGCTGACCGACCAGGTGGATCGATTTAACCAAGAGGTGCAGAAGCAGCTGGTGTCTCGCAACAGGGACGCTCCTGAAGGCGGGTTTGACGCCATCCTGCAGGCAGCTGTGTGTGAGGTGAGGTGCCTCTTTTTTTCACTGTTTCCGATGGAGACTCATTTCCTGAGGGGGTTCGAGGTTGAAGGGGGCGGGGCCGACAAGAAGTTCAGGTCCATAGTGGCTGCACATCTATCACAGCACTGGCTTCCGCCCGGTTTCCTCCTACAGTGGAATTGTTTGCCAGACATGACAGCGGCTCCTGCCCTGCAATTAACTGGTGTTAAACCGTTACAGCATGGAGGCGGGGCTTGCCCATCTTGAGGCCTTATTGGTTGAACTTCTTTCACAGAGGGTCAAGTAATACTGCTTCACAACTTTTTTGCAGAGGCCTGTGGGGGCATGAACAAATGTTTTAGGATGTTTAGGGTGTTATTCCTTCACCCAAGGCTTACACGCCGCATTCACACGCCGCATTCACACGCCGCGTTCACACGCCGCGTTCACACGCCGCGTTCACACGCCGCGTTCACACGCCGCGTTCACACGCCGCGTTCACACCCCGCATTTACTCGCCACGTTCACACGCCGCATTTACTCGCCACGTTCACACCCCGCATTTACTCGCCACGTTCACACGCCGCATTTACTCGCCACGTTCACACCCCGCATTTACTCGCCACGTTCACACGCCGCATTTACTCGCCACGTTCACACGCCGCATTCACACGCCGCGTTCACACGCCGCATTCACACCCCGCATTTACTCGCCACGTTCACACGCCGCATTTACTCGCCACGTTCACACCCCGCATTTACTCGCCACGTTCACACGCCGCATTTACTCGCCACGTTCACACGCCGCATTCACACGCCGCGTTCACACGCCGCATTCACACGCCGCATTCACACGCCGCATTCACACGCCGCATTCACACGCCGCGTTCACACGCCGCATTCACACGCCGCATTCACACGCCGCATTCACACGCCGCATTCACACGCCGCATTCACACGCCTTCCAGCAGAAGTCCTCTCAGGGTGGAGGAGGTGCAGCTGCGTTGCTTCTGAAGGCGTCTGTAATTTTTGGATTCAGAGTAAATCTGCCCTCTGAGCAGGGATTAGGTTGTCTTTGCTGCATCAATGGTTTGTTTCAGAGTTGGGCCTCGCCACACAACAGCCTTTCTGTTGTTGGTCTCACAGACGTGCTAAAGGACAACAAAGAGGCTCTTAGCTGATTGGCTGAAATGCGCTTCTGTAGCGCCGTGGTTCAGTCTGCGCCTGCCTGTTGGTTCCTGCTGATAATGGTCTGGACAGCTCTCCTGCTTGTTTTCACACTCTGTGTGTGTGCACGTGTGTATGTGTGTGTTTGGATTTTTCAAGCCTGTGACACAGTTTTGTATATTCAAGTTTTCCTCCCAAATGAAAGATAAAGGTTTTAGTTTGAACATTTTTCCATGACGGAATTGAAGGAATTGTTCAAATATATAACTAAGCTGAGAGGGATCTGCTGATGCTTTGCAGTGATGCTACTGTTCAGTCCGTCCATTTATTGCGAGGGTTGTGTGACAGTGTTGCTGCAGGTTTACAATGCCTCAGTACCTAATTTAGCCAATTGTACCCAGTTTTAGAAAGTGGAGGCCGCATGTTCTTGGTTCTGTTATGACCAGAGCCTACTTAATTTTAACAGGGGCCGCATGTAGCCCACGGGCCAGACTTGGATCATGCCGGATTTACTGGATCAATTTCAATGAATAATAAATCAAACATACAAATAAAATATGTCTTTCAAAGCACATGTGAGATCTAACTATCAGAGCAATAAACTGGGGTTTCACACTGATTACATTCCTGAGGCGTTATCAGCTGTGAAGAAAAGCTGAGAGTCTAAAGACACTAAAGATCACACTCAGTCGACATTAAAACTACTTGTTGACTCTGGTTCATCACAAAGACTCTACACGCTTGTTAAAGACTGTTGCGTTCGTAGGAGGTGTTGCAGGGCAGGAGGGGAGCAGAGATGAAGATCACACCGGCCTGTAAAGAATATTTCACTGCTGGTTCCACCGTCCCTGAATCGCTGCAACCGAAGTTTGTGACCCTGAACAGAGAAATGGCATCAGCTGACCCGGAAGTGACTGTAATATCCTGAATAGCTGTGGAAGATCTTCTCAGAGAATAATTATCATCCGGATGAACGAATGGTGGATGAAACTGGCCTCTTCTGGAGGAAGATGATGTCTCTCACTTCACTGATGAAGGAGGAAGAACGGACTCCTGGTTTTAAGGCACAGAGAGACACTCCTAATGTTATAAAGTATGCTATGGTACAGTCTATTGATGTGAATAAAACAACTCTTTATGTTGATGTTCTTTAATAAATGTTTCACAAAGCATCAGAAATGTTTCAGAAGAGTTTTGGATGAGGAAGGATCGGTGACGGACATTCCCTGGCCGTGGTTCGCCTTATTGGCGGGGGGGCTCTAACCCCCGGGAGCATGGGGAAATACTGTAATCGGTTCATTAGTGCTCTAGGTTGATGCTCTCCTTTGTGGCTTTGGCTGCCTCTGCAGCAGGGGCTGATGGGAAAACTGCTGATTTTTCTTCTGCTCCAAGCCGCCCTCCTTCTTCAGCAGCAGCTCTACATGAGTATTTGCTCAAAGGCAGAGGGTGTGGGTGAGACGCTGACTGTTGGATCTTCAACAGGACAAAATCGGCTGGAGGAAGGAGGCGTATCACCTGCTGGTGTTTGCCACTGATGACGTGCCACACCTGGCTCTGGATGGGCGGCTGGGGGGCCTGGTTCAGCCTCACGATGGGCAGTGCCACTTGGATGACCAAAACGAGTACAGCGCGTCCACCAAGATGGTAAGGTCCACTGAGACTGCATTCTTTATGTCAGAAAATGTGTCTTTGCTGTCAATCGTCTCCAGTTCACTTCTGATCGATGAAGCAACACAGAAGCTCTCCAGGCTGAGACTTCAATTTCAGCCATCTGCCTTAGCTGTCTGCCTTCAGCCGTCTGCTTTAGCCGTTTGCTTCGGCCGTCTGCCTCAGCTGTCTGCCTTCAGCCGTCTGCTTTAGCAGTTTGCCTCAGCCGTCTGCTTTCAGCCGTCTGCTTTAGCCGTTTGCCTTCAGCCATCTGCCTCAGCCGTCTGCTTTAGCAGTTTGCCTCAGCCGTCTGCTTTCAGCCGTCTGCTTTAGCCGTTTGCCTTCAGCCATCTGCCTCAGCTGTCTGCCTTCAGCCGTCTGCTTTAGCAGTTTGCCTCAGCCGTCTGCTTTCAGCCGTCTGCTTTAGCCGTTTGCCTTCAGCCATCTGCCTCAGCCGTCTGCTTTAGCAGTTTGCCTCAGCCGTCTGCCTTCAGCCATCTGCCTTTAGCCGTCTGCTTTAGCCGTCTGCCTTCAGCCGTCTGCTTCAGCGGTTTGCTTCGGCCGTCTGCTTCAGCCATCTGCTTTAGCCGTCTGCTTTAGCAGTTTTCCTTAGTTGTTTGCCTTCAGCTGTCTGCTTCAGCCGTCTGCCTTCGCCGTCTGCTTCAGCGTTTTTTTTATTTTATTTATTTTTTTTAACTTGTCCTGTCCAACAGCTGGGCAAACAGATGAGAGCTGAAGGCCTCTATTGTTGGACATATTTTGCTTTAACAACAGGGGTTATGAATCTATGACAAACCAGAGGAATGTCTGAATAAACCCCTTTTGTAGTTGAGGCCAAACTTTATTAAATTCCATCATGTTTGAAAATCTTTGTTGTTGGACCGGACGGAAAAGGAAAGGAGGGAAGAAGAGAGAGGGATGTTAGAGAGAGAGGGATAGGAGGGTGATAATAGGAGGGGGGGGGGGGGGGTAGAACCATGAAGCAGCCTAAAGCAACAACTTTACTGGATGTTTATCATTACGGTAAGGTTCAAGTGTAATACAAATCTCAAAGGGCGGGGCCTGTCCACACACACTCAGATGTTATCAACACACCTGTTAACTGTAAAGATGTCCACATGTCAACATGAACACAAAACATGCACACAATACAGATAGTGTTTACACACGCATACTTATGCCTTCAAACCAACTAGTGTGAAATATTTCATTCATTCAATCATGCAAACTTATTAGTGTAAAGGTGAGCTAACACCTGTGCTCAGGTGAGTGTTTATGTTCTTCTAAATGGATGGTGGAATGTGAAAAGAAGGAGGGAGGGTGACCAGCCATCCCCACACCAAGACCCCCGCCGCACCAGCAGCGGCAGCCAGAACTCCCAACGCCACCCGGCAGCAGGCAGAGAACAACCACCCCTCGGGCGATCACATCCGCCACCCAGGCCAGTGCCAGCAGGACCACCACGAGGCCCCCAGAGCCAGAGAGCAGGGAGGCATGGGGGGAAGAGAGCGCCGCCCCAGCCCAACCAGGGGAGCAGCCCCCCCGCCGCGCCGGGAGGGCCCAACGCAGGCCCCCACCCAAGAAGAGCGCCCACAGCCCCAGACGAGCACCTCGTCACCACCCAGGAGTTCTGGGTATCCCCCCGCCCCAACCCCAGGTACGAGCCAGGACCCCCCAAGGGAGACCCGCTCTGCGCTCCAGGCAACCACCCACCCGGCTTACGGTTGGTCCAGGAAGGAGCAAGGCAGGGGACAGCCGGCCCCGCCCAGGAGGGGCGCACCCCGGAGAAAAGAGGGGCCCACAAGGGGTGTTGTTAACATGGCCCGACCAGGCTCAGCCACAGTTGGAATGTGGGCGGGGGCCCAGCGCCCAGGGGCAAAAACCCGAACCCACCCCACAGGGAAACGGACACCCCCAGCTCAGGTGTAATGTGAACCCCCTCCCTGCGCGGAGAGAGCACCGCCGGGCCCAGGAAACCGGCACCCAGGGGACACGGCTGCCGCTGCCAAGGGCCCAGTACCCCCCACCAGGGATGGGGTAGGGGACAGATGGACCTTGGACCCACCTTCCTTGTATAATGTGTGTGCTTGTGTTCGTAAGGGTGTATGTGTGCATGTGTGCGTGTTTGTGTTTGAATGTATATTATGAGAAGTAAAAAGGTGTGTGTACTAGGGGGGTGTAGTTAAAATTGGTGGGTAGGGCACAGAGAGGACATTCCCTGATTACTCACAGTAATGTCCCCTCACCCTCCCCACCAAGGGTCCCTAAATGTCTAAGGTGCGGTTAAAATTGGCGGATAGGGTGCTAGGAGGACATCTGCTGCTTGCTGGCAGTGATGTCCAAGCACCCCCCCCTACCAAGGGCCCTATATGTCTAAGGTGCAAATAAAACCGAGAGAGGGGGGGCCCATTCCATACGGCAACCATGGGAGGGAGACCACTGCCAAGTAGCCCCCCCCCAAAGCGCATCGCAGGCTAAACCCCCCACCCCCTCACCCTAATATGAGATTATATGAGGAAGGGGGTGAGTTGGGGACAGCTGGTAGACTGTCTCCCGGTGGTCAAACATCCGTCCCCCAGCCCCCCCCAGCATAGGGCCCAGGTCCCCCAGCCTGGGGGCCCCATCCCCCAAGGCACCGACGCCCCAGGCCCAACACGACCCACCCCACAAAGAGAGAGAGGAGCCAGAAAGCGCCGCCCCCCCCCGGAGCAAGCCCAGGCCCTCACCCCCAGGCGCCGGCCTCGAGGGAGCTCTGGTCAGGCCTCGACGGGACCAAGGCAGCCAACCGGCCGGGGCAACCGCCGATTGCCACCAGCGGAGACCCCGACCCGTCAAACCCCCAAGGCCCCGTACCCATGGTGCACCCCCCCCCTCCCGGAAAGCCCCCCCCACAAGACAGGGCCCACAGACCCCCCCCCCACACACACACCCCCCAAGGCCCCGCAGCCGCAGCGGGTGACGCCCAGAGCGACCGGGGGGCCCCAAGAGGGTTGCCCTGCCCCGCCCCAGAGCCAGGGAAGGGTTGATCCCAGCCCCAGGTGTAGATGGGCAGCCCATCCAGCGCCGCTGGACCTACCCCCACCGAGCAGGACCCCCCGCCGACCCCCCCCCAGCACGGACAAAGAGACCACCCCCCCAAGCCAAGCCGGACCACCACCCAACCCCCCCACCACGCACCCCCCACCGCCAAGCCCAGAAGACCACGCAGCGCCCCAGCCCGCCCCACCCAGGCACCGGAACCGACCCCCCAACGAATGGGATCCCCACCAGCCCCCAGCGGGCAGCGGAGGCCCCGACCCCCACCCCGCACCACGGCAGAAAGGCAGGGAGCAGCAACGACCAGGCCCCCCACCCCCTAAGTCATGGAGTTAGCTATGGGAGACCAGAGAGACTGAATTCTTTCCAAGTTACTTGAACTTTGGGCTGACATTTTTTCCAAGCTGATATGATCAAAAAGCAGATTTCTTTATTGACTTATATTTATATTTTTCCTGTTTTTCCAATTTATTAAGATGGTTTTTTTTAGCAATACAAAGAGTTATGAAAATGATATTTAATAATTCTGCTTTAGCCGTCTGCCTTCAGTCGTCTGCTTTAGCCATCTGCCTTAGCCGTCTGCCTTCAGTCGTCTGCTTTAGCTGTCTGCTTCAGCCATCTGCCTTCAGCCGTGGAACTTTCTTTGCCGTAGTTGACCAACGTCAGAGGAGAGAAACTGAGAGAAGTCACAGGAAGTTCCTGGTTTTTGTCTTTAAGCATGACCCCTCCTTCCTGCTGCTCTGTTTTAGTCCACACTCTTGATCTTGTACATGCGTCCTGCATTGAGGAAAAAGTTGCACATTGCACAGGTCTGTTTTTGGGAGGGGGGGGGTCCTGACCATGATCTGATCATCACGTCTGTCTCTCTGCAGGATTATCCATCTCTGGCTTTGCTGGGGGAAAAGCTGGCAGAAAACAACATCTTCCTCATCTTTGCTGTGACCAAACGGCACTATGTCATTTACAAGGTACCCCCCCCAGTGTCCAGTTCCTCTGATTCCGGACCCTCTCTGATCTCTCCTCTGGTCACAGAACTTGACGGCCCTCATACCAGGAACCATGGTGGAGATTCTGGACCAGGACTCCAAGAACGTGATCCAGCTAATCATCACAGCCTACAGCGTGAGTGGGGGGGGGGGGATCTGCTCCTGTTTCCTGTCTGAATCTGAGCGTCGTCTGTTCTGGAGCTCAGACTAGGGAGGTGCTGGGTCACCGGTGGCCTGACCCCCTCCCTCGGTGTGGGAGTTGACTCATTCCAACTACGAGCATGCAGGCAAGACCAGGACCAGGACCACTCGTCTGGGGGGCCCAGCCCTCCAGTGCAGACTAAAAAAAAAAAAAAAACGCATTTTACTAGAACAGTGATAACCTTTATTAGTACTAGCGGTGCAACGATTAATTGATTAATATATGAATCGATTTCTATTCCTACCATCCAACCAGATGGATCTGTCTGAGGCGATTTGACAAATACCATTATGAAATCACTTCAAAATGAAATAAATTGATTAGATCAATAATGTGACCATCTGGATTGAGGTACAGCAGGTTTATGTTACTATAATGTATAAACGACCAATCACAGCAGACAACACACACGTGATGTCATTGTTACATAAGACCAACATTTAAGACATCTTGCTTGAGTCAATGTGTGTGTGAGGCGTTCAGGGACAGTCTGTAGCTCTTGCTTATGGTGGTCAATCAGTTCTGTGTCAGCTGCTGATTTATGGACCTGCTCTCCTGCTCAGAACATCCGCTCGAAAGTGGAGCTGACCACATCAGACCCCCCAGAGGACATCAACCTGTCCTTCACCGCTACCTGCCAGGATGGGAAGCCCCTGCCAGGCCTCAGGAAGTGTGCTGATCTTAAGATAGGAGACACGGTGAGTCCCTGTCCGCACGCACCCCCCCACATGCATGTTGGTGCTGGAGTTGTTTGTGCCTCTGGATGACGGTCTTTGTGGAGGCTGTGAAGTTCCTGCTGTGATTCCTGCATGTTTTTGTGTTATTAACATGTTCTTGTAGCATTTTTCTGATGATGGAGGAGAAAAATTCAGATCAAAACTGCATTTCTGACTATTTCTTTATTCAAGTCGCAGAAGAAAAACTGCAGTTGGAAAAAGCTTCAGTTGTGATACAGAAACTGGGACGGGGGGGGCAAAGTCTCACTGCCCCCCCAAATGCACCCCCTGACCTGCTCATGCTTAGGTGTGTGAGAATGATGAGGGTTCAACACCCATGTGCTGTAGAGAAACGCAGTTCTCCTGATCAGACAGCCATGGTAGCTTTCATCGGTTCCTAAAGTGTTGCATTGACAGGGAAATGGGTTTCTTGGTCACAGCACGATAACGGTCCAGCTCACGCCTCAGGGGTCAATTTCTAAAAAACTCCTGATGCTCCAAGAAAATGTTTTTATATTTTGGCTAAAAACGGGATAAACATAATAAAGGAAGCACAAGGAACGCTTTGACAACACATCCAACATGATCACAGTGTCTCCACCTTTGGTGAAGTTACTTTTTGTTTGCTGTTTTACATAGTAGTTAGTATTTTATGCTTTTATTTAAGCATGTTCCCTTTGCTCTGCAGCTCGGATGTCTCAAAGTTCACATTGAACCGGTATATTTTATGTATTTTTAATTACTTTTTAGATTTGGCAATAATCAGCTTTTTCAGAATAAAGACAAGGTTCTAGCTCACGGCTCTGCAACCTTTAATGCTGTCAGAACCATTTGGTCCAGTTTCCTACAGACCAGAACCCAGCAAGAGCCAATAAGTTGAAACCGTTTACACTTTTGCTTTTGTGGCCTTCATTTATTAAATAAAGCTGTTACGTTTTCACAATTGGTCAGTTATAACAGTGTCATATTTTCTATGTATACAACATATTTGACATCTTTTAGTTTAGACAGGAGCACATGCATATCCTTTCAAAAGAAAACACTCAGTAAGTCAAATAAATCGGCAGCAGATTTACCAGAATTTAAAAACAGAAAAACGATCATTCTACTACCAGTAGATTAAAGCTTGTACCATAATTTATCTGACATGTTGAAATCTATAAGCAAAAACTAAAAACCCATTATCTATTTCTTCCCAGTGGAGAAGCAATAGAGCCACTTTAGCCCCGGGGCCTCAGGTCGCAGACCCCTGGTTCAGGGTGGATGCACCTCCTCAAATCTGCTTTTGTTTTTCCTGTGTCAGATTTTTTTTCTGTTCCTGACTTGGGCCTAAATAGAAAGGGGGCGTGTGAATGGAGTAGGCCCCGCCCTGATCCGCCTGTTTGGCTGACATTCCTGACTCATGTCAGGGCGCGCTCTGGCAGCTTTCTGTCCCGTCTCAAAAGCTTCTCCGCAGTAGTTCAAGCAGGTTTTGGGAAGTCGAGTAAAGCGGTTAGCTCCTCCTTCCAGCTGGACTCCAGTATGTTGACCAGGGAGGCATGTGGTTCAGTGGTGTGACACGGGGTTCGGTTTGAAACTGAGGCCTCAGGCGGCGCTAATGTTCTCCTCCGGACCTTTTTAGGTGCCTGACCTGCTATTCATTTATTATCTAGCCTCAGGCTCAGATGGACGCCCACTTCCATTGTTTCTTTTCAGCCACAGTCTCCTTTCAGCAGGATGTTCACCAGCATCCGTGAACGTGCATGCACAGAAACATGCTCCCCTGTGCTCCTTCATCTAAATTTTATACTGGCTTAGGTCTTTTCTAGTTTTTTCCGAAGACGCGGCCCGATCCGGTTCCTGGCTGTGAGCCGGTTCCACATTTCAATGACTGGGAACAGAGGGAGTTTGGCTGCACGGGGGGTCGCCCACAGCTCAGTTTTGAATGGAAAGGGGTGTGTCCTCAGTGCAGGTTCTTTTTCATTAGAGGTCCAGTCGTGTGGTCATTTCTCTCCTGTCAAGTTTCCTAAAAGTCCATCATCCATGGGGGCAGTTTGAGTCATGGTGAAGGCTGCCCCCACTCTATTAGTTTTCCCTCTTAGGTCTTTGTGCCCCCCTCAGTTCCCTCCTGACCCCCCCCCCCCCCCCCCCCCATGTCTCCCTTTTGGACTGGCTTCCTCGTGATTCGCATTTCCACTGATTTCCTCTGGGTTGAATTGTGTGCCTCATTAAATCATTAAGCGTCCCTCACTGGAGTACTGGGGGGGTGTTCTGGGTGTCATGTGACGGCGCTCCTCCTGCTTCCTGAAATTCCTGCTTTGGTCTGACAGCACTCCGGCTGCGCCCGTCCATTCTAAAGTTTGACATGGTAGAAATTCGAGGATGGAGTTGGACATTTGAACATTTGTCCGTTACTTGAGTGAAACAGGCACCATTTCAGGCCGCCGTCTGGAGTTGTTCTCAACACTCAACATAGTAAATCTCAGTAACATCATACACTACTACAAAGAATACTGCAAGGTAAAAAGAAAGACCTTACTTTCAGTGACAAAAACACTAGACATTTTTATGATGAGAAAATTCAAATAGAACAAAAATGAAAAAGGTAAAAATGTCATCTCAGTGTGAATGTGAACACGTGTGCACGCCAGCAAATGCTTGGGTGGGAAGATCTTCAGTCTGTCATCCTTCAGGAATGGGTTCACCGCTGAAGGGCTGGAGTGCGTCCAGCTGCCTCACAGACGCTGGTTGGGTTTTACTGAGCAGAACCAGACTATGGGTCCTGCTCCTGGAGTTTGGAAGGTTTGGTTTTGGTTCTTGGCATTTCTTTAGGTGAGCCAGTCACCAGTTCTTCAGGCAGAGGAGGGCATTTCTTCCCACTGCAGCCATCTGTCTTGCAGTCTGCAAACATGAAGGGCGTTCACGACAAACAACCCTAAATGAGGGTGGAGCTGGAACCTCATAAATGTGGCTTCATCTCTGGTGAAACTGTTGCTGTCTGACTGCAAATGATGATGTGAAGGAATAATAAAGTGTCTTCGCCATCGGCAGAGGGTTTCCTTTAGTGGGGTTTCTGTGGTTCCACTTTGTAACAGCGAGGAGAACATCCCGTGTTTGGGCAGCTCTGCTGCTCGTTGGCTTTGACCATCTCCGTGTCAACTTGGTGCTGGTTCTGTTACAGATTCTTCTGTAGAAATAAACACAGAAGTCAGCTCGTGTGTGGTAACGATGCGTCAGCACACTGATGACCCTGATCTGAACCACCAACAGGAAGTGCGTCTCCATCCTCATCCACTCACCGCTCTGTTCTGCTGTGTAGGTCTCCTTTGATGTGAGTGTGGAGACGAGGAGCTGTCCTTCCAACAATCCCAAACAGAGCTTCATCATCAAGCCGGTGGGCTTTGAGGACCGCCTGGAGGTGGCCGTGACATACGAGTGCGACTGCGGCTGCAGCCAGAACGCGCAGACCAACAGCAGCATCTGCAGCTCTATCGGTACCTCAGCCCCCCTCCTCAGTGAAGCTCATGGCAACCCTAAAAACTCCATTTCATACTAAAATGTCTGTGAGAGTGCAGTCCCAACCTTCATCTAAAATAAAGTATCTCCACTTCAGAAATGAAAATGATAAAAGACCTAAAAGGCCATAAAACTGTCATGTATGAGCTGATGACATCATACAAGTCTACTATTGATAGCTTTGCCGTGATGTCACAGTCTAAGGGAAACACCCCCCTGGTGGGAAAGAAGCTGCAGTCGTGTAGACGACATAGAATGAGAGCAAAGGGAAATGCCAGAGACTTCCACTGGTCTTCAGTTTTCAAAGGCTTCCTCTGCAGTAAAAGCTCCTCGTTAGCACAGCTAGCTTGCTACAATCTGATGTTATCTGACAGTTGTGATGTCTTCACACTCTTTCTCAGTTTGCACTGTACTGAAACGACCTACAGCATGGTATACACAGGCTGTGGGCGGAGTCTCACTTTAACTGTTGGAGTTTCTCATCTGCCATTCCAAAACATTCATTTGCCTCTGATTCTTTTTAGTTCTGTAGAGCTGTTTCTATTCCTGAACATATATGCCTCCTTATAATCTGACCCTAAATGATGTAGAAATGACTGTAAAAGACAAGCATCTGCTGTATGAAGACAAGAGGCATCGAAATGAGGAGAAATCTCCACTTTAGTTTCCATCTGAAAAAGTCTGCCTCTCAAACTTCATGTTGTAGAAACTATACAGCAAGAGTAAAACAAAGACCAACTATCATAAGACACAAACCACCAATTTTAACATGATCAGTAAGAATTAGGGAGATGTAACTCTTTACATTAAAAAGAGCTTAAAGAGTTCTATGTTCTATTTCCCATGGTGGCACAGTTCCTCCTCAACCCCACCCATAGAGTAGAGGTGGGGGTCGGTCACTATTTACCTGCCAGAAGGAACGCTTTGGCTTCAAAGGCTGGGGAAATTTATTGCTGAATATGCTGAAACATTGACTGAAAATGAGAACTGGACAGAGTAATCACCTACTCCCCCCACCCCCACGGTCCAAACAGGAAGTACCTGCTGGCTCCAAGAAGCCAAATCCTATAGACTTTATTGGCGAAATAAACAGCTGTTACTCAGTCGTTCTATTGGTAACTTCCCTGCATATCCTGTCAGAGGTCACCACAGCTATCTGCAACAAGAAGCATTTTAGGTTAAGATAACTTTTTCCAAAAAGAGAACAATAAATGAGTGAAAACAAAGGATTATGGAAACATAATCTGTTTTTCTCAAAAGCTCTATCAGTGTTCTTTTCCGATTACGTTGAAACTTTTGTCTTCCTCAAAGTTCAGACCGGTTTGAGGCTAATGGTAATGATGGTTAGACCCACAGGTAGAAGATCACCCTTGTTGTCAAGACATGCATGAGGGCCGTAAGACAGTGGGGGGGGGGGGGGGGGGGGCTGTAGGGGCGACAGAGGAGTTGGGGAGTTGGAGGTGGGATCACATCAGGGATCAGCTCTGAGCCACTTCCTGTTTGCAGTGGTGATGGACAGACTGACAGATGAGGTTAGACAGGAACCACCATGGACTATGATGTTTGCAGACGACACTGTGATTTGTAGTGAGAGCAGAGAACAGGTGGAGGAGAAGCTAGAGAGGTGGAGGTTTGTCCTGGAAAGGAGAGGAATGAAGGTTAGCGGCAGGAAGACGGAGAACATGTGTGTGAATGAGAGGAACCCAAGAGGAAGAGTGAGGTTACAGGAAGAAGAGATGAAGGAGGAGGAGGATCTGAAGGATCTAGGATCAACAGACCAGAGGAATGGAGAGAGTGGAAAAGAAGTGAAGAAGAGTGCAGGCAGGATGGAATGGGTGGAGAAAAGTGTGGAGAGAGCAGCCATGTTGTTTCCTAGAGACACTGAGGAAGACAGGAAGCAGAGATGAAGATGCTGAGGTTCAGGATGGATCAGGAATGAGGACGTCAGAGGGACAGAACATGTTAGAGGTTCTGGAGATGGTTGGGACATGTCCAGAGGAGAGACTGAAGGATGCTGAGTCTAGAGGAAGACCAGAGAGGAGGATTCTGGATGATGAAGACATGAAGGTAGCTGCTGGTAGAGGATGCAGGAGACAGACGGAGCAAGCTGATTGGCTGTGGAGACCCTGAAAGGAAAAGAAGAATTCTAGGTACAAACAGCAGACGATTTGGCCAAAACCAAGCATGTAGACAGTCCTAAATCCTCTGAACGCCTCTGTGCTAAGATTCAAATCCATGAAAACCGTGTGGGTTTATCTTGATGAATATCATTATACTTTAGATTTGAGACCATACTAATGGTGTTCTTTTCTTCTGTGATCTTTTTAGTGTCCAGTTCAGAGTTCTTGAACAGCTTTACGAAACGTTCCAACACCAACAGGCTCGTTTGTCCCGTGTAAATTTCTGTTTTCAGTCACGACCTGAAGGGTGAAGGAGCAGCCCAAGATGGCGCCTCACACCTAACCTCCTGCCACAGAAGGAACCTTTTAAACTAGAGGATGTTCTGGCAGAGCTTTCAAAAGTAGATCTGTTATTTTCAGGCAAACGGGAAACCCAGCCGTCTGTTTCACAGACTCATTTGAACTCCTCTTCCCTTGCAGGTACATACACCTGTGGCACCTGTCACTGCGAGCCGGGATATCTGGGTGCCCGCTGTGAGTGCCAGGAGGGCGACGGCAACAGCATGGCTGTCGCCGCCTGCCGGGAATCGGAGGGCAAGCAGCTGTGCAGCGGCCGTGGGGAGTGCAGCTGCAACCAGTGTCTGTGCTACGAGTCCGAGTTTGGCAAGTTCTACGGCAGCTTCTGCGAGTGCGACGACTTCTCCTGTGCCCGGCACAAAGGCATCCTCTGCTCAGGTGGGAGGGCTCTGCAGGCCCAGATTCTTCTGCTCAGCTGTACTTAGAAGCGCTATGAAACGGGCCCTCCATCCTGTCCCTCGCCTCCTGCAGGGCCTCAACTCTGATCCCATGACTGCAGTGGGAATTCACAAATGATATTTCAAGATCATTTAGAAGTTTGGTTGATGCTTTGTGCTGACCTGACCTGGTTATGCTGACAAAACAACGGCTGGGAGTGTTTCTGTTGTTCCTGTCGGTGCAAAGATCCAGAATGTGGTGGATGAAGGTCAGATTGTGTTGGTGTCTCCGTTCTCGTCACTTCATTAGAGATTCCGGGCTGAAGCCGGCTCTGTTCTGGTCTGCTGGGAGGCCCACAGAGCTTTGAAAACAGCCCGATGAATAGACCCAGTTGGCTCTCCGCGCCGTTGTGTTCCTAGTACATGCGGTCCAAGATCGGATCGTTCTCTGCCAAAGTTTGTTCCTGGGAACCACAGAGAGAGCTTTGTGGTGCTGCCCCCCCTCATCCAACTGTGGGGTCAGTTTGATGAGGGGGGGCCAGAGGTGGATGAGCGCTTTCTGCCAGACAGTCAGCTGCCTCCTGATGTAACTCAAATATCTGTCTGGACAAACTGATTGGTCAGCTGCAGTGACCTGATGATGCCTCTGCAGAGGACTCATCATTTTAGGAACGCTTTCTGAAGTTAGACGTGTCAAACTTTGGGGTTTTTAGCGTGTGGGGGTGTGGCTGTCCACATGACTCTCATCTGTCTCACCCGACGCTTTCTGCACAACAGTCAGTATTTCAAACATAATCCTACAGGATTAAACCTCCAGGATTGGATCCTGATCTGAAATTGAGTATTTTAAACCAAAAATAGATCCTGAGGACTGGGATTTGGTAATCCAGTTTTGCCTTTGATCCGTATTAAAGGCCTCTGTCGGGTATTTCAAAGCTTTGGATTGAATCCCGGATCAGTTTAATCCTGAAAATAGGGATTATCCAGATCCCAGCTCAGAGCAGGATCTGTGGCTGATCGTGTGTTTACTTCTCTTTCTAATATATGTCTACCCCCCCCCCACAAATGTGAATTTAGTAAACCCTTACTAAAACTTCAATTTTAAAATGTTTAAACACACAAATGTGAAAACATTATTATATAAAACAAAATGTTGATGAGGTTTTCTTTTTTTTAAGTTAATTTTACATATATATATATATATATCACTTTGGGTTCTGCCCAACAGGAAAAAGAAATGAATGTATACATTTATATGGCACAGATGCAGAGCTACCACTTTGCACATTTGTTTAATAATCCTGAAATGTCATCACACTTTCTCAATGAAACATACATAAAAGTCTGTTTGAATGTTTTAAAATTCTCATTCATATTCAAAGATCAACAATGCAAACACCTAAAATAATGATCAGAAGCAGCTTCACTGTAGGACAGTCAAAACACAAAGACAAAATCCTGAATCCTGGTCAAAAGGGCTCTGCTCGTTTCTGAGGATTTAATGATCATTTCAGGGCTTAGAATGCAAACGTTGTGAAAAAAGAGGCATTTCCACTGAAACACTGAGCACACAGTGACTCATCCATTCACGCACATTTATATAATAAGAGGAAACTAACATGAACTCTGTCATGCTTCACTAGATCTGCAACCATAAAACTATCAAATCTGTCAGTTCACTGCATGGTAACGTCTGTGACCCAGACAGAGATGTTTAAACAGTCAGGACGGTAAAAAGAAACCAGTTTCCTTCTGAATGAAGCAGCTTGATGGAGCAGAACTCTGCAGTTGGTTTTTTTGTCATGCTCTTAGAGATCTGTACATTCTCATGATAGATACTTAACAAAATATGACCAATCACTTTGTCAAATGTGAAAAAGGATCAACCTAGAGTGAGATATTACCCACGTTTGGTTCCAAATGTTCTGCAGACTCTTCCTCACTGTGGGGGAATGTTCCGCCTTTTTCCTGGTTCTTGTCTCTGACCCTGTGGGCGGGGTGGATCTGAAATTCCCTATCTGAGCCGATCTGACTGAATTCGATCCGATCCAGCAGTTTTGAAATGCCGGAATAAATACCTTTGATCTGTGGAGTCAGATCAGAGTAATTGGTAATCTGGATCCCTTTAATCCTGATCCAAAGTTTAGAAATACTGGGCCTCAGTCGAACCTCAGATTCAGGAACAACAGTGCGGTTTCCGTCCTGGTCGTGGAACAGTGGACCAGCTCTACACCCTATCTAGGGTGCTGGAGGGATTGTGGGAGTTCGCTCATCCAGTCCATATGTGTTTTGTGGATTTGGAGAAGGCGTTCGACCGCATCCCCCGTGGCATCCTGTGGGGGGTGCTCTGGGAGTATGGGGTCCGGGGAGCCTTACTGAGGGCTGTCCGGTCTTTTTATGACCGGAGTAGGAGCTTGGTTCACACAGTAAGTCAGACCTGTTCCCGGTCCACATTGGACTCCGGCAGGGCTGCCCTTTATCACCGGTTCTGTTCATAGTTTTTATGGACAAAATTTCTAGGCGCAGCCAGGGGCCGTAGGGGGTCTGGTTAGGGGGCCACAGGATTTCCTCTCTGCTTTTTGCAGATGATATTGTCCTGTTGGCTTCATCGAGCCGAAACTCCAGCGTGCATTGGGGCGGTTTGCGGCAGAGTGTGAAGCGGCTGGGATGAGGGTCAGCACCGCTAAATCCAAAGCCATAGATCTCGACTGGAGAATGGTAGTTTGCCATCTCTCGGTGGGTGGAGTGTCCCTGCCCCAGGTGGAGGAGTTTAAATACCTTGGGGTCTTGTTCCCAAGTGAGGGAAGACCGGAGCGTGAGATTGACAGGCAGATCGGAGCGGCGTCCATAGTTATGCGGTTGCTGTATCGGTCCGTTGTGGTGAAGAGAGAGCTGAGCCGAAAAGCAAAGCTCTCAATTTACCGGTCGATCTTCGTTCCAACACTCACCTATGGTAATGAGCTCTGGGTCATGGCCGAAAGAACGAGGTCCCGAATACAAGCGGCTGAAATGAGCTTCCTCCGTAGGGTGGCTGGGCGCTCCCTTAGAGTTAGGGTGAGAAGCTCGGTCACCCGCGGAGAGCTTGGAGTAGAACCGCTTCTCCTCCACATTGAAAGGAGCCAGTTGAGGTGGCTCAGGCATCTAGTCCGGAAGGCCCCCTGGACGCCTCCCTGGAGAGGTGTTCCAGGCATGTCCCACTGGGCGGAGGCCCCGGGGAAGACCCAGGACACGCTGGAGAGACTACGTCTCTCGGCTGGCCTGGGAACGCCTCAGGGTTCCCCCCAGAGGAGCTGGAGGAAGTGGCTGGGGCGAGGGAAGTCTGGGCATCTCTGCTTAGACTGCTGCCCCCGTGACCCGGTCCCGGATAAGCGGAGGAAGATGGATGGATGGATGGGCCTCAGTGTTCCTGTAATCTTACAGAAGGACTCTTCACAGTCACATGTTGTTGGTGTCTTTATCAGGTCATAGAATTTATCAGAACATCTATCCATTTGGAAACCCCAAAGTCAAAATGGGAAACACTTCCATAGGTGGTAGAGATTGAGAGACCAAAAATCCTGATCCAGATCCAGACTGATAGGATGGTAATGGCAAACCAACCAGACATTGTAGTGGTGGATAAAGAACAGAGGAAAGCCGTTGTGGTGGATGTGGCAGTGCCAAGTGATGGAACATCAGGAAGAAGGAACATGAGAAACTGGAGAAATACCAGGGACTCAGAGAAGAACTGGAGAAAGCCTGGAAAGTGAAGGTGACAGTGGTGCCTGTGGTAATTGGAGCACTCTGGGCAGTAACCCCCAAGCTGGAGGAGTGGCTACAACAGATACCTGGAAAGACCTCAGACCTCTCAGTCCAGAAAAGAACAGGAACAGCTGAGATACTGCAGGACCCTCAAGCTCCCAGGCCTCTGGTAGAGGACCCCAGCTTGGGGGAGAAACCACCCACAGAGGGGGAGGGGGAGGGGGGGTTAATTAAATATATAGATTTATGAAAGAATTATTATCCACAGAAGTTGTGGCAGCAGTTGAAATGGTAAAGGACCTGCCTGGACTTCAGTCTCCTGCAGCTTTTCAGTGCAGAACATGAACAAATATGCAGCACATAGAAGTTTTCCTGCAGTCCTCTGCCTCCAGAGATCTGCTGGAATCCTGCCACGGGAATAACTGTATGTCTGCTGGTGCTTCCACCCCAATGCTAAACTTCCTCACCATTCAGTTCTTCTGGCTGCTTCAGTCTGGAGTTAATCAGGACTTCCTGCTTCACCTAAAACCTCTCTTCCTCTAAGCTTTCAGCGCTCCTCGCTTGACTCTCCTATTACAGAAATAGCATCACTTCTTTCCAGACTTACACAATCTGTTTTTGCTCCTCTAAAAGGAACCTGCTGCATTGTGGGTGCACGTGCACACGCGTGTGCATGGAATGGTTCTTCAGAGCTGCTGGATCTGTTTTGGCTGGCTGCAGTCCTCTGGGCGTTCATGCACAGATGTTTCATCGTTCTAATGCAGGAATGATGTCATGGATCTTTTCTCCTGCTGCTTTTGGACTCTGGGATCAGCTTCCATTCCTCTGGATCTAGGCCGTCCAACAGCACCGACACAAGAACAGCGCCACCTGTGGTTCTGAATCCTCCAGAGAGTCTGTCATACTTCTGTGGAGGAGTGGCTTCAGGCTCCGCCTACAGCCTTTTCTCTGTGGTGTGACATGTTAGCTGAGGGACACCACGGTGTGAATTTTTATTTACAGAGGAACAAGTTATCCCAGAATTCCTTGCAACTGCCAAATGTAAAAGTCAGCATGACCTGCTGCTGTAGTTCAGATGCTCCTCGGGTCCATGTGACCCGCAGAGAAGGTGCTCCTGTGTGCAGAGCGAGAAGGTGGGGAGGGATGGCCAAAAGTGTCCAATCAGAGGCATCAGCCACTGTGCAGGATGCCCCCCCCCCCCCCCCCTCCTCACAGAAGTGTGAGGTTGGTCAGAGCAGACAGAAGTCTTCCTGACTGTTTCTGTGCTCAGATCTCTGTCAGGAGATCATGGATCATTTTGAAAACGAATGTTTGCAGCAAGAACCTGAAGCTCGGGCAGAGGCTGACTTTTACTGAATAAAGGTTGGTCTGCTGACCTGCATCCAACAGAAGAGGACCTTCCATGTCAGCAGCTCGGCCTCCCGCGCTGCTCCCTGGTTTGCTGCAGCAGGTTGGGGTCCGTCCCGCTGCTCCCCAGCAGCATGAAGAAGCCTTCACAGCTCCTGATCCCACTGCCTTCTGTGAGGGTCTTTACCTGATCTGTTCTGAATGCTGTGAACTGGCCCGGATGATAGATCTGCACAGATCTCCACATCAAATCAGACGGGCTTCAGCACATCTGGAGGCCCAAAGTTCAGAGGAAAAGTTGGAAATGTTTGGAAAAAGATTTTTTCCCAGCTGTTGTTGATGTTTAGACGCGTTGAGGGGAGGATGTTGGGAAAAGGATGCTGAGGTTGGAGCTACAGGAACGAGGTCCAAGAGGAAGTAGATAAGGAGGACAAGAGGACTTTTCCTGTGCCTGGCTCAAAGGCATGTAGATAGTTCTGGCCCAAACGGTTTTTCACATCGAACGTGTCTGTAACCCTAGCCCAGACCAGTCGTCTCATCTGAGCCATTCTCCATTCCTGGATGGAGAATGGCTCAAGATGTTTCAAGCCCAACTAAGAGACAAAGCTCCCCCCCCCCCCGTCCTCCTGCTTATGGGACGGGGCTGGAATACCTCCCCCGGAGGCACAAGTGTCTCACAAAGCACATGTGGATCGATGGGCTCCCATAAACCCTCAGGCATTCTGGGTAAGATACAGCTGATGTGACGTTTTCCATGACCGGGACAGAAACCGCAGCGTTCCTCCTAAATCAGAGGTTTGGCCATCAGCCCAGCTCTTCATCCTGGACTAGACTTCTCATGGGGGACTGGAGCACAACCCTTCTAAAAGCGCCATGCCATGGTGCAAAGGTACGACACAAAAGACTGTGGACCTTCAGCCTAGTTGAAGTCTCTTCCTCAACCAGAGGTTGATCCTCTGAGGTCAGCCGCTATGGCATGGCTCTCACTTTAAACCTTGCAGCTCAGATGGACAACAGTTCAGGACTGGAGGCTCCATTTTCAGTTTTCTAGAAGCAAATTCTCCTGTTGGTCATGAAAATCAAGCAAATCTCCTTTTCCAGGTTCTCCTGAGTAAGAAAAGGGAGATGCTGACTCAGCAAACACGATTCCTCCTGAAACTGAAACCGTCTTTGTTTTGTCTCGGCTGTGGTGAGTCACGTCAGCAAGAGTTTAGACTTTCTTCTGGCTGTCAGCAACTGTTTTTAACTTCCCAACCCTAAACCGAGGAGGAGGGGAGGAGGGGGAGGTTTCTCTGGACATCAGCTTCTGTTTTTGCACTAAGCTGCTTTTTGGAGATGAAACGTGAAGCTGCTCTTCAGACACTCTCTTCATGAGAGTCTGTCGTTTGAGAGGATCAGGAAAACAAACCTAAACTCTGTTTGCTGAGAAAGTGATGCCAAGGGGAAAAACCCACAAAAATTGTTTTAAATTCCAAAAGTTCTTTTGGAAGAGACCAAACCTTCTGATGGTGTTTCTGCAGAAAGAACAGCTTTTCAAAGTTAGGGAAGAACATCCAGGTCTTCATGAAAAAGCAGACTGACCCTTTTCATCAAGATTTACCATTTACATCTGAAAAAGCCCAAAGCTCCCAGCTTTTAGACTGTACTTGAAGGTAGCACGGGTCTGTCTGAAGAAATACTGAGTCACAAACGGGCCGATCTGTTCATGTTTACATGAAACGAGGACCAACACACGTGTGCACGCACACACTCACAAAAACAACACACACACAATGCGTCCCAGAAGGGAAAGGACACCTCGGGTCCGAGTCAGAGACGTTTTTAGACCAACGTTTGGAACCTTTTTCTGTTTCTGGTTCCTTGGATCCACTTCATTTCCATGACTCGTTTCAGTGGCTTCAGACATGTGGAGTAAATGACAAGAGCTGACTGCTCAGGAGGAAGGACCATCGTCTTCTCACTTGAAGTTTTGCCCCCCCGGGAATGTTTGACTTCTCCCGCCAGCCGAGGCCACCTCGGTTGGAGATGACATCATCCGGCAGACGCTGCTGTTGTGTCTGGAGCGTCTCGGCGCAGGATGGTTCCCAGCCTCTGACCCTGGAGCTGCGAGCTGCTGCCCGTGAGAACAGAAGCAGAGGTCTGCAGATCCCAGGGGAAACCAGTCACAGGTGCATCAGGGATTTCCTCATGGGGCGGGGCTTCAGCCGCTGCAGCTTCCCTCTGATTTTTTTGAGATGAAAGAAAAGGCTTCTGCATTCCACGCAGCCCTGAACGCACCCTAAAGTCTGCTCTCTGTGTAATTAGCCGGCCCCATTCAGCGCAGCTCCCCGGGTCAGGGAGGGGCCGCCATCTAATCCTCCATGTCAGGATGCTCTTTCTGTCTCTGGGATTCACACCCCCACCCTCTGATAAGACCAAGTTGATTTCAGGCACACTGATGTGTTCGGGGGCATCGGAGTCCCGTTAGAACTTATCAGAAGGATTTGTCTGTGCTTTGTTTCCAATCGGTGATAATAAACCGATTACAGAGCGGCGAGGACGCTCAAAGCTGAGTTTTTCTGAGGGAGGTCACAGTCAGAACATGTTTCCATAATAAAAGGCCAAATTGTTGTTGCAGTGATGAGTAGGTTGGATCCTCAGCTGACCCCTCCTTGACCGTCAGAGTGTAAGTCACCCTGGGGGAGTTGAACCACAGACAGCTTTCTGCTGCGTAGAAAAACCACCCTGCAGCTCATTTCCTGTTTACTTCATCCCCAAATACTCGTTCGAGTGTCCTGTGCATCTGCAGGGCGTGTGTGAAGTTCATATCTGATCCCATCAAGGGGAGGCGTGTGGCTCCCCCTGCTGGTCATGTTGTTGTTTGCTTTGTTGGTTCTAAATGTTTCCACATCATCAAAATCCCTTCACCACACAAGCCCATACCATGATGCTTCCTCTGCCTGACTTCAGTGTTGGCGTGGTTGACTGGGATGGACATCATTTGGGGGCTTTCATGTCTTCATCCTGATGGTCAGACGTGGGAAAAACACAGACCCCCCCACTCAACATCTGTCCAGGCCTTTAACCCAGAGGGAAGCTTTCGGTTCTGGAAGATGTTGAAGGCCTCAGAACAGACTTGGTGTTTTTGTCAGACCTGAACACACAACACAGCCTCTAGAGACGTGTGGGGCTCCTTATCTTAGATTAGATAAGATAGGCAAGGCAAGTTTATTTGTATAGCACAATTCGTACACAAAGTAATTCAAGGTGCTTCACAAAACAGAAAAATGCATTAAAACACAATACATCATAGAAATAATCAACGTAAAATTTACCTTAAAAGAAAAGAAAAGAAAGAAAAAAAAAGATTTAAAAATAAAGGAAAGACAGAAAAGTGCAGATAGGACCTTTCAGTCATATACACGGCTAAACAGAAATGTTTTCAGTCTAGATTTGAACATGAACACAGAAGAGGCCTGTCTTACGACTTCAGGGAGGCTGTTCCAGATTTTAGCTGCAGAATATTGAAACGCTGATTCCCCTTGTTTAGTTCTGACTCTGGGAATCAACAGGAGGCCGGACCCTGAGGTCCTCAGAGTACCAGATGGTTCATATGGCACTAACATGTCAGAGATGTACTTTGGTGCGTGGCCATGGAGAGACTTGTACACAAGCAGAGCTGCTTTGAAGTCTATTCTTTGAGGTACAGGGAGCCAGTGCAGAGACCTGAGCACAGGACTAATGTGATCATACTTCCTGGTTTTGGTCAGGACTCCAGCAGCAGCATTCTGGATGCACTGAAGCTGGTTTACAGCTGGTTTGGAGAGGCCGGTGAGCAGGCCGTTACAGTAGTCTAACCTAAGATAAGATACTTTATTGATCCCAGCTTGGGAAATTCAGTTGTTGCCGCGTCGGCGTTAGGCTCAGATACAGACATACACACAATAGACGACAACAGAGAACCAGAACAATCAATCGGAAAGAAACATCAATGAATTAAAACAGTTGTATTGCGTGCCACATCAGGAGAGAAAAACAGACAGACCCTAAATGACTTTATCTATCTTCATGTCCAAGTCTGAGGAAGTTCAGCGTTGGTTGATTGTTCCTGTCAGCTTTCCCTTTATCTCCAGAACCAGGCAGTGGCGCCATCAGGTGGACACCTGGCCTCCCCACGGCCACCCCACTAGCCACGATAAGCTGTGGTAGCATCAGTTGTGCGTTCAAGCGGGCACATCGCTCTGATCAGCTAAACCGGCCCCCACCCCCTCCCCTCCCTGCTGCCCTTGCGTGGCAGACATGTAAAGACGAGCCGCTGGACGCAGAACTAGAGCTGTGACGGATTTTTCATCACCGCGGTGATGAACCACCAGGGGGCGCGGTGTCGCGGTTAACCGCAGCCCCCCCCTCCCCCCCCCTCCAAAAAAAAAAAAAAAAAAAAAAACCCCACACACACAAAATCCCCCCGCGGCTGCATCATAAATACATACAGTTACAACGTAGTATTCTTTATTAACCTTTATTAACAAATAACAATAACAACTGACTACTACCTACCGACGAACCCCCCCCCCCAACACAAAATCCTCCGGCGGGCGGCCGTGTCGCGCACTCAAGAACGCACCCAGCTTAGTGGAAATGAACAATTAGAACGCAGTAAATTTGTCGTATTTCCTCGCAAGACAGAAACTTCTTTTGTAGAATCAGGATGTGTGTGTGCTTCTAAAACAGCGCACGTGTGTCTGTAAGTAGAGTACGCACGTGCCCCGTGCTTCTCTAAGAGACAGCTACAGCCCCGCGCGCGCGCGCAGGCGGGTGCGACGAGGAAAGGAGAAGAGTGATAAAAGGTTTCCAATAGAAACCCTTTAAGTCTGAACACAGGACTAGCAGAAAAAGTAAATTATCAGCAAAGATTAATGTGTTTATTATAGTTCCAATCACGCACCATATGCAAAACTTAAAAAAAAAAAAAAAAAAAAAAAAAAAAAACTTTCAAAATAAAAGTGCAGTGATGCGGTGATGAGGTCATCACCGCGGTGATGCGGTTATCGTCACAGCCCTACGCAGAACACGGATTAGACGGTGAGGCTGATCTTCCTTTGGGGTTCACCTCCTCAGAGCCTGGGGGGGGGGGGGGGGGGGGGTAACAAAAGAACCAGTCTCAGTTCTTTGATGAACTTTATTACTTCTTCCTTAAGTCCAAAACAGCGACTGACCGCGCGTGTATGCGCTCCCCACCCTCATACGCGCTGCCCCCCTCCCTTCCTGCATCGTGCGAGCACCGGCTTACGCACGCACGCGTACACACACACACACACACACACGCACACACACACACACACAGTCACACCTCCCAAAACCCTACTTTTCTTTTCCTGCCTTTTAAATATTTTCTGTGGGTCTTTAACAATCTGTTAGATCACCTGATCTGTATTGTGTGCAAACACTTGGTGCAAATACGCCACACCATCAGCGGTGGTGGATGTGCCATTACTTTTTATTAATGCGTAAAAAAGGATTTTTCCCGTCACACGCGCCTCTCATTTCATGGCACTATTTAAGCACTGGTTGTTGTGTTACCGCAACATTTTGATGTGTTTTTCTCTTGTTACCATAAAGTTACCTAAACTCAGAGCTTGATGCTTGTGTCTGTCAATTTTCAGAGGATGAAGAGAAATTCAACATATATTCTTATTTTAAGAAGAAAAGTCCAGCAGAAGGAGGGAAAGAGATGGTAGGAGAGCAACAGAGGAGTAGTGAGGAGGAGGAAGATGAGACAGAGCAGCATGAATGACAGAAGAGAATGAGGAAGACAAAGATGAGACGGCATCAGACGAAGGACAGTCAGCATCATTGGTCAGAGAAACAAGGCAGAACTCAGCATAAGCAGGAGCTCCACCTGTTCCTGGACCAACAGGTGAAGTTAGAATTATGTTGCCCTAATAATAAAAATGTTTCATGTTTATTAGCCTGAATAGAAACGTCTACAGATATAATTAATAATTACCATGGAAGGGTATTATTATTATTATTTCAGAACAACTGATTTCACTTTTTGTTTATTATAGAAATCTCTCAGTCAAGAGCTGAACAGCCCAAGCAGACACACCTAAGCATGAAATATAAAAAAAATAAATAAAAATATATCAGTAGTAGTATCTACTAATGATATCTACTCGTATCTATTAGTTATTATACTTGTAGTATCTACTATAAGTTCATGTTCTTCAAAATATCAGTAGGCATTTAACTTTCTGTTGGTTTTCTAAAAGTTATTTTACTACGTTTAGTAGAATGAATTTTAAAATTCTAGCTCGTGTTTTTTGTGTGCCACCCCAAGATTTAATGTGGCCCCCTACCGGCCACCCCCATGGAAAATTTCTGGAGGCGCCACTGGAACCAGGCAATGTTTCAATGGTTCAATGTTCAATGTTCAAGGTTCAATGTTCAATGGTGCTTGTGCTTCTATCTTTATCTCACACTGACTGGTTGGAGGTGATGAATTCAGCTTCACATCCGTGTCAGTGGGAGGAGGCGTGTTCTAATGAGGCTGTTCTACATCCTGAGGGCCCACAGCGCTTTTCAGTCACCGTCCCATACACACACACACACACACACACACAGCCCGTGTGTGTGTGTGTGTGAAGGTGTGAGTTTTTCTGAACTGTTTGTCCTCCAGATTGAAGCTCAAACAAACTTTCTTGGACATCTGTCGGGTCTTCTTGTGCCGTTTCTTCCCTGCACTCGTGAGAAAACATGTTTAGACATGTAATCATCTGGACTTAGATTGTGTGTTAACCTGTCAGGAAGACACAGAACTTTACATTCCAAGAATCGTTTCCATCCACGACATTCAGAAACAAGAAAAGAGGAAGAAAACCTGCTGATGGACAAAGACAGTTAGGCTGCTGTGTGGCAGAGGAGCTTCAGCAGGGGGTCATGACGTAGATGGGGGGGTCATGACGTAGATGGGGGGGTCATGACGTAGATGGGGGGGTCAGGACATAGATGGGGGGGTTATGACGTAGATGTTCTTCCTGTTCTAAAGTCTTCTGTTCTTCTGCCCCCCCAGGTCATGGCGAGTGTCACTGCGGTCAGTGCAAATGCCACGCCGGCTATGTTGGTGACAACTGCAACTGCTCCACGGAGACTGCGTCCTGCATCGCAGACGACGGGAAGATGTGCAGTGGGCGGGGTCAGTGCGTGTGCGGCCGCTGTCGGTGCACAGAGCCGGGGGCTTTCGGGGACACCTGTGAGAAATGCCCCACCTGCCCCGATGCATGCGGCACCAAACGGTGAGCGCCGTCTGTTTGGATGAACGGAGAAACCCTCATGGGGGCGACTCGCTGTCATGCCGATGACCCCAAGCTCTTGTGATGGGGGCAGATAGTTAAATAAAGGGGCAGGGGGTTGTCCGGGGTAAGAAAGGCCTTTCTGCTGACTCAGATGGGCAGATTCCCGTTTCAGAGCCGTGCTCCAGCATCCTCTCATCTGGACCACATGGATCCTTTGGTCCTCGTCCCAAAAGGACACAGCACTGGTTACTAGGGTTGTGCCGATGGACGATACCATCGTCCATCGTGATGGGTGACTGACATCACGATGGAGAGGCACCATCGTGATGCCACGCCCCCGCCACGCTGCGAGACTGTTACATGAACAAAATATCTTTATCGGATCATTGGTCGGATTAGAATCCAACCGTGTACATGGGCCCAGAAAAACTTTTTCAGAATATAAAAAACGTTCCCATGGGTGACACTTAAGGTCGGAATAAATCATTCGCACATGCGCAGTAGTGTTTTCAAACCGGAAGAGAAGATTAGTTCCGCCGAGCTGCTACATAGATAGATATGGCAGCTCGGTAATATACTAGATGATCTTCTAAACGTGCTTTTATTAATGTTACGGTTATTATGAAGCGCCTGTTCACTCATTTTAATTGTAATCCGTGTGGTCAGGGCTTTTTCTGTTGAACGGAGCCGGAAAGAAGCCCGTATTAGCAGCATGCTAACAACACGGGCTAACAACATTAGCATGAACATAAAATGTATCCATGCGGGAAACGCTGCAATCTGCATCTTAATATGTGGGAATAACATCAGCCTTTATTTTGTCGAGACATGACTGGACACAAATCCACGTGATTGTTTGAACGGTTTGAACGGTTTTTTAAGGACTGAGCGACATTTCTGCTTTGAAGCTAACAGCGCTCCTCAGCCGCTGTGTGTGTGCTGGCGCTCCGAGCCCCGACACACACTTTTACTGGGAGACCCAGTTCTCCTGAGATCGGTAGCTCGCTCACGTAGAGCGGCGGGACGGATCACAGTCCTAAGTCTCCCACACGTAACGGAGCACCCCCCCCCCCCCCCCGCCCTTCCCCTCACAGCTGTAAGTCCGTCTGCTCTGCTAGAGACGCGGACGCTGCTCCACTGGTCCACCTGACTAATCAAGTGCAGGAGGAGCGGACCACTTTTCTATTCTATTCTGTTCTGTTTGTTTTACTTTTTTAAAGTCACTTCCCTCAGTTTATACTGGATCATCGCGGATGAGTCATTATTTGGGAGATAAAATTAATAAAGTAATAAAGTAAAATAACGAATAATAATTATATAATAACGAAAAATTACCCCCCCCCCGGACGATATCATCGTCCATCCCGATGGTTGACTGCAAACATCGTCAACTGCCAATTTAAGGGACATCGCCCAACCCTACTGGTTACTGTGTTCAGCCGATGACGTTGACATCAACCGCAGAACCACTGCACTGCAGCCGTCTGCGCAGCTGCAGCCGGACCAACCTTCTCAGACGATGACCTTTTTTTTTTTTTTTTTTTTTTTTCAGCTTGTTCTGTCCAACAGCTGAGCAAACAGATTAGAACTAAAGGCCTTTAGTGTTTAACAGGTTTTACTCTCACAAAAAGAGGTTCTAGAACTTTGAGAAACCAGAGTGTAGATCTGTATAAACCGCTTTTTGTTGAATTAATTTTTTATTTATTTATTACATTTAGTGTGTGTGGGGAGGGAGAGGGGAAGAGTGGGGGGGTGGAAGAGAGTAAAGAGGAAGAGAGGTGAGAAAGTGGGGATACAAGCACTGATTAGAATAAATTATTATTTGAAGCTGTAACAATTACACCAGATCTGCTGGAAAGACAAATATTACATCAAAGGTGAAATTGTGACACGAAGATGAGCAGAGACGATGACCATTTTGAACATCCACGCGATCTCCGAGTTCCACCACGTTGAAATGGATCAATTAGAAACCGATCCGTTGGTTTTCTCTTGTTTGGCTGCAGGTTGTATTCAATTCAATTCAATTCAGTTTTATTTGTATAGCCCAAAATCACAACAACAGTCGTCTCGATGGGCTTTGAAGTAAAACAAGGAAAAAAAAGGATCATGAATACAAAGAGTCAATAGGAAAATACTAAAATAAACTAACAAACTGACTAAGCTATACTGGCATGTAGAAAATAAAAGTATCGTAGTGGACCGAGTCGGGCTGTTTGGGTTCCGCTAATGTTCTGGGTTCCGTGGCTCAGTGAACGCATCACGCAGAGACATTGTTGTGGTTCTGTCGTTCAGCCTGTTGTTGGGGGGGTTTGGCTGAATAAGGGAAATGAAGGGCGGGGGGGCTGAAGTATGAGACAGAATTAAGGTGAATTAATGATGTTGTTATGACGACAAAACAAAGTTTGTTTTCTACTTCCGTGTTCATCTAATCCTAAAAAAGTGATTTTTCAGGACAGTTTGAGGTTCTGAGCTTCATCAGCTTCCTGTCCTCATCCTCATCCTCAGAGACTGCATCGAGTGTCGGCTCTTCGGCTCAGGAAGACTTGCAGACAACCAGACCTGCCAGCGCCTGTGCAAGGACCAGATCCTCACCGTGGAGACCCTGAGTGCGTCAGCACACCCTAACACGCCCTCAACACACCCTCAACACACACTCAACACACCCTCAACACACACTCAGCACACCCTCAACACACACTCAGCACACCCCCAACACACACTCAGCACACCCTCAACACACACTCAGCACACCCCCAACACACACTCAACACACCCTAACACGCCCTCAACACACCCTCAACACACACTCAACACACCCTCAACACACACTCAGCACACCCCCAACACACACTCAGCACACCCCCAACACACACTCAGCACACCCCCAACACACACTCAACACACCCTCAACACACCCTCAACACACACTCAGCACACCCCCAACACACCCTCAACACACCCCCAACACACACTCAGCACAACCCCAACACATACTCAGCAAACCCTCAACACACACTCAGCAAACCCTCAACACACACTCAGCAAACCCCCAACACACACTCAACACACCCTCAAATCACCCTCAACACACCCTCAACACACCCTCAACACACACTCAACACACACTCAACACACACTCAGCAAAACCTCAACACACCCTCAACACACCCCCAACACACACTCAGCACACCCCCAACACACACTCGGCACACCCCCAACACACACTCAACACACCCTCAACACACCCTCAACACACACTCAGCACACCCCCAACACACCCTCAACACACCCCCAACACACACTCAGCACAACCCCAACACATACTCAGCAAACCCCCAACACACACTCAACACACCCTCAGATCACACTCAACACACCCTCAAATCACACTCAACACACCCTCAACACACACTCAGCAAACCCTCAACACACACTCAGCAAACCCTCAACACACACTCAACACACCCTCAACACACCCTCAGCACACCCTCAACACACACTCAGCAAACCCTCAACACACACTCAGCACACCCTCAACACACCCTCAGCAAACCCTCAACACACCCTCAACACACACTCAACACAACCTCAACACACACTCAACACACCCTCAACACACACTCAACACACCCTCAACACACACTCAGCAAACCCTCAACACACACTCAGCAAACCCTCAACACACACTCAGCACACCCTCAACACACCCTCAGCACACCCTCAACACACACTCAACACACCTCAACACACACTCAGCACACCCTCAACACACCCTAGACACACCCTCAACACACTCAACACACACTCAACACACCCTCAGCACACCCTCAGCACACCCTCAACACACACTCAACACACCCTCAAATCACACTCAACACACCCTCAACACACACTCAACACACCCTCAACACACCCTCAGCACACATTCAACAAACCGTCAGCACACACTCAGCACACCCTCAACACACCCCCAACACACACTCAACACACCCTCAGCACACATTCAACACACCCTCAGCACACACTCAGCACACAATCCAACACACCCTGAACACACACTGCCAAACACACAATCCGACACACACTTAACGTACACTGCCAAACACACAATCCAACACACCCTCAACGCACACTGCCAAACACACAATCCAACACACCCTCAACACACACTGCCAAACACACAATCCAACACACCCTTAACACACACTGCCAAACACACAATCCAACACACACTTAACACACACTGCCAAACACACAATCCAACACACCCTTAACACACACTGCCAAACACACAATCCAACACACACTTAACACACACTGCCAAACACACAATCCAACACACCCTTAACACACACTGCCAAACACACAATCCAACAGACACTGCCAATTACACACTGACTAACATACAATCCAACACATACTTAACACACACTGCCAAACACACAATTCAACACACACTGCCAAACACACAATCCATAACACACTTAACACACACTGCCAAACATACAATCCAACACACACTGACTAACAAACACTGCCAAACACACAATCCAACACACCATCGACACACACTGCCAAACACACAGTCCAACACACCCTCAACAAACACTGCCAAACACACAATCCAACACACCCTCAACAAACACTGCCAAACACACACTTAACACACACTGCCAAACACACAATCCAACAGACACTGCCAATTACACACTGACTAACATACAATCCAACACATACTTAACACACACTGCCAAACACACAATTCAACACACACTGCCAAACACACAATCCATAACACACTTAACACACACTGCCAAACATACAATCCAACACACACTGACTAACAAACACTGCCAAACACACAATCCAACACACCATCGACACACACTGCCAAACACACAGTCCAACACACCCTCAACAAACACTGCCAAACACACAATCCAACACACCCTCAACACACACTGCCAAACACACAATCCAACACACCCTCAACACACACTGCCAAACACACAATCCAACACACCCTCAACACACACTGCCAAACACACAATCCAACACACCCTCAACAAACACTGCCAAACACACAATCCAACACACACTTAACACACACTGCCAAACACACAATACAACACACCCTCAACACACACTGCCAAACACACAATCCAACACACACTTTAAACACACTGCCAAACACACAATCCAACACACACTTAATAAACACTGCCAAACACACAATCCAGCAGACACTGCCAAACAAACAATCCAACACACTCTTAAAACACACTGCCAAACACACAATCCAACACACACTTAACACACACTGCCAAACACACAATCCAACACACACCTAACACACACTGCCAAACACACACCTAACACACACTGCCAAACACACAATCGAACACACACTTAACACACATTAACTAACATACAATCCAACACACCCTCAACACACACTGCCAAACACACAATCCAACACACACTGCCAAACACACAATCCAACACACACTTAACACACACGGCCAAACACACAATCCAACACACTGTTAACACACACTGCCAAACACACAATCCAACACACACTGACTAACATACAATCCAACACACACTTAACACACACGGCCAAACACACAATCCAACACACTCTTAACACGCACGGCCAAACACACAATCCAACACACTGTTAACACACACTGCCAAACATACAATCCAACACACACTGCCAAACACACAATCCAACACACACTTAACACACACAGCCAAACACACAATCCATCACACACTGCCAAACACACAATCAAGACACACTTAACACACACTGCCAAACACACTGCCAAACACACAATCCAACACACACTGACTAACATACAATCCAACACACTCTTAACACACACTGCCAAACACACAATCCAACACACACTGCCAAACACACAATCCAACACACACTTAACACCCACTGCAAAACAAACAATCCAAAACACACTGACAAACACACAATCCAACACACACTTAACACACACGGCCAAACACACATTCCAACACACACTTAACACACACTGCCAAACACACAATCCAACACACACTGCCAAACACACAATCCAACACACACTTAACACACATGGCCAAACACACAATCCAACACACTGTTAACACACACTCCCAAACACACAATCCAACATACACTTAACACACACTGCCAAACACACAATCCAACACACACTTAACACACACAATCCAACACACACTTAACACACACGGCCAAACACACAATCCAACACACACTTAACACACACTGACAAACACACAATCCAACACACACTTAACACACACTGCCAAACACACAATCCAACACACACTTAACACACACTGCCAAACACACAATCCACACACACTTAACACACACTGCCAAACACACAATCCAACACACACTGCCAAACACACAAGCCAACACACACTTAACACACACGGCCAAACACACAATCCATCACACACTGCCAAACACACAATCCGACACACACTTAACACACACTGCCAAACACACAATCCAACACACACTTAACACACACTGCTAAACACACAATCCAACACACACTTAACACACACTGCCAAACACACAATCCAACACACCCTCAACACACACTGCCAAACACACTGCCAAACACACAATTCAACACACACTGACTAACATACAATCCATCACACACTTCCAAACACACAATCCAACACACACTTAACACACACTGCCAAACACACAATCCAACACACCCTCAACACACACTGCCAAACACACTGCCAAACACACAATTCAACACACACTGCCAAACACACAATCCATCACACACTTCCAAACACACAATCCAACACACACTTAACACACACTGCAAAACACACAATCCAAAACACACTGACAAACACACAATCCAACACACACTTAACACACGCGGCCAAACACACAATCCAACACACTCTTAACACGCACGGCCAAACACACAATCCAACACACTGTTAACACACACTGCCAAACATACAATCCAACACACACTGCCAAACACACAATTCAACACACACTGACTAACATACAATCCAACACACTCTTAACACACACTGCCAAACACACAATCCATCACACACTTCCAAACACACAATCCAACACACACTTAACACACACTGCAAAACACACAATCCAAAACACACTGACAAACACACAATCCAACACACACTTAACACACACGGCCAAACACACAATCCAACACACTCTTAACACGCACGGCCAAACACACAATCCAACACACTTAACAAACACAGCCAAACACACAATCCATCACACACTGCCAAACACACAATCAAGACATACTTAACACACACTGCCAAACACACAATCCAACACACACTTAACACACACTGCCAAACACACAATCCAACACACCCTCAACACACACTGCCAAACACGCAATCCAACACACACTTAACACACACGGCCAAACACACAATCCAACACACTGTTAACACACACTGCCAAACACACAATCCAACACACACTTAACACACACTGCCAAACACACAATCCAACACACACTGCCAAACACACAAGCCAACACACACTTAACACACACGGCCAAACACACAATCCATCACACACTGCCAAACACACAATCCGACACACACTTAACACACACTGCCAAACACACAATCCAACACACACTTAACACACACTGCCAAACACACAATCCAACACACACTTAACACACACTGCCAAACACACAATCCAACACAACCTCAACAGACACTGCCAAACATACAATCCAACACACTCTTAACACACACTGCCAAACACACAATCCATCACACACTTCCAAACACACAATCCAACACACACTTAACACACACTGCAAAACACACAATCCAAAACACACTGACAAACACACAATCCAACACACACTTAACACACACGGACAAACACACAATCCAACACACACTTAACACACACGGACAAACACACAATCCAACACACACTTAACACACACTGCCAAACACACAATCCAACACACCCTCAACACACACTGCCAAACACACTGCCAAACACACAATCCATCACACACTTCCAAACACACAATCCAACACACACTTAACACACACTGCAAAACACACAATCCAAAACACACTGACAAACACACAATCCAACACACACTTAACACACACTGCCAAACACACAATCCAACACAACCTCAACAGACACTGCCAAACATACAATTCAACACACACTGACTAACATACAATCCAACACACTCTTAACACACACTGCCAAACACACAATCCATCACACACTTCCAAACACACAATCCAACACACACTTAACACACACTGCAAAACACACAATCCAAAACACACTGACAAACACACAATCCAACACACACTTAACACACACGGCCAAACACACAATCCAACACACTCTTAACACGCACGGCCAAACACACAATCCAACACACTTAACACACACAGCCAAACACACAATCCATCACACACTGCCAAACACACAATCAAGACACACTTAACACACACTGTCAAACACACAATCCAACACACACTTAACACACACTGCCAAACACACAATCCAACACACCCTCAACACACACTGCCAAACACGCAATCCAACACACACTTAACACACACGGCCAAACACACAATCCAACACACTGTTAACACACACTGCCAAACACACAATCCAACACACACTTAACACACACTGCCAAACACACAATCCAACACACACTGCCAAACACACAAGCCAACACACAATCCAACACACACTTAACACACACTGCCAAACACACAATCCAACACAACCTCAACAGACACTGCCAAACACACAATTCAACACACACTGACTAACATACAATCCAACACACTCTTAACACACACTGCCAAACACACAATCCATCACACACTTCCAAACACACAATCCAACACACACTTAACACACACTGCAAAACACACAATCCAAAACACACTGACAAACACACAATCCAACACACACTTAACACACACGGACAAACACACAATCCAACACACACTTAACACACACGGACAAACACACAATCCAACACACACTTAACACACACTGCCAAACACACAATCCAACACACCCTCAACACACACTGCCAAACACACTGCCAAACACACAATTCAACACACACTGACTACAATCCAACACACTCTTAACACACACTGCCAAACACACAATCCATCACACACTTCCAAACACACAATCCAACACACACCACAAGCAGTCCTGCATTTAGTGAGCGAAGTGTTCTGATTGGATGGTAAGGGACTATGAGGTCATTAATGTAGGACGGGGCCATTCCATGTAAGGCCTTATAGGTTAACAGGAGGATCTTGAACTGGATTCTAGAATCAACTGGGATCCAGTGAAGGTAAACTAACACAGGAGTGATGTGATCTCTGCTGCTAGTTCCTGCTAACAATCTAGCTGCTGCGTTCTGAACAAGCTGGAGACTTCTTCAGGAACTCTTAGGACACGCTGCTAACAAGGAGTTACAGTAATCCAGTCTAGACGTAACAAATGCATGGATGAGTTTTTCAGCATCACTCTTAGAAAGTATATTTCTGATCTTAGCAATGTTCCGCAGGTGAAAAAATGCAGTTCTACACGCCTGAGATATGTGAGCCTTAAATGATAAATCCTGGTCAAATAAAACCCCAAGGTTTCTAACTGTGGAATTGGGGTCTATACTTCCACCATCCAGGGAGACTATCTGAGCAGATTCTACGCAAGTGAAGTGAAACGAGGTCCACAACTCTTCCTCACAGAAAGCTGAACGTCTGCAGCTCAAACATCTCTGGTCTAAGTCCTATGGCGTCTTTTCAGCACTTCTCCATTTCTTTGCCCCCCACCCCCCGGAGGGACCAAAGGAGGTGAGCTGACAGGCTCTGCTGGATGGTATGCAGCCGTCAGTGGGGGTTTCTGGGGGTTTTAGTCACGCCTGCTGTTAACGGGCTAATGCAGCTCAGGTTTGACTGCTTGGATTCCATTTGGGGCCAGTGTGGCTCCAGCCCAGATCTGACGTCTGTCCCTGCATTCCTGCTGACGTCTCCATCTGACCCGGCCTAACGTTCTCCACATGTGCATTCCAGAGCTGGAGCAGCAGGAGGAGGCAGCCTGACCTCACCCTCCCCTGCGAGCTCTGGCAGGTTGGGGGGCAGCCTGAGAGTTGGTTCTCATCACATACTTTGTCTCTTTGCAGAAACGGATGAGCCTGGCACCACCCTCTGCCTTTACAAGACGCACGACGACTGCATCATGAAGTTCACGTACTCGGAGCACGCCAGCGGGCAGTCTGTCCTCACGGCACTCAAAGAGCCCGGTCAGTCCTTCCCCAAACCAGAAAACTCTTTAGAACTGGGATCAAACCAGGATTACAGAAAACCAGAAAAGGAGATCTGGATTCAATGAGCAGTAATGTAGAGATCTGGGACCTCATTTATAAAACTTTGCGTAGGATTTGCGTCAGAAGTGGTGTACGGATGAAACATAGGACGTGCGTACGCACAGAAATATTCAGATTTATAAATGTGCGCACGCACATCCTACACATCTTTCCCTTAATAAATCAGAATCAATTCTAAATGCTGCGCAGCTTTTGCAGCTTCATGACACGCCCATAGTTGTCCATAAATAGTCAGTGAAACGCCCACAAATGAATATTCATTGATAGCGAAACCATGGCAAACACAGAGAGAAAATCAAAAGAACGTAACTTCACTCGATGTAAAGTAGAAGTGAGATAGATTTTGTTTGTTTCACTGCTGATCGATCAAACAGGTGTTCATGTAGCTGTTATTGTGAGACTTGCTTTGTGAAGTCTTCATGTTATTCATGAGGCAGTATTGTCATTTTCACTTTCACGTGTTTCTTCCATCTGCAGACGGTGTCGCCGTTTCTCATTTCACCCGTTTTTGTGCGTATGCCTGGGTCAGAGCTTGATGAAGGACCGCACATTTTCCCCTCAAGTTTGCTTTTTATAAATCTCAACTATTGCGTAGAGAGTGGCATACGCCTTCTTTTGTGCGTACACAACGTTTAGAAATGAGGCCCCTGGTCTTTCTGCACGTTAGCTGGAAAATGTTCTGAGCTAAATTGGGATTTTGTGATGCTCTTTAGAAGATCCCACCACTTTATTCATGTAGAATGCTGCTTCACATTTGTAGTTTAAAGCTAAAGGAAAAGTGAGGAAGAGGAGGAGAGCACCCAGCAGCACGGCTCAGATTCACCTCAGATTCACCTCAGCCTCCAGAACTGAAGCAGGACTTTGTTCCACACAGATGAAGACAAGACACCGGGTTTCTAAATGACATGGAAACATTTAGAGATTCTAAATGTCTAAAGTTTTGAAATATTTGCTCCATATTGGGTCCAGAAATGTGTGTAAGACCTAAAGAGGGGGGGGGTCAACGGAAGCAATGGATAGATAAAATGCTTATCCTGGTCCTGGTGCTGGTGCTGGTTCTGGTGTTGATCCTGGTCCTGGTGTTGATCCTGGTCCTGGTGTTGGTCCTGGTGTTGATCCTGGTGTTGATCCTGGTCCTGGTGTTGATCCTGGTCCTGGTCCTGGTGTTGGTCCTGGTGTTGATCCTGGTGTTGATCCTGGTCCTGGTGTTGATCCTGGTCCTGGTCCTGGTGTTGATCCTGGTCCTGGTGTTGATCCTGGTCCTGGTCCTGGTGTTGATCCTGGTCCTGGTCCTGGTGTTGATCCTGGTCCTGGTGTTGATCCTGGTCCTGGTGTGATCCTGGTCCTGTATTGAAGGAGGAATTGTCCAAATAAATGGTGGGAGGAGTCCAAACAGAGTAGTGTGATCCACATGACCTATTAGGTTGTTTTTGTTCCAGGCTTTAAAAGTTACCTAACCCTGTCATAAAGCCCCACCCCCATCAGTGCAGAAGTACCAACAATCATGTGCCCCGCCCCTCAGCACACGGATAGTTTGTAGCCTGTAGGCCCAGAGCAACATGGGGGTTTGAACCTGTAGTGTCAGGTTTCCCGCTGAAGCAAATGCACACTGACTTCCTCATGTAACACCCCCTTGTGGTCACCCACTGAAGTGACCTGTGCACTCACCAGCTTAGCGGGCAGATCACTGTGAACTGAGCGTGTGCAGAGCCCCCCCTGCTGATTGCTTAGCATTAACCCTGTCGTTCCTCTCCTCAGAGTGTGGCGGCGGTCCAGATGCCCTCATGGTGCTGCTCGCCGTGGTTGGCAGCATCCTGCTGGTGGGAGTGGTCCTACTCGCCGTCTGGAAGCTCGTCATTACCGTTCATGACCGCAGAGAGTTCGCTCGCTTCCAGAGCGCACGGTCGCGTGCCCGATATGAGATGGTACGACCCCCCCCTGGTGTTTCCCCACTTCCTGTCCTTGATTCAGGTGGAACAAAAACCCAACAGTCCTACCCTCTTCTCTTTGGAGCAGGAAGCGACCTTATTTGGACGCCATTGTTTGTCTCGTTTCTTTTTTTAATGGTGACCAGAGGTCAAGAACCTTTTTCAGACCGTAGACCGCTTTCATGTCCGACAACATTTTCACAGACCGGGCCGAAGAAACAGACGTACTTTAGTGATCCCACACGTGGGAAATGTGTGGGTTACCATAGCAGTAAACATAAGACAAAATAGAATAATATAAAAAACAATCATTAAAAAAAACAGAAATGTAAACAACTAAGGCGGTATAATTTAAAGACTGTTTACACGCAGGTAACAATGTGCAAAAATGTGCAAAAGTCATCTGCTACACTGCGAGTTATTGTAGAGTTAAACTGTTGAGTAGGAAGGATTTCCAGGATCTGGCAGAAGATAGCGTTTTATATATTTTTTTAAGCTTTTAATTTCTGAAAAACCTATTTTTCAAATTAAAATGCTACTACGAGAAATTTGGTTTAAAAAAAATCTAAAACTTTGGTAGATTTTGTTTGCAGATGACGATTTGGATTCGGGGAAGCAAAGGAGTTGTTTCTGATTTGTAAAAAAATCCATGAAAGCAACTGGCAGTTTTTTTCATAGAACACTATTATAAAACTGAGAACTCAGCCCAGTCTCTGATCATCATTCAGGGTAAAAAGATTGATCATATTTGGTTTGACATAAATCCTGTTCAACTGTAGTTTTGAACACATAATAACATTTTCTGGGCTAAAGTTTCTTAACAGCTGCCTGCCTAAGTCACCTTTAATCTCCCTCTTACAAGTCTCTTCAGTTCAGAAAGTTCTTCAGGAGGTCAGAAACTTTGATTGAATCTTCATTCTCTTTGGGGCTTCGAGGACGGTAGAAAAGAGCTATACAAGCACACACCATTGACCGTTTTACCAGTGTGCCTGCGGCTCGGTACCAAGTGGCCCCCGGCCCGACCAGCCCGAGGTTTGGGGACCACTGGTGGACGTGATTCCCCAAACCATGAAGTGTGAAAAGGTTTAGTTGTTTCCAGAACTTACCAGCCTTCAGTGTTACTGCATGTAAAGCTGCATTCTCACCGCCACTTTCAATGAGTCGTCTATGTAAACATGCATAGAAGCCTTTCAGGCTTCTGCATTCAAAACTCCTGCATTCATGTGTAGCTACGCATATTTGTAGTCCGTCACATGACCAGTGTACCATAATGGACAGGAGCTCAGCTTCCTGATGTAGGCTGCATTCCTGCTGAAAAGGAGGATTCAATAACAGAACTCAATAACAAGAACAAAACGGTGCACGATGGTTAAGCATGTGAAAAATTCATGGTTTTACAGCAAAGCAACCAAAAACTGATTTGGACGTCCTTTAGCCTTCACTGGGTTCCTGTGCGGTTGCAGGGTGGCGTCTGCTCACAGCTGAAGGCAGCAGACGCTGATCGTCTTGTTGTGTTTTCCAGGCCTCCAACCCGCTGTACAAGCAGCCCGTCTCCACACACTGCTTGGAAACAGACTTGAACATGTATGGGAAGTTCTACAATGGCGGTTTCCACTGATCCCATGGCCCCCACCCCAGCAGGGCTGATCCTGGAGGAGGAGGAAAGTGCACTCACCCCTGCCGCACCTCCTCAACCCCCACAATGCTGGCAGGTGTGAGCCCAGAGCTGGTACCCCGCTGATGTCCCCGCACTGATGAAGACGCCTCCACCCGAGCAGAGAGTCTCACATTCATGCTCGTCTCCAGAAGACGCCTTTCTGCTTCTGCAGGGAAGATTTGGTACTAACTCTCACTAAGCCCCGTCTTTTGCACAGAGGATTGAGAACACTTTAATGCTTTGGTTGCACTAGTTTTCTGAACGGCAGTTTTTCCTTCTTCAGACTAAAGTCCTGAACTGTAGTTTGATCCCGTCGAGGGGCAGAACTGGTCTGGATCCTGACAGAAATTGGGGTTTTGCTGACTTAGTTGATTATTTTCTGGAGGATTTCCAGCAGAGTTCATTTTTCAGAAGGGGGAGTCTTAATGGATGCAGAAATAAAGCTCAGAAACAGCAGACCTGTCCAGGTGACTTGTTCTTTGGTAGCTCCGCCCACACGGCGCTCCTGGAGCTTTAAACTGCTTACTCTTGCCATTGAACCTGGATGATTGTTGTGAACAGAGCCAGTTTCTGTTCCATCCCATCCATTTATCACCTGTAGCTGATTTTTGCTTTGATACGTGTCTGTGCTTGAATTCAATCTTTGTACTTTTAACAGTAACACTTCTCATGGACAAAATACATGTTACTTCAGCTTGGGGGGGGGTTTCAGCTGTTATATTAAAACGTTATTGCATTGATTTGTGAAAATAAAGTATAAAATAGAAATCATTTGATTTTGCTAAGCACAAGGATTTTTGGAGATCAATTTGAAAATGAACCCTTTCTAAAAAAAAAAGTAAAATTCACGTCTGACAGAAGCAGGAAAGTCTGAGCTCTAATAAAAATCTAAAAAGTCTCTCTGGTCCACTTCTTGTTGCTGCAATTATCCTGAATTGTCCATCCATCCGTCCGTCCGTCCGTCCGTCCGTCCATCCATCCGTGCATCCATCCGTCCATCCATCCGTGCATCCATCCATCCATCCCTCCCTCTTCAGATTCCCCTACAGTTTCTGGTTGGTGACTGCACTGCGGTGCTGCATGGTACCTGGACTATCGTGTCAATTTTACCTTGGAGAAATTTCTCCAGAATCAAAATAAGTCAAACACCAAACAATTCCTCTTTCTTTGACTTCACTCTCAGCCAACAACGCAGCTCATTTATTTAGACACACCCATAATCATTAATACACCACACCTGGACAGGAAACTAAACAGGAAATAGCACAAACCACTTTCAAAATGCTTTGCCATACAATAGCTCCTGCTAGGCTACTAGCTCCGCCGCGGAGAAGAGTAGTATGTTAATAAAAGACAAGTTCTGAATATTATTATTCCTATTTGCCCCTAAACTACAATATCAGCTGGCTGTCTGTCTACCGGCCAGCCAGCTGCCTGAATGCCAGCATGACAAGCAAAGAGCTCTGCGGCGGAGCAAGTAGCCTAGCAGGAGCTATCGTATGGCAAAGCAGCCTAGGTATAATAAATCTTATATTTTTCTTATATTCATTGAAACAGTAAAAAATTGATGACTCTTGTTTTCCCTTTTACTTTCTTGACGAATGTGGGTCACAGAGACACAGAAGTTACCGGTGAAAGCGGCTTTTACGGCAGGAGGGAGAGCATATCTGTGTTTATGAATGACTTATGACGTGAATAATTATTGCGTTCGAACGGATTAATTATTGCGTTCACAAGAGTTATTCATTTCGAGGGAACAATATAGTATAAAATAGTACAAAATAGCTTCCGGCAAGATAGCATCATGGTGTTTACGGAGATATGGCTAACAGGAAATTTCCGGAAATTGCCCTCATTCACTGATCTAACAACATTTTCCATCTCCAGGATTTCAGCTCTTTGTTCATCCAAACAGGCCCTGATAAACACTGAGTAGTTAGGAATATGAAAGATTATAAAATACTTTTTTCTTTGTGTTTATTTGATTCTATTAAAGACATTTTGATAAGAATGACGGTACCGCGATTTAGCTGCAGCTATAACTGTTTTCTCAAAAGTCCCGCCCCTTTAACTGTCTCCACCAATCATTCTTGGAGGCTTAATCACATGTCATCAGTCTGACCAATCAGAAGTGGTTAAAGTCTTCACTTCCTTGTTCTGATTCTGCTCATAAAGTCTCTCAGTTCCAACAGAAATACCAGCTAAAGCTCGTCTTTAGCGGTGTAGCTTTCCACAGAATCCGGTGTCAGACCGTGGAACAAGAGAACAAAACCATGAAGCTCAGAGAAGAGTCTGTCTGCGTTCGGCGGATTATTGAACTACATCTCCCATGATGCATTGGGTTAAAAGTGACAGCGTGAGCGTCTCTGCGCACCAGTCTCTCCTCTTAACGTCTTGAAACCACAACGAACACAAATCGAACTGTTTTTAAATCTTTAAACTTAACTTTAATTACATATTTTAGAAATATATATATAGGGTTATATATATATATATATATATATATATATATATATATATATATATATATATATATATATATATATATATATATATATATATATACACACATATATGCGTCACATGGAAAATAGAAACAAGATCAGAAACTCGTGGGTTTACTTTGTCTGTTGATTTTCTCCAAGCAGACATTTTTTTTTTTGATGATGCAGCCGTGTTACTTTTTTGTTGGACGTATAATCTTCATACGCCGTCATTATAATCTCAGACTCCGTCTCACTTCCGACTCAAGTGTCGCGCTTTCTTTTTTTTCCCCACGCGTTTCCATGGTGACTCCAGAAATCGGCGATCCATTGAGAATGTCTTTATGTACCTGGCGTGCACGTGCGTTAACCCAGGGTTACCAAGTCGAGCGTAATTACAGCAACTCATATCCGGTCTTCTGGAACCGACATACCCAGAGTAAGCAAGTTCAGGAGGATTTCGGCCAGAGTTCAGGGTTAAAGTCAGGCTAGTTTAAACATGCTTTCCTCAGAAGGTGTTAAAATAATTTCTAAACAAATGTCCTTGTGGCTGTTATTCTAGTTTCTGTCCTGTGCTATCACTTGGCTCCTGTTATTTTTTTTATCTTAACTTTATTTTTTAAGTTTTTTTTAACACTATATGTTGACTTCTGTGAGTGTAATGTAACCCCCTAGTGAGTGTGTATTTTGCAGTGTTTTCATCCTCTGCTGGAGTTTGTATTTTTGTATTTGCAAAGTTCAATAAAAAAAAAAAAAAATAGTTTAAACATGCTTCCTGGAACACCCCCCAGGAATACCCCCCTGATCAACAACCACTTTCAGCAAAACACTCACGGTTATGGTACCTACACCGGAAGTCATTTTATTACAGACACTTAAAATATGATGAAATAAAGTTTGCTTGATTTCATTTCATTTTTGTTTTACTTCGTCGGTTTTCCCTACAGGCTAAAAACTGTTGACTGTTTTTAGTCTGTGTTTTTCCCTATAAGGTAAAGTGGGCGTGTCGAAGTGTGACGTCAGAGGTTAGAGTTCATTTCTTACGTCGGCGTGCTCCTTTGGCGCCAGCAGATTTCGCGGGGTAAAGCGCCGCGGCTGCTGCAGCTTCAGACGGACCCAGAACCGGGAGCGTTCCCGCCGGTACCAGTCGAGCCCCAGCGGAAGGAGGCGGCAGCAGGCAGCCCCACCGAGGCGCGTGTCTCCCGGTGGCCCAGTCCGGGTGAGGAGCTCAGCGGCTGGTTGGTTCCGGGTGGCCCGTGTTGGGTTTTGTGGTTAGCGGGGTTCTGTCCGCTCTCCGCCGGCTGTGTGTCGGGCAGGCCTCCTAAAACGTTGCTAGCTCGTTATTTATTCTGTTAACCTGGTCAGGACTAGTTATGGCTAGTTAGCGGTGGCTCCCGCGTTGTTACGGACTCAGACTTTAAGGTTCTGCTGCCCTGATCCCGAACCTGGCGTCGGAACAGCGCTGCTCTCGGAGCTCTGGTCAGACTCGTGTTTACGTCCGCAGACAGGACCGGAGGAGCGGCTTCCTCTGATGCAGGGGCCTGGAACCACACACAGAACCAGAACCGGAGCTGCAGCGGCTCAAACAGGCTGAAACCCCCCTTCATCTGTTCCAGAGATGGAAAGAATAACGGCTTAGAAAAAGTGGGTGGAGCCTGAAGCAGAATAACGCCAATCAGCTGCTGAGCAACATGGCAGCTTTTACTGAACTAAGGCCAAATTCACAGGGGTCAGAACTCGGGCCCTCAGGCCCGGGGTCAGAACTCGGGCCCTCAGGCCCGGTGTCGGTGTCCTGGATGTTTTCCATCCAACCTGTCATTGAAGCTCCTCATTGGCTAAACACATCTGATCAGGTAATCAGCAGCAGGTGAGGCTCTGATCAGTGATCATTTGTTCACATGGGCGGGGGGGGTCGACGTGGACCCACGTCTGTTGAGATTTTGACCATAAATTAGGGTTAACTCCACCTTTCATGGTCTGGAATTTAAGATTTTTGACGCTCCGATAGTTGCAGCCATGTTTAACATTTGTTGTATTTAATAAACAGAAACGACTCAAAAAATGAGTCAAATTCTACTTTGAGTTGAGCTAAACAGTTTACCAATCGAATGCTCAGTGCAGTAAACACGGTTCCCAAAATCAGAAGTAAGGGTTAGAAAGTTAGGAAGAATTCAAAGACGGTTCCGTCAAAACATTTGAACGGACCTCTGGGTTCTGGTTTGCTGCAGGTTATTTGCACAGAACAAGTCATATTCTAGATCAGGGATAGACGACTCCAGGCCCTGACGACCGCACTCCTGCATGTTTTAAAAACATTCTCTGCTCTGTCATGATCTGATTGGCTGGACACACCTGAACCAGGTATCAGTTATGTGTAGGGATTGGATATCTGGAAGGCACCCCCACTCCTCAAATGTCAGTCAGGACAGTAAAACAAGAAATGACAGGGCAAACCATTTATCATCTACCGTCACGTTTTGACTCCAATCCCTTCATTTTCTGTGCATAACAATGGGCATTCCTATTCCCAAGGGCTTAAAATATTAAGATCCATCCACAAAATACTTTTTGCAGACGATACTAGTTTATTCATGTCACAACTAGTAAAAGTAGATTCTTGGTTCAAATGCAATAAATTGTCATTAAACACGAGCAAAACTTTTTTTTATCATATTCCACACATCCAGACACAAATCCACCTACAGGAAATTGAACATAAATATAGATGGGCAATCTCTTCAACAGGTGGACTCGATCAAATTTCTTGGAATCCATATAGATCAGTTTATAAATTTAAAAAAACACATAGATGAACTAGTGAAAAAATTATCCAAATTTGTTGGTTTATTCTATAAGATTCGGCACATGCTCCCAACAGATGCATTGCTAACATTGTACAGATCCCTGTTTGAGCCTCACCTGAATTACTGTAACATCATATGGAATAACACATATTCTACCTACACGACAAAACTCCTGATTACACAAAAGAAAGCAATAAGAGCAATAACCTGGTCCACGCCAAATTCCCCAACGGATCCACTCTTCCACAGATACAGCCTCCTTAAGTTACCGGAACTCAACACATATCATAATGCATGCACAATGTACAGTGTTGTTAATAAATTAAATAGTCGTTTGTGTGACCTCATACCACTTTTTCTGCCCTCTTATCACCACGAAACCAGGGGAAGGCATATGCTAAAAGGCAAAAACAGAAAATTAAAATGTACAAGCGTCTCTGTCTGTACTAGAGGTCCACAAACTTGGAATATTTTAGAAAATGACGTTAAACAGTCTGCAACATTATACATGTTTAAAAGGAAACTGAAATTGCTATTATTGTCAACATACTGTAAAAATGCTGCTCCAACCGAAACCATCTATTAACGTGTTTGTGATTTCTTTCTGTCTGTTGACACTTATATGGCTACACGCCAGAGTTTATGTTGTTCAAATTCATTGTCCCTATTGTCTAACCCTTTCCACTATGTTACCATCATTTCTCTCATTTTATTAGTATATTTTATTTATGAAATTATTCTCTTTTCTTTTTCTTTTCCTTCCGCCACTCATCTTTTGTATTTTTATGCTTGTCTAAAATGCTGGACCCCTAATAATAAGCAGCTGCTTCTGGGATGTCCAATTTTTCCACATTCTGTATTGTGAGATTTGTTGCTTTTGACGCATTGTGGAAAAATAAAATGAAATGAAATGATGCATTTTAGCAAGTCCGTCCTTCCATCGTCGTTGACTTTTGCAGCTGTTAAGCTCAGTGTAGCATCAAGACAAGTCATGTCCTGAACATGTATCGATTAGAAGGAGGTGCAGTGGGGAGCTTCTTCAGAGAAGATGGTCAGAGGTGTAAGAGGGGCTGTTTCTGTCCTGCTCAGAGCTCATGTAGGCTAAAGGGCCCACAAAGGATCAGCTTATGGAACGACCTGGTTTAGCAGGTGGTTTGGTCCACTTCAGCCTTTGGTTCTCTTCTGGAACTACCATGTGAGGAACCAGAGCAGATGAAGATCCTAGGTTCTGTCTTTAGTTGTTTTTCGGGTGTTTTCTCCGATTATTGTGGGAAATGATGATGGAAACAGGAGTTTCCTAAAAAGAATTCCCAGGCAGCTTTGCTTCTGGGAATGCGCTCTCACTGTGACTTTCTGCTCCTGCTGCTGTTGGCTCTGCTTAAGTTGTTGAATTGGACCTTTTGAACCACCAGGTCCTGTTTTATGCATAGCAGGGAAAGGCACAGAAACCTTCTAAAAAGGGGATTTCAGTTGCTAACATTAAATCGTAGTTATGAGAAATGACAATACAGAATTAGATTTATCCTCAATAACTTATTTTACTTCATGTATTGTTCCTTTCCCTTTGTTCTGCTTGATCTTTCTCACTCTGGACTCCTGTCAAACCAGGACTCTTTCTCGTAGCATTGAAGCCGTCCTGCTTTTGTTTCTGTAAATGTGTTTGTGTTTCATTCAAAGCAGCAAACCTTAGACTCAGAGGAGGCACCAGCTTTTTGGAGGATTGTCTGATATTAGCTGCATTCTCTTAAATACAATAAACGTGTACAGTACTCAGCATACATGAGTACACCCCCTTTAAAAAGTACTAATTTAATCACTAGCTTAATGATCAAAAGAAAATTTCTAAACTTTCCACAAGGTTGAGTTTTATTGATCACGTCTTTAAATCCATAACAGGAAATGAAGGTTAACTAACTTAGATCACATCATCTTCAGTTTTACTTCAATTGGTTAAAGTAAAAATGAAAACAGACCTGCAACAGAAAGTACTACATCTAGTATTTTGTAGGAGCTCCGTGGTTTTTAAGGACAGCACCAAGTCTTAATGAACAAGTTGGAGACATGTTGACATCTGTCTTTGTCCATTCTTCAAAAGGAACCTCTTTGAGAGCCTGGATGGAGACTGATGCTCCACCTGTTCTTCAGAATTCCCCTCCGGTGTTGGATTGGGTTCAGATCAGGAGACGTACTTGAACATCCAAACACCTTCAGCCTGTTCTTCTTCAGAACTGCAGCAGCAGTTTTAGAAGTTTTGGATTATTGTCATGTTGGAAAAGTGCATGAAGTGACGGCAGCATCTTCTCCTTCAGTATGGAGCTGTACATTGATGAGTTCATGGTCCCATCAATGAAAAGCAGCCCCCCCACATCAGCAGCACTCATGCAGCCCACATTAGGACACCGTGTTTCACTATAGGCACCACGCATTTGTCTTTGAAATCCTCACCTTTGCGACGTCGTAGTCTTAAAGCCATTAGTTCCGCAAACGGTGATGTTTCTCATCACTCCAGAATATTGAGTCCCAGTAGTCTTCATCTTCATCTGCATGGGCCCTAGCAGATTCTAGGCATGCTTTTTCCTGCATGGTCTTTAGGAAAGGTGGACGATAACCATGCATGTTATTCATCTGCAGTGTGCGGCGTATGGCGTTAATGGAAACAGTCCCTCCAGTTTGGCGTTCTACTGCTTTAGTATCTGCAGCGAACCTGCACGGCGATTTCCTTCAACCCGTCTCAGGAGACGCTCCTGTCCAGATGTTATCTTCCTTGGACGGCCTGGACGTCTCTGTGGGACGGTTGCATTTCCATCTTTCTTAAATCTTTGGATCACTTTTGATTTATTATTTTGTCTGATATGTAAAGCTTTGCTAATATTAATTGTAGCCCCCACCTTTTTTTGTTTAGATAATTGATTTCGTTTCTCAGATTTGGTGATGTTTCTTTTCCATGGGGAGCCATTGCTGACAGCGTGAAATGGGAGGGGCTGTTTGTTAAGAAATGCCCTTTTCTAGTCACCTGTGCTGGACACCTGTTCCATCAATCATTAGACTCAGCTGTGGTTGAATGCCTGTTCACTGGAATTTGGTAGTCTTAAGTTTGGCTCTTCTCCTATGACTATGACGGAGTGTTCTCATTTTGCCCATCATGGGCTTGAATTAATGTGCAGGAAAATCACTTTTTGTGTGCAAAGACACATGTTTTTTGCAATGAATGGCCCACCTTTGTAGGTGTGTTTGGTATTTCACAGAAAATGTTGCTTCTGAAAGGACACTGAAGTTTTTCTGACAAATGTGGTGGGGTGTACTCATTTATGCTGTAATTCTGAGCTGATATTTGGTTTTGTGCTGCCTGTCTTTATGCCAACTGCAGCTTCCAGCTGATGGGTTTCTGACTCCTCCCACTTTGCTTTTCTCTGTAACAGAGGAGGGGGGTGAGCAATAATGATGGCGGCTGCAGGACCCCCCAGCACTTCCAGCTTCCTCACATTGCTGGAGACCCTGGAGGACGATGCTGCTGGACAGTCGGAGCAGATAGACGCCTACCTAACCATAGCCAAGTAAGTGACCCGCCTGGCTCTGAACAGGAGACGGTCTAGACCGGGGGCTCTAACGGGGTCTTGTGCTTGCAGTCGGCTGAGCGGAGACGACGGCCGCCACTTCCTCCCTGCAGTTGAGAAGCACTTTCCTCGTTTGGGTAAAGTTCTTCAGGTGAGGCGGCATTGAACAGGACCTCCGGCATCTGTGGCCTTTCTGTGTCTGACGCCTGAGTGTGTCCCAGGTTCACGTTCACAGTGAAAGCGTGGAGCTGAGCCAGGCCGCCCTGCAGGCCCTGGGCTTCTGCATGTTCTACTCCCAGGTGGCCGTGTGCGTCTCTGGTGCGTGACTGCGTCCACGCCTCCTCTGCTTTTGCCGCAGTCTTCTGCTGCTCAGCTCCGTTCATTTTTTTCTGGCTGTTTCCAGATGTTTTTGCAGAAGAAATCCTGTCCGCTCTTTGCTCCTTGATCACCAACTCGACGCATAAAAACACCTGCAGCAGAGCATTATGGGTCATCTCCAAACAGAGCTTTCCTGCGGATGTGGTCGGCAAAAACGTGAGCTGCTGTTCAAAGAGGGGACGCGGACGTGGAGGAGTGTCACTGATGCCGCTGTTTCTGCCGTCAGGTGCCCAAGGTGCTGAGTTCCCTGGAAAGCGTGTGGAACCGCCCCAACATCCAGTCTGTGGTGATAGAGCACGAAGTCCTCAACGTCATCATCAAGTAAGAGCATTTACAGTGCCGTCTAGGTCAGGGGTCTCAAACTCAATGTACCTGGGGGGCACTGAAGGCAGGGTCTAGCTCAGGCTGGGCCGCAACTTTAGCGCACACACACACACACACACACACACACACACACACACACACACACACACACACACACACACACACACACACACTCAAAACTTGTGAGTGTCTGAGAGCCAGTAAATGTGTATGGAACACATACTATACTATTATTATTATACTATATTATTAACTGTTCTCTGTACAAAATGTACTTATAAAACTCTCATTTAAATAAAATGAAATACCTAAATAAAAAAATCAATAAGTAAATAAATCAGTAATACATTTCTGCTCATTCAGTCTTCTATATCTGCTGTTTTCTGATTTAAACGTCCTTATAAACACAGTTCAGTTAATGCTGTTGAATTATAACTGTTAAACACTAAAGAAGACTCCAATTACTCCAATTCTACAGTTCTGTAAATCCATCAGTGGTTCTTCTGAACACGGTTCTCTTGTCTTCTTACTGCTGGACACTTGGCAGCACTTCCTCCCAAACAGCTGAGACCCTCAGTGAGGTTGAAGATGATTGACAGGAAATCTGGACTGAACTTGGACTTATTGAGATTGAAGGTGGAGAATTCAGAGAGGATGTGCTCCCAATTTTGAGTCTATGTTGAATGTTTTTTTTTTTTTTTTCTGTCAAGTTTACTCTTTAAACCACAAATCAGTAAAGGAGAAACAAAATTCAGAAACCATTTTTGGATTTTCTTTCTTATGACTATATGCACATTTGAACCCAATCACTAGGTATTGTAGAGCAGCCAGTCAGCCACTCCTATATTTTCATAGATGAATTTAAAGTGTGGTTCGTAAAAGAGCGGGGGCTGTTCACTGGAGATCAGAACAATCGTTACCGATACCTGAGATCAGAGAACGGCTCAAAAACAGATGGAAATTCATGTTGGCGACACCAAATAGGTGCAGCCAAGATGCACTATAAGCATGTTTGAGATCACCCAGGTGGATGAAACACTGCAGATCACCTGGTGAGTGACGGATGTTTTTGCTTCAACATCACCTGTCAATCATCACAAACATATCACCATAAAGGGGTGGGAGCAAGGCCCCAACCTGAGCGAACGCAGCTGGAAATTTAGTACTGAACTGACTGAAAGCTGCCAATGGACTACAAAACAATGCATTATGGGAAGCAGGGTCCTGACGGTTTTTGCAGTTGAGTGATCAATTAAAATCATTTAAAATACCTATTGATTAAAAAAGGCTACATGTATTACAAAACATTCAAATAAATATAAGATATAATAACACAGACCATACTGAGGGGGAGAGGCACTTTAAAACTGAACTTAATGTTAAGGACAACTTCCTGTTCTCCTTCAGTCTCGCTGCAGCTTCGCCTTCATCTCACCCCAGTCTTGTCCCTGCTCTTTGCAGGATGCTGGAGCAAGTGCCAACCCAGATGGGGGAGGGGGCGGTGCAGTGGGCAAAACTGGTCATACCGCTGGTGGTGCACCCGGCCTCCAAGGTTCGTCTTCGAGCGGCTGCTGCCATGGAGCTGGGCCTGCCTCTGCTGCTGAGCAAACAGGTGGAGGTGGCTGCTGCCATCGAGCCCATCATGGCCTCGGTAAGTCCAGAGCTCCGATGATGTCATGTGACCACCGCTTTGCCCCCAATGGATCAAGTGGATCAATGAAATGAAAAGTTTGGACGAGAAACCTTCCAGTGTCTTTTGGCTTGTAGAGAAGCTCTCACCTTACAGACCCAGGACATGAAAGCAGTGGATCAGTCCACTGTTGGGGGGAGAACTTCCATAGGAGGGTTAACTGCTAACACTAGTTCTTACCACAAAGTAAACCTCCTGTCTAGAAGGTTACATAAATATTCTATAAATCCATGTCAAATATATGGCTGGGATGTATCAGATGAAGCCTACTGTCTGCATTAGAGTAAAAGGTCTAGACGTGGCTGTGTGTTAACGTTTGACCACAAGAATCTCAAACATTCCTGGTCTGTCGTCTGACTGGTACCATCGCTTTGAGCGTTTAGGAAGGTCAAAGGTGATCTTCTCAATCTGTTCTGGGACCGCTCCTAAAAATGGCCAGAAAGCAAGAAAAGGGGGCGATTGAGTTTTCATGGTTAACCCTTTCTCGTGGAATGTTGTGAATGTATGGTTAAAACCAAGCCTCCACTGAACACTGAAGAGTTTATTTATAACTGGGAATGGGGGTTAAACGTTTGTCTTTTTGTTTGTTTGATTTGTCGTCACAGAAATTGATTCCAGAACTTCAGAAGCTTTTCATGTCCAAAAATGAGACCAACGTCCTGAAGCTCTGGCCTTTGTTTGTGAAGCTGCTGGGAAAGGTAACGTCTGTTTTAGCGCGTAAACTTCGCCTTCATCAAAGCTTTTTCTGGTCTTTAGCATGGAAGGCTCAGGTTTATGAACGTATCTGGTCATTTCAGCCACGCTGGACTCCAGCAGATAGATCTGGTTTCATAATCTGCTATGAAGTCTGATGCGTTCATGTCCTGCTTGGTCTGAAATAGCTGCAGGTTAGAGTTCCACACTGAATGGTTGCAGTAGTCTGGTGGTGTAGAGAAGCTGTTTTAGTTATAGTGTGGGGGCCACACTATCAGGGAGGATGGGGGCCACAGTATCAGGGAGGATGGGGGCCAAACTATCAGGGAGGATGGGGGCCACAGTATCAGGGAGGATGGGGGGCCAAACGATCAGGGAGGATGGGGGCCACACTATCAGGGAGGATGGGGGCCAAACTATCAGGGAGGATGGGGGCCACACTATCAGGGAGGATGGGGGCCACAGTATCAGGGAGGATGGGGGCCACACTATCAGGGAGGATGGGGGGCGACACCGTCGGTGGGAGGATGGGGGCCACACTATCAGGGAGGATGAGGACCACAGTATCAGGGAGGACGGGGGGCACACTATCAGGGAGGATGGGGGGCGACACCGTCGGTGGGAGGATGGGGGCCACACTATCAGGGAGGATGGGGGCCACACTATCAGGGAGGATGGGGGCCACACTATCAGGGAGGATGGGGGCCACACTATCAGGGAGGATGGGGGCCACAGTATCAGGGAGGATGGGGGCCACACTATCAGGGAGGATGGGGGCCACACTATCAGGGAGGATGGGGGCCACACTATCAGGGAGGATGGGGGGCGACACTATCAGGGAGGATGGGGACCACACCCTAGGGGGGAATGGGGGCCACACTGTCAGTTCTTGTCCCTGTCTGGGCACGCTGTGATCCAGGTTTTGAAGCGGTCCAGCAGTCACATGTCTGGCCCTTTCTGCTCTGTGATTCAGTTCCTGGAGGTTTTTAGTGACCATCTTGAATCCTTGAAGTTTCGTGGCTCAAGCATGAAGCTCAGCAGTTTTCTCTGCTAAAGGGAGGTGCAGAACCAGAATCTTTGCTTCCTGCACTGCTAAAAACCTCTCCGAGCTTAGAGAAGTGTCGACTGCAGAATGCTGATGCAGAGGGACGTTCTTTCTGCGCAGCTGCTGCACAGAGGGGGCCCATTCATCAACTCTCTGCTGCATCTGGAGGAACTGGGGTTCCGGAGCTCCTCCCCCACCGTCAAGAAGATCGCCTTCATAGCGTGGAAAAGCCTCATTGATAACTTTGCCCTGAATCCAGGTGAGCTCAGTGGCAGAGACCGGTCTGCCAAACTGCTATCAGGTTGTGTGACTGTCCAGTTGGAATCCTTCCAGAGATCCTGTGCAGTTCCAAGCGCATGAAGCTGCTGCTGCAGCCGCTCCTGTCCATCCATGTGAGGACCGAAGCTCTGCTGCTCGCTAAGGTGGAGGTCTGGTGGTACCTGGTGGTGCAGCTTGGGCCCAACCTGTCGTCCTACTTTGACCAGGTGGGCTGCTTTTGTCACTGTATTCAGTTCAGGCGGGGGTTCAGATGACGATCAGATTCATTCTCAGAATAAAAACCTCAACCTGAAAGCAGAAGCAGCTCCTTTGGTTACTTTAACCCTTTAACATCTGAGCTTTAGCTGCCGTGTTGACATTCTGTCATGTGCCGTAACGCTTCAACCACTTAAGCAAATAACGTGATTCCAGTGGATTCTGAAGCGGAGAAAGCAGCTTAGTGCGGATGTGCAACACTTTATAGCCGTTTGTTTGAACAGTTTATTTAAAAAGGGACAGCCACGTCCTCTGGCCATGAAGGAAAACTGCTTTTCTCTGCTGATTCATGTTGATCACGTTGAACGGTCAAAAAACGCAGCCATGTTAAAGAGTGCGTGTTGTTTAGGTGACATCCCCAGTGTTAAAGGGTTAAAATGAGACCTGGATGCTTTTAGCCATCCTCCTCCTGGTTAGCTTGATCTTCCTCGGAGGATGGATAGACTGGTGGAGGTCCTGGACTTTAAAACAACCTTCCTTCATTCATGCAGAAGAAACTGCAGGTCAATACGGTGAGAGTAGTCAGAACAAAGAAGAGTGTTTGAAGAATCTGGACCGCTTCTCCAACCCTTCAGGAAACATGAATGTCCATCTGCCTCTGCTTTATGTGCCACTCAATGTGAATACGCTGAGACGGGAACTCTTGCTTTTTAAAGACCAGCTGTCTGCTGGTGATGCCTCAGTCCTCAGTTTCAAACCAAACTGTACGGTCAACCACTGAACCAAATGGGGGGAAGGGCGCCGGTCTGATGGGGTGTGTTTCACCCCACAGGTGTCGGTGCCTCTGCTCCAATCCACGTTTGGATCCACCGGCTCCTCCGTCCCTGGAACTCCATCTCGAAGTTCAGGCCAGAACGGACCTTCTGTTCCTGGCACGCCCAAGTCTGGTAGGATCAGTCAATCAATCAATGTGTTATTTGTAGAGCACTTATAAAAAAGAGGCCACCAAAGTGCTGAACATAAAATCAAATGTAAATAAAATCACAAAACAATACAATCAATAAAGAAACAATTAAACAATAAAAGCAATAAAATGAACAAAATTAAAAAACTGGCTCACTGCAGTTAAAAGCTTGAGTAAAGAGATGAGTTTTTAAAAGTTAAAATCCTTCCGGTTCTGGCAGACCTCACAGAAAAGGAGTAGGCATTCCAGAGCTGCAACCGTCTCGCCGAGTCACAGGCCGAGTCACAGGCCGAGTCCTGGAACCGTTCAAAGCATTTGATCTTCAGATCTTAGGGCTCGACATGGACGATAACGATGTAAAACCTCAGAAAGATACTGAGGTGCCAGACCTTTTAAAAACCAGTAAAATCTGAAGTGATTCTAAAAGACACAGGCAGCCAGTGAAGCGAGCGTGATGTTGGTCCTGGCACCCCCCTCACTTGTTATGAGGCTCGTCTGTGAGACACGGTAACGTTTGAATGCTGAAGTGCCTTTGAGCTCTGCCTCTGAAGCAAACAGAGAATCTTACAAAGGCAGTCAGATGACAGAGGCTAAAGCAGATGTGTCTGAATCCAGGCCTCAGGCCCGCTTTCCTGCATGTTCTCCAACCAACCTGCTATTGAAGCTCCGTATTGGTTAAACACACCTGATCAGGTAATCGGCAACAGATGAGGCAGGATTTCTGGAAAACCAGCAGGAGGCCGGCCCTGGAGGTCTGGATTCTCACCCCCCCGTGCTGAAGCCTTAGTCCTAGCTGTGCTTATGGGTGGATATGGGCTGTCACACCTGTACGGGCCATACAGGTGGCCCACACGAAACATCAAGGTTGTAGACCCTCAGAGAACCCTTTGAGAGAGGATATTTATGCACATTCCAGACATGCTACAGGTTCCAGACATGCTACAGGTCTAGTCAACACTTACAGCACGTAAAGGGGAAGAAAGTGAGACGCAGGCGTGTCTTATGGATTTTCCATGGTTTTTCAACCCCCACCAAGGAGCCCGTTAGTGTTGGTGACATGATACGTTTTGCTCTTTGAGCACACCCTGACTGTTAGAAATGAGGAAACTAGACGGAGTGTAGTTTGGGTGGACTTGGTACCGCGTCACGTGCACATTCCATGCATGCAGTATTTGCACACGGTCAGTAAGGAGCCAGTACTCAACAGTATCACCTGTGCGCCATGAGTACTTCTAATTTACATTAACCTCATGAATACGCCACAATACACTTGCCACACGCACAACAATGGTACGTTCCACTTTCACGACATCCCTTGAGGGAACCGCAAGATGCAGCTGCTCCTCTCTACGACCCTCCATGGACCCAGACGACTGAAAAACCTGCAACACCCGTACGGTTCAACCACTGCATTGGTCCAAGTGTCAAGGCTGTACTCTGCTTAAGAATATATCAATTTTTTTAATTTCCTTTTAGAAGCATCAAAACAAAAGCAACTAGTGATTGAAGGGAAACTTAATTTAATTGTTGAAAGCTGAATTGAAATGTGAATACATTTGAATGTCACCTCTAAAACTGGAAAAGCCAATTTTTTTGGATAAGAAAGCCCAAATTATTAAAATGTGAAGAAAATTCTACAAATGTTTGGTGCCAAAGCAAACCTTCATTCTAAGTAGTTTTTCTGAAGCAAACAAATGTAAAATCAGAAGGAATTTAATAAGTTAGGAGCCAAGAGACTTATGAGTTATCAGTTTAGTGAGTCGTCTCTGTGAGAGCTGATCAAAAATACAACAGTTGACGTGTGTTAATAATAACAATGAATTGGGTTTATCTGCTTTTTTAGACGCTCAAAGTTCTTCCAGTGTGTCTATAATTCATTCATTCTTGGTGATACTAACTACTGATGTACCACAGCTGTCCTGGGGCAGACTGACAGAGGCGTGCCTGCCAGTATACAGCTCCTCTGACCATGTCCAGGACATTCACACACCAGTGGAGCCACACTGGGGGCAGAGAGTGTGAAGTGTCTTACCCAAGGGCACGACACAACAGATGACTGGGGTAGCGGGGATTGAACCGCTGACCTTTGATTATTGGCTGACCGCAGAACCACCTGAGCCAAAGAAACGGTTTTTGGCTTTTAAGCCTTTATCTGTTCGTGAACATAAAACCAATAAAAGTAATAAAATCAAGGGTTTGAGCCAGAATTTACTGAAAGGGTGAAAATGTTACTGTTATTACAGACACAAATATTTAACCTGAAGCAGTAGTTGCAAAAAAGCACTTTAGATCCAAGAGTACCTGTGGAGCTCCACCTTCACCCCAGTGCCCCTCGTTCTGGGGCTTTAGCAGAAGACGCATTCGTTTTCAGGGTGTGAATGTAAACGCAAGCCCTCAGAAATGCGAATGTGGAACTTTGAAGTCTTTTCTGTCTTTGTCAGGAAATTCTACCTTCAACAGCTTGGCCAGCACCCCCCGAATGAGCCTGGGCCCCAGCATGCAGGCTGCCTCCACCTTCTGCTCCATTCAGCTGCTGGGCCTGGAGATGCTGCTGCATTACTTGGTTGGACCTGAAGTTGTTGCATGTGCAGCCAAGAACAAGCTTGTCCTGAGTCTGGGTGGGTCACAGCAACACCCTGGAGGTCAAAATCTCACCTTTAACACCGCCCTCATGAGAGCGGAAAACATGACATGAAACTCTATCAGAGAAGGAGTCGTCCAACTTTTTCAGGCTTTCGGTGATGTTTGCAAGAAAGCACCACTTTGCTAGAAGTTCCAGCTCCATCAGTCCAGCGGTTGAATAACAATATTCGACATTCTCTTTAGAAGATGCTGTTTAGGCCTCTTCAAATATTTTCTGTCCGTCCAGCCTGACTGCTGCTTGTCTCGACTGTGAGACAGTCGGGCTAGAGCTGGCTTGGAGAAGTGACTACATTTAGGACTGCATGCTAGGAAATGATGCCAGTGAGGTCAGAGGGGGTTGCTGACGTGGGTCTTCTCATTTCAGAACCCCTGACCCACTCCCTCCTGACTGGAGCCTCATCCTTCAGCAAACACACTGCCGTGCTCATCTCCACCATCACAGTTGGCTTCACCGGCGTCGGCAAAGACGCTCCAGGTAGATCTCCCCCTTTAAGGACTTCAGCCTCAGTCAGTCTCCTTACACTGGCAAAAATCCAGCTTCCCTGTGAAGCTCCAGCAAACTCCACTGTATAAACCGTTTCTAGAAACAGTTTCTGAAACTATGGCAATCTTGCCGTCATAGTTTCAGAAAATGGTTTTTAGCCTCGGCTGAATTAGCAATTTGACTAAGTCAAACACAATATAGCAAAAGGGCTGGAGGTGGAACCTACACCTGCCACCCCATTGAGGTTTTTGTTAGGTGCAGTTTTTGGTTCCTCTACATCAGGGGGGTCAAACTCATTTTCACCGAGGGCCACGTCAGCATAAAGCTTTCCTCAAAGGGCCAGATAAAACTTATACTAAATGTAATGAAAAATAAATGTAACTACTCCTTAATGTTAAATAAGTCATTATTTATTTACTATAACTTTTTAAAGTGACAATTACATTTGCATAGAAAACATGTTTGCTTGTTACGCTAGCATAAATCCTTTTACATTTTGTCCGTTTATTAAAACCCACGTAATTCAATTAATGAAAGATCAAACTGCCTAAGTGAATAAAGAAAAATTAAAGCCGCAAGCGGCGTTGTATGGCCCAAAGGCACAAACCGCCTTCCACGCCCACCTCTACGCACCACCTCAGTGCCATTGCTTCCCACCTTTACGTAGCACCACTGCCCTTCAGCGAGCACCTTTGACAAAGGCTAGTCAAAGCTGCATATGCTAATTATATGCTTTTCTGTAAATTCTATCTCCTTAGCAACCATTTTATATTTTCGTCGCCTCGGGATGACAAACAGATCGTTTCAGATTAATCGGAAAACGTAAACTTTCTGTTGTCCTTAGCAACAGAGGTTTAATGATAACCACGCCTAAATTCCTTACATGTTCGTATCCAGTGTTTTTCATTATGTTCAGTCTCAGCCATGGATCAATGCATTCAATTTTCACAGTATTCCATAGAAAGACATGGGAGACAGTGCTCCACTTTTGCTAGCTCGCCACGGACACGATAAATATTCCGATTTTGGCACAAAATGGCCGCCAAACTGTAGGTCGTGTCGCCATGATGATTTCAAAACTTCCTCAGGATATTGCCGACAAGGATATATTGGTTTCGTTAGTAAATTCTCAGAACAAACCCCCCAGAATTTTTTCGTTTTTGCTTTTTTTTGTTGCGTTTTTTTTTGTTGCTTACCCACGCCCACATTCCTTTATCGATCTTGTCGTGTGTTACATTGTTTTGTTCAGCGTGGGCCAGGGAATCGCATATTTCCTTTTCACAACATTCCGATAAAAACTTTGCGAGCTAGCTAAGATCGCAATGGTTGCAAACTCGCCCCGCGCACGCCATTCAAAATCTACAACTTTTAATTCCAACATTTTGTCCACAGCGCCTTGCAATGGATGCGGAGAAGTTACGAGACAATCGCTAAAAATCCCTAGTTTTCGTTTGCATGTGGTGCTGAAGGGACTTTTAAAAAAAAATGGAAGATGGCGGCCTTTTCCAACGGTCAATGGCACTTCTGTGGTGTTTGTAGACTGGAGCTGGCAGCAAGTGTGTGCAATTTCGTGAAAAATGTCGTTTTGTGGAAAAATGCAAAAATTGCCAATTTTCAGAGTTCGCCACTGAATGGCCGCCAAGCCGTAGGTCGTGTGGCCGTCCTATAATGATTTCAACTTTCTTGGGATATCCCCAACACGTGTGTTTTGGTTTCGTTACTGTATTTGGAAAGAATTTTTTTTTCAGCCCATATGGGATTTTTGCCCCATTAATTTTATTTTTTTTACGGGGTCGCTCGTCGTGATGTCATCGTCTTCTGATGGTTTGATGACAACAATTTGTCAGCATACGCAAATAAGACCTACGAACATTGAATAATTACAACAGCAGCTACACATAAATAATACGTAATCAATTAAAAAAATGTTATTTTAAGAAATTAAAAACGTTCATGCTCTCGCGGGCCACATAAAATGACATGGCCACATGTGGCCCGCGGGCCTTGAGTTTGACACATGCTCTACATGGATGGAACGTCGAGTCAGTTTTTAATCTAATGCTATCTCTCTGTAACACCAGAGATGTTGGCGGCGCTGACGTGCCGTAACTCTTCGTGTGATCAACAGCTGATTCTGAGGAAACAGGCTTTGCACCGACATGCAACACTTTACGTTAGGAAAGCCGCTTTCACCACGTCGCAATCAGCTGATTGGCACTGCATAAACATTTCTACATTTCTAACATTTCTACTGTAAAGTGTTTTATATTTCCAGACTTTGGAGTCTGCTGGAGTTCTGTTCATTCTGTAAACCATTAGCTATTGTCGGCTAAAGAGCGTCAACGCTAGAGCTAAAGCTCCGCTGTTAAAGGTTCAGGGGAGCGGATCTGAAGGTTCTCAGACTTCTTCACATCCAACTGAGAGGGTTGGGGGGCGGGTGGTTTACACTCTCTCCCACTAGCTCACAGCCCCTCACCCCCCAACCTAACATTAGCAGTGCAACAAAAATGGCAGCAGTAGATCTCAGATCCATCCAGCCGTCCAGTTCTGATCCAGATTCCAGCTCAGACCAGGAAACAAAGACGGTCATGGATCTGTTTGTCTGACAGTGGATAATCAGAAAGGTCCGAGTGACAATGGTCTACAGCCAATCAGGACGCAGAGCACAATGCTCCGCAAAAAACAACAAAGATAAAACATGCATAATTGCACATAAACTGTGAAACGGCCAGACCACGAAAGGTGAACCGAGCTTTAGTGAGGGACCACTATACACCCCCATGAATCGCAGTTGTTCTCCAGCTCTTGATTATGTTTGTCCTTGGTACATGGGGGGGCATTTGCAGACCCCTTGCCAAGGTTTGTCCTTTACCTTCAAGGTTCTACTCTTGACCCTGGTGTTGGTTTTGTCTGCAGAGTCCCTGTTGGCCATCATCTGGACCAGACTGGTCCGATTTGTCAGCTTGACCATAGAGTCTAGTAAGTTCTTTTGACCAGATTTGAACCTTTTTCCTCTTTTACCTGCTCAGCCTTATGAGAAACTGGCCTGTAGGAAGCATGGATCCATGCTCTGTGTTCAGATGAACCTCCTCTGATACCAGCAGTTTGGAGGCATGCTTCTGCTTTGCAGGTGCTGTATAGTTGGTGGGTTTCATATGCAGGAAAACCTGTGGGTGGGTTTGGGTTAATGAAGGTGAAACAGGCTTCAGACCTGTGGCTGCTGCTCAGTAGGCGGACTCTCAGTCATGTGTCCGACCTTGCAGCTCCACACACAGAACTCTCATTGGGTCGTGATTGTATTCTTGGGAGGAGGATCAGCAAGTCTTCATCCTCCTCCTACTCGATCCACTGGCATCATCTTCATCAGTTTAAGTCTGAGCCCTCAGATCATCTGGGTTTCTGTGAGGAAAGGAGAACTCTGAGGGGCGTGTCTCCGATGATGACTTTCCTCTCGCATACGAGGTAGAAATGAGTGGAGCCTGAATGGTCTTGATGAGGTCTGTGCTTGTCGGGCAGGCAGCAAGAAGGAGCGTCAAGGCGGTGAAGTCCTCACATCCATGCTTCAGGCGCTGCAGAGCATCGCAGAGACTCTGCCTGCAGACAGACTTCTGGTGAGTTTCAGGTGGTTGCAATGAAATGAAGCTATCCTGGTCTTCACTCTGTGTCCGGGCTCCTCAGGTTCTGCTGGAGGCCACTGTGAAGAACATCCCTCCCAGAGTTCTTGGCTCCACCTCCTTTCAAGTTGGGAAGATGGACGTTTTGAATGTCAGTCTTTCCTGCCCATCTGCTTGTCAGTCTCACAGAGGGAGGGTTGGTAAATTCTGTTTTCCTCTTCAGGGCACGCCGGCATTGTTCCTCATCCTGCTAGTCTTCAACAGCAGCAGGCTTCCCGCCTTCGTGGAGGATGAAAGGTGGGTGTTGCCTCGCCTGCTGATCTGCTGTAATGGGCTAAAAACACTGCACTGGAAAACAACTGATCACAGCCATTGACTGGACTAAGTGACCCCGCCCCCAGGCATTCCAAACAGGAAGTGGCTCCAAGAAGCCAAAATCCTGTTGACTTCTGTAGAGAAATAAACAGCTGTTGCTCATTCTTTTGGTCAGAAGAACCGTTCTAGATCTGATACCGTTTTTCTATCACCTTTTTGAAAATCCTCATTTTTTTGACTTTTTTTCTGTAGTTGAAGTTATAAACGGACCAATCAGATGCCTCCAACTCCTGCAAGTTTAACCCATTTCCACACGTTTGTTGGTGTAATTTGAGCAGCTGATGCAGCGCAATCTGCAAGCTTAGCTGAACCCGCTGCTCAAATTACACCAACAAACGTGTGGAAATGGGTTTTGACGTGGAAAACAAATTCAGAGTTGCATCTCAACACTTGTGCATCGTATTTTTTCTCTGACATGTTCTCATCTATTGTAACATGTTCTTGCATGTTTGCATATGTTCAAACGTTTCTGCATGTCCACACGTGTTTGCAGATTCCTTGTCTGCCTCCAGACTTTGATCACCTGTGGCCTGTCTGGTCCCACCTCCGCTCTGGCGTTTGTAGAGGCTGTGCTGGCGGCCATCAGCCGCAGCGCTTCGTCTCTGCTGATGGAGCAGCAGTGGAGGCTGTGGACCAGCTTGGTCAGCCTGCTGACAGACACCATAACGCAGGTAGGGGGGCTGCAGCTCTTTCTTTTTGTTCCTCACATTCAGAAGCTGTTTCTCTTTTGTTTCAACATGGGACTGAGATGAAAGCCTTTTTACATCTTTGCTTTGACAAGTTTCTGACTTTGTTTCTTATCAGTCCAATGAAGTCAACCAAGGCGACGCTCTGGAGCACAACTTCAGTGCGATCCATTCTTCTCTGATGTTCCCCATCACGCACCTCCTGGACGGAGCCTCGCTCCCTCAGGTTTGGTCTACTGCTTTACCATCATCCAAAGTTTTGTGTAGAGGATTCTGATCATTTTTTTTCTGTTAAGGCGGCCCAAAAGTCCATGCTGTCCTCGTGGTCCAAGCTGTACAAGGTATTCGCACGCTGCTCTGCCTTGGTGGTGACAGCTGAGGAGAACATCTGCTGCGAGGAGCTTTGCTCCAAGATGGCAGCAGCCATCGACAGTGAAGCACTGAAGGTGATCTTCATCGTTCACAGTCTCCAAACTCAGAAATGTATAATCTGCTGATTTGAACGCTGTGATCCAGGTTCCTTCAACATTAAATGCCATGGCCAGCATCCTCCACGTGATGGTGGAGTCTGTGGATTTCTCTCCATATACTTCTCAGTTCCAGCAGAAGCTCAAGTGTAAGAAAGTTTTCTGTAATTTTCCACTATGGAGGCTCATGTGTTTTAACAGTTTCTCCTCGCAGCTCCTCACACGCCAATAAACTGGGTTCGGAAGCAGAGCAAAGCCCTTGGGAACTTGTCCACATTCCAGATTCTGCTGGTGCAGACCCTGCACGCGTACCTGGAGGTGGTGGAGGAGTCTTCTGAAGCCATAGGCTCCACCCTGCTCTCCATCTTATCGGTGCTCTTTACCAACTTGGCCCTCACCAGCGCCATCAAGGTAGCTCTAACCTCCTTGGTCCAACCTCTGGCGCTCTTCTACAAGCAAGCATCCAGTGAAACGTCTAAGTTTACAGCACAGCTCCTGGGGAAGGTGGGCTCTCCGTCAAACCTGACACATTTGACCCTGGAGCCTTTGAGGCAGTAAACATTTCTGTCCTGCAGCTGGAGAAGCTTCTGGGCGACATCTTGGGTTGTCTGCAGACTCACTGCACACTGGCGTACGACAGCGAGCTGCTGGCTCAGCTCACGCCTCTGATGAGTGTGCTGTTTCTTCACAAGAACAAGCACCTGCGCACCGCCATCACACACTTCTGGAATGCCACCTTTGCCAACTCGGTCAGCCTGACTTATCCTGAAGAGATCAGGTGAGCCGTGCAGTTTCAGAGACAGACTTTGCTGAGGAAGCATCTTATCAATGCACTTGTGTTTGCTCCCAAAGGGCTGTCCTGAGCCAGGTGAAGAAGAAGACTCCCATCATCCTTCCTGGCTTTGAGATGCTGACTCTTCCTGAAGAGCTCAGCGAACAGTTTTCAGTGAGTTTCTGTAACTTGCTGGACTTTAGGTCGCTGGCAGCTGCAGCTGTCTTCAGCACTGAACTGTGACTTGTGCATCTCCAGAGCGAGAGTTCTCAGCTGGAGACCAAGCTCAGTGGGATCCCAGTTTCATCTGCAGGGAAGAGAGACTCCATGCTTGGAAAAGCTGCTGAGGACAGGAGCTCCAGGAAATCTAACAAACCAGTTTCTGTAAGTTTCTTGAGAGTTCAAGTGGAGCAGTGGGATTGTCTTTCATATGCTAAGAGACTAGGTTCACAGCGACCTGCGTCCTTAAAACTGGGACTGATGAGGAACCAAAGCCTGAATTTGCTGTAGCACAAGAGGAATTGATGGAGCAGGAGATGTTGAAATAGGTTTCACCCTCATTTGTTTCGGATCTTGTTGAATGGACCAAGCCACATTGAAAAGTCTTGGAGTTCAAATAGCTGATCATTTTGAGTTGCTGTAAGAAGAGTCCGGCTGGTCGTTTGACCGTCATCTATGAAAAAACACCTACGGTACTCTGATCTACACCAACATTTACCCAGCAGACATTTTCCAACTTTTTCAGGATTGCTCTTGCTTCAGATTTTTCTGCGTCAGTTGTAGGTTGTCTCCTTATAGTGTAATGTTAAAGCGAACCAATCCAGATTTATCTGCATTCCTTCCTAGTCCAGCCAAATCTACAGGACTGTCCCAGTTTTCCTAATTATTCAGAGACTTTTCCTTCTTTCTGTAGACAAAGCTGGACTTTGACTCCCCCAGACCTCCAAGCAGGAGTGTTCTTGAAGAAGAGGCGTCCATTGACTTTGTCTTCATACCTCCTGAGACAAAAGAGCGAGTTCTGACTGAGCATCAAAAAGAGATGAAAAGAACCAAAAGGTCAGGTTACTGCCGTTTCTCATATGATGGCTATTTTCTGCTGTTTGACACTGAGCTATTCTGTAACGCAGGGCTGATATTCCCGCCATGTACAACAACCTGGATGCTTCTCTTGACACCACCGTTTTCAGTCAGTACACCCAGAGCCAAGAGGACTGGTAGGTTTTACTAATTGAATTAGAAGAAATCTGTTAGGATTCCTGTTTTGAGAATGCAAGAAAACAATTGTTTTTTCCAGTAGCGACGAAGCAACAGCTGAACAAAATGTCAAAGGTACTGAAGAAACTCCAGACGAGGTAAGGCACCTGCTTTTCATTCTTCCTCTTTTATTTGCACGTCTGCCGCCTCATTTTGTAAATTTTGTCGGGTTCCTTTTAGATTCCTCCCAAAAATGAAGGAGAAGGCAAAGAAGTTCTGATGAAGGAGCTCCAAGAGCATGACAGAACTGCTAAAACAGAGACGACTAAAAGTCCTCAGGAGATCGTCCAGGACTCTGATGTTTCTGTGGTATTTGATAAGAAGAGTGACGAGGCGACGGAAAATGTGGAGTCTAAGAATGACACAAGTCCCAACACCTCGTCGTCTTCAGATTTGGTGTTGGGGACTCCACAGAAACTCAACAGTCGACGTCAGTCATTTATCACTCTGGAGAAGTACAGTGATGGAAAACCTGCCAGTCCCAGCAATGGCTCGTCATTTACTGGTCCTCAGGAAACCTGCATTAGTCAGAAGGTTTTCTCTGAAGCTTCCCATGTATCCACATGTCTGGAATCACAGGATTCTGACCCGACAGTGAAACTAAGTCCACCAGACCCCGAATCCCCCCGTAGACCTAAGGATTGTAGGGCCAAAGTAGAGCCTGTGCGGCTGATTGAAAGACTGCCGGAAGACCCCGGCGAGGATGCCAGTGTCATTCCTGACATGCAGACTGAAAGAGAGAGTGGGGATTTGATTCCAAAAGAAATGAATACAGAGGAAGAACCGGTGCCAGAAGATTTACTGACCCAGACATCCCCAGAGGAACCTAGAAGGTCTGGACGCCAGAGAATGAGGCCCCAGATTCCTGGAGAGGACCCAGAGGAACGAGAGGCAAAGTTCACAAATTCCAAACGCAGACGTTCTGGAGAAGAAACCAAAAGCGTGCCACCAGAGGCTAAGCAAAGCAGACCAAACACAAGAGCCAAACTGGCTGCTGAGGACAGCAGGAACGGAGATGGGCTTCGGACCAAATCTAGACGATACTCTTCAGAGTTGAGCCAAAGCACCCCCAAAGGTAAGATGAGTAACAGCACTTTTTTTTCTAACTTGTCCTGTCCAACATCAAACAGAAGAGCTGAAGGCCTCTTGTGTTAGACAGATTTTACTGTTACAACAGGGGTTTATGGATCTTCAGACACACAAGGTGTATATTTGAATGAACCCCTTTTTGGGTTTGAGGCTAAACTTTCAATCCAATCCAATCCACTTTATTCATATAGCACATTTCTCAAACAGGCAGTTTCCAAAGTGCTGTACAGTGACCAAAAACCGGACAAAAGATTGTCAAACAAAATAAAAACAAAGTACACCAGTAAAATGGATAAAATAAAAATAAAAACAAGATAAAAAAGATAAAAACAAGGTAAAAACAAGATAAAAGCACAGATAAATACAGATTAAAAAAATACAGATAAAAACACAGAGGACCACACAAATGCTGTGTTAAAAGCTAGAGAGTAAAAATGTGTTTTAGGACGGGATTTAAAACACTCCACAGAGGGCGCTGTTCTGACATGCAATGGCAGAGCGTTCCACAGCTTAGGGCCGACAACAGAGAACGCTCTGTCTCTCTTAGTTTTGAGCCTCCTCATGGGCTCCACAAGCTGGAGCTGACCTCTGACCTCAGAGCACGAGCTGGTTTATAGATCTGAATGAGGTCAGAGATGTATTTTGGAACCAGTCCATGTAAAGCTTTAAAAACAAACAATACAATTTTAAAATGAATCCTAAAATTAACAGGAAGCCAGTGCAAAGACGCAAGAATAGGTGTAATGTGCTCATATTTTCTGGTTCCTGTTAAAAGTCGTGCAGCAGAGTTCTGGACTAACTGCAGTCGGGAAAGAGCCTTATGGGAGACCCCAGTGTAAAGTGCATTGCAGTAGTCCAGTCGTGAAGAGATAAAAACTTTATTTAAACTTTATTTAGATTGATTATGTTTGTAGACATTTTTGCTGGACCAGATGGTAAAAAAGGAGAGAAGAGAGTGGGATGTTAGAAATGGGCAGAAGGATCCAAAAAGGGCAGAAAAAGGGGTTAAGAAATCTGGTGGATGATTACAGAAGGGGGGGGGGTAGAATCACAAAGCAAAATATGCAGGAGGAATATCATCATTACTGTCAGTTAGTCAAAAGGGGTGGGGCCTGTCTACACAAACCAACACATGTAAAGCATTTCATTCTGTCACACATACTAATGTGCAAAGGTGAGCTGACACCTGTGCTTGTCACCCTAATAAACAACCGTCCTCCAAACATCTGCCCCCCCCACCCCACCCCACCCCACCCCCCCAAGCCAACCCTCCACAGGTTTTCTGGCATTTTTAGACTAATCCTTACTGGTTTTTGTGGATGTTTTCTTAGGAAAACCAGACCGTAACAAGAAAAGGATGAGTGAGCCGAAGTGGAGCCGAACTGAGAATAACTCTCAATCAAAAAAAGTCTCACTCCTCTCCAATCCACATGCTGAAATGAGCGAGGGAAGTCCTGACCAAACTATCGCAAAACTAAATGGAGGAAATAATTTGCCAGCAATGGACTCGCCGACCACAACTGCTGCTCCTCAGAACAGTGGGCCACAGGTTATGAAGCTGGAAGAAAAGGATGCAAAATTAGAGCCTGCTGAAACCTCGGAGATGAAAGCGTCTTCATCTGACATTGCTGACCATTCCCAAGAAGAGGGCTCTAAGATTTGTTCACCACCAAAAGAGCCCCAGAATGAAATGGCACACCAGATACAGAGTGAGAACATGATCAAAGGAATGGAAGGTTCTGAGGACATCCTCAGTCAGGACGACTCTCCAGTCACTCCTTCATCTTCTGATAGTCGGCCGGTTACACCTTCATCTTCTGATAGTCATCCGGTTACACCTTCATCTTCTGATAGTCATCCGGTTACACCTTCATCTTCTGATAGTCATCCGGTTACACCTTCATCTTCTGATAGTCATCCGGTTACACCTTCATCTTCTGATAGTCATCCGGTTACACCTTCATCTTCTGATAGTCAGCCAAAACCTGAAAGGAAATCCAGAAGAGGTAATGCATTGTCTGACACAGAAAGGTCACAAGATAAAGGTCAAATGGAGTCTGCTGGGCCATGGAGAAGGTCTCAGACAGTCTCAGTCAGAGAACTAGAGGCTGAAACCACAGGTGGCCGAACAAGAAGAAAAAAAATTCAAGAAGATCCTTTAAAATGTAGTCCCAAATCTACCCCAGAAAGTTCTCAGTCTTTAGATCTTTCTGGAACAGAGTTTTCTCAGGAAGGTGGCAGAGATTTGAGAAGATCCTCCCTAAAAATAGGTGTTACTTTGGAGTCCCAAAAATCTGCCACCTCTGAGACTCCGATGAAGTCACCAGTCCCCAAAAGGAGAGGGAGGAAACCTCGAGGGTCTCCGTCTTGTGCCGTGGAATGCAAGGAGGGCAGTGGTGAGGTAGAAATGACCCAGAGTCTAGAAGGAAGAACACAAGTTGCGGAGGCACCAGAAACCCAAGATCTACAGGAACTTCAAAGAGAGGAAGAGTCTTCAACACAGACGGACACTTCTGAGATTTCACATTCAGCTGCTGGTGATGAGAGGAAAGAGGATGGCATGGTGCAGAGCTCTGAGCCTGAAGAGCAGAACACCCTGGAGTCTGCTGGGCTTGCTACTCATCTGATCCAGGACTCATACATATGTGCTGCTGATAGTGTGGTGCCCCCCCAAGAGACAGGGGAGAAGCTGAATGTCTCAGACTCATCACAGATGGAAAAGGAAGTGTCTGAAGGCAGCGAGGCGCAGCCAGAAAAAACATCAATGGTGTCAAACGCAGATCCCCAAGATCCTTCGACTGCCCCAAACGAGGAGGGGGTTCAGGGGGAGCATTCACAGGAGCCACTGGCCCCTGTCACAGAGTCTGGTGGGGAGCCTGCCTCAGCTGCTGAAGCAGGGACAGAAAATGGAGTTGCACCTGTGAAGGACAGTAATGAAGGCGGGAATACATCAAAGGAGGATGCAGAGGCTTCACAAGCCTGCGTCTCTAAACAGACAGAATTGGTTTTACTTGACCCCACCGGGGTAGGTCAGGAGTCCCCAATGAGACTCAAGGACAAAGTGACGGGGCCTGACATTGGCCAAAGTCCCAGTGATAGTAATACCAGAGGTACCTGGTCTCCGTCTGCCTCACCTTCCACCAGTATCCTTAAAAAAGCCCAGAAAAGACCTTTGGAAGTAGAGACGAGTTCACCTCTTGTGAAGGTAAGTGTGAAAATGTTCCTTCGATCCCTCACTTCTGAACCTTGTGGTGGTAACCATCCACGCTTTGTCACTTTGCAGTCCAGGCGAGTGTCTTTTGCTAATCCAATCCAGCAGCAGGAGACCGCTGATGATATTGATCGCCGCAGTCCGGCTGTTGGCACCAACTCCCCCAGAAGGTCCAAAAGCAACACCATCCAACAGCCAAAGGTAAGGTCCATCTAAGTGTGAGTGGGGGGGACTTACCTGTCCTGAAGTCAGACAAACTCTGAGTGTCTTCTTGTTCCAGCTTGTGACAACTCCAACAAAAGGCTTACAGGTCCGGAGTCCTAGAAATCTGCACAGTCCAGGGTACAAGAGCTCCAAGAAGTGTCTGGTATGTTCCATCTTCTGTGAAGCTAACAGAAAAGACTTGTTTGAGGCACACTCACACCAAATAACCTGTACAATTCCAAGTTAGTTTGAGCAGAGGTGTATGGATGTGTCATGTGTTGATTCTCCGTAGTTCTGAAGTCACTTCCATAGCCATTTGTGTACAGTGTAAACCAAACTGTAAAGAACGTAATGCAAAATATCAAATTAGGCTGTAAAAAACGGCTTCATTGATGAAAAGATGTACTAGATTATAAGGCATCTTAAGCAAAAAAGATGAGATATTTCTAAGTTAATTAAATTCTTTTAATAACACAAATGCTGTTTCGGATGAGTGGAAGATGAAAATAGATGAATAGATGAACTTCAGTTAACATTTTCAGCATTCCAACAGTTCTCGTTTGTACAAACACTTTTCTGTTCATTCCTTGTTCTCAAAGTCCCTAAACCAGGGGTGTCAAACTCATTTTGGTTCGGGGGCCACATTCAACCCGTCTGATCTCAAGTGGGCCGGACCAGTAACGTAAAGGCAAAATAAAGCTTTATTCTTGTTTTTTTACCCAATTGGGAAACATGCCTCAACCAACATGGTAGCCTAATCATTTCTTTCCCTTTAATTTCACTTTAAAAAATATTGCTTTATTCAATTTTAGACAGACTGAATATTTTAAATTTGACACTGAAGCAATCCCTATAATAAATTCAAGAGGGGCTACAGAAAAAATTAAACATCTGCCTAAAATGTAAATGTCCAAACGATGACAAAATTACACTAAATTAAACTTGTAAACATTTGTGAACATAAGAGTTTGGAGTTAACCTCCTTTCTCTAATGAAACTTCACCAGACCGTTAATATCAGGGTTCAGATCCTGTGCAGGAACACATTTACTGTCATTCAAGTGAGCAAAACACAATGAAATAGCCATTATTATTATCATTCATTATTATAAGAATCTTCTCCTGGTTTGTCTGAATTTTGTGGCAACACCTGCTAGGGTTGGGCGATGTCCCCTAAATTGGCCGTTGACGATGTTTGCTGTCAACCATCGGGATGGACGATGACATCGTGGTGGTGGTGGTGGGGGGGGGGGGGGGGGGATTTTTTTACAACATTTTTCGTTGTTATATAACTGCTATTCGTTATATTGCTTTTTTCATTTTATTTCCCAACTAATGACTCATCCGCGTGATCCAGTATAAACTGAGGGAAGTGACTTCAACAAAAAAAGTAACAAACAAAATGGAAAAGAAGTAGTCCGCTCCTGCACTTAACTAGCGAAGCGGACCGGCGGAGTGCGGACTTACAGCTTTGTGTTTGATGGGAAGGGGGGGGGGTACATGAGCGGTATGTGTGGGAGATTGAAGACTGCGATCCGTCCCGCAGCTCTAGGAGTACGAGCTACCGAACTCAGAACCGGGTCTAGAAGTGTGTGTCTGAGCACAGCTCGGATCGTCAGCAGACACAGCGGTTTGAGCTTCAAAGCAGAAATGTCGCTCAGTCCTTAGAAAACATTCAAACAATGACGTGGATTTGTGTTTCCAGTCGTGTCCCGACTAAATAAAGGCTGATGTTATTCCCAGGATGCAGCGCCACCCAAAGCTAATGTTGTTAGCCCATGTTAGCATAGCAGTATGCTAACATGGGCTAACAACAGCGCTCAGAAAAAGCGCTGACAACACGGATTAAGATTCAAATGATGAGCGAACAGGTGTTTCATATTAACCGTAACATTGTTAAAAGCACGTTTTGAAGATCATCTCGTATTTTACCGAGCTGACATGTCAATGAATATACCCGCTCGGCGCTGTCGTTTTGTATTTAATTGTTACATTCAATAAAGTTTGAAAAAAAAAGCCGCTCGGTGGAATTTATATCCTTCCGGTTTTTATTCCGACGGAAAGTGTGACCTTAGTGAACGTTTTTATATTCTGAAAGCATTTTTCTGGGCCCATGTACACGGTTGGATTCTAATCCGACCATTGATCCTATCAAGATATTTTGTTCATGTAACCGCGGCTTATGGGGTCCACTCGCAACGTGGTGGGGGCGTGGCATCATGATGGTGGTCTCTCCATCGGGATGTCAGTCACCCATCACGATGGACGATGATATCGTCCATTGGCACAACCCTAACACCTGCCTTCTTCCTGACCTTTAATGGAGCGCCATCAGTGACCAAAATTACTTAATGTGACCATTTCACTTCAACATTGTCCAGCACAGTAACTAGAGAGCTGACTATGTCATCAGTTGATGTTGTGTCCATCAACTCCAGAAACTCCACGTGACGGTCTCTTCATCACCTCTAATAAATATTCACAGCTGTACATATCTGTGATATTGGTGCTTTCATCAATAGTGACTGAAAATACAATAAATGACTGGATTCCTTCATATGGCTGCCCATGTTTCCTCAGAGATGTTGGATATGGAGTCGTAATTCTTGACGGACTCATGTTTAAGGTCGACTGCTTTTTGGGAACAAGACTTCTGCAGCCTTCAGCATTTTTCAATAAGTTCACCATCAGAAAATGGTTTGGATGTTTGCAATAAGGTAGCTAGCTTTCACTGCTCCATCACTGACGTCATGGCTGCAGTAAATCCAGATGGTTATTTATCGGTCCAGCCAATAGTTAATAAATCTTTTTTTTCTCTTAACTGCAAATGGTGAAACTTTTTTTTATCTCATAGTGGTGCTGAATGTTATATTCTTGGAGAACCTGTTAATGACATACCAAGCATGCAGGTTTGCATTCAGCTCCATGAACAAATAAAACGCTTTCCATTTCCCTGGAAAGCTCAGAACTGCACTTCAACCGTTTTTTTCTTTTTGACAACATTTTGGTCTTTATTGTGTCACCACTGATCATTCTAATAGCAACAAAACAATGGTTAGGCTCAAAGGGGACCAAACCGAACCAAACTATTGCCTACCCAGACACATAGCTGTTAGGTTTCGTTTTTGGCACATGCGGAGTTATGTTGTTTCACCCGTTTTGCTTTTCCTTTGCTCCCCCCCTAGTGGTGGAATTGCGCATTTCGGTTATTTCTTTAAAAAATCATAACTCGCCACAGGGATGGACTAGAAACTTGCTTTCTTTTTTAAACATAGTTATGATTTTTACCTTTCATGTGTGGGCCGGACTTAACCACCTGGCGGGCCGGATATGGCCCGCGGGCCGTATGTTTGACACCCCTGCCCTAAACTCTTCATCTTCGGTGTCTGGGTTAGGGTTAGGGTTCTCTACATTAAATTGCTAGAAATATCCCAAGACGTCAATGTTTTTTTTTTTTTTTTTTTACGTCAACTTAAACATGAAGCCAGGAGTCGTTTCATCGACAAAATCCTTTCAATGAGATGAGCTGCTGAAATGAGGAAATCTTCCTGCTGTTCAGTACAGCGACAGGTCTCTGCTCCTGACGTCTGCAGCGGTGGAGCTGAATGTTTACGGCAGCCTGGACCGCATCAGCATCAGACCATTGGATTGGAGTTTCTCTGAGCTCACACCTTCTAAACTTCTTTGTTAAAAGCTTCACTTAAGACTCCACAAGACATTAGCATCTACAGTCTTAGTACCTGTTTTATAGGGCTGGGAATCACTGGGTACCTTACGATACGATTTGCGATACTTTGCTCACGATAACGATACTATCACGATATGGCGATAATGTGATAATCGATATATCTCGTCTCTAACAACTCACGATATATCAAACTTTAAGAAAGAAGAACTTTTAAAAACAGCTTTTTGGAAAATATTTCCCCATTTATTTTTTTATTTTTTTAAACACCATGATAATGAACAACTTGTGTCCTATTTGGTGTAATGAATAACAGACTTTTGTGTAACGTTGCTGAAATCAGTAATACTCTGTCTTTGACAAACAATGACAGTTTTCATTTGGAAATATCTGTAAAATTCAGTTTAAACAATAGTGAACATGAACAGCAGTGTCATTATTTAGTACAAAACTGCTGTAAAAAGGATAAAAAATGAATGAGTCAAGTAGCTGCCAGACACATTGGTATTAACTTTTGAAAAACAAAACCATAGCCATCGCTTAATTGAAAAAATAGCTGTAAATCAGATATTAATTCTGTGAACAAATTATAGTGTCTTTGTTAAAAAATAAATGACACCATTTAGTGCAAATGTGGTGTAAACAAAAATATAATTCTCACAGAAAAATAAAAATCAAGTATCAAGGAACTTTCCTTTAAGTTATTTAAGACATAAACTGCTTTCAAAATAAATAACCAGGGATAAAATACATAAAGAACTTGAAGTGCATCTAAAAGTTAACGTCTTTGTGAACAACACGTTTGGGTAAAGCTGCATGTGATGTATGTTTATGTTCATGTTTTTCTGGAGAACCACAGACTTTTTAGCGTCAGAGGAGAAGGGGGGTCAGAGGGCAGGGATGTCTCTCTTTCTTCCGTTTCCATCTCAGCCGTAGCTCTGGTCTGGCCGTACAGTGCAGGGATCCTTTTTTCAGTATTTCCGAGAGGGAATGTCAAAGCGTGGCTCTACTGCATTCAATAAAAACCCAAATCCCTCGTTCTCCACCGCGCTGCAGGGACCGTTTTCCGTTTGTTATTATCGCTGCTCTGTCTCTCTCAGAAGACGGCGGTAGCTTCGTATGGAAAAAGGTATCCGCGTCGGTCTGTGTCGGCTTCAGGCAGCAGCAGCCACGGCTTTCTCACACAACTCCGTGTTATGCAGCGTCAATGCTGCTGGCGCGTCTTTTAACTTGCTGCCGTCGTCTCTCATTGTTTTCCCGCTCCGCCATCTTTGTTTGAATGTGTGTTCTTCTTCGTCCGCCCACAACAGCCAATCTCGCAACGAGCGCCCCCTATTGACCCTCCAAGGAATTGTCTTACCAAAGGATGGTTAATATAACGTTTTACAGGGTTTTTAAACGTAAATAAAAGGTCGATATTTGATGAAGACGTATCGATAATCGATCGCGGGACTAAATATCGCGATATATCACCATATCGATATTTTGGCACACCCCTACCTGTTTGTACCACATCTGTAGGAGAAATGTCTCCCGCTGACTTTTCCAGATTTCGGAAATGAGTCAGGAACCTGGAGCTGTGTCCAAAGACTGCATCTATCCCGCCCTGGTGGGCTGCTCTGCTCCTGTGGAGGCGGTGCTGTCCCAGATATCCGCCACCATGTGGTGAGTTTTCTGTTCCTCACAGAGATCCTCAGGAAGCATTTTTTTGTGACTCAGTGCTGTTGTTGACTTTGGCCTCAGGTTTCGAGGGTTCGGACAGCTTGTTCGTGCAAGAAACATCAAAACTGTCGGTGACCTCAGCGCTCTGACACCTGGCGAGATCAAGACCCTTCCTATCCGTTCCCCGAAGATGTCCAATGTCAAGAAGGCCCTTAAGATCTTTGAGCAACAGGTGAGCACAAAGTCCACACAAAGAAGGCCCTGCTTCAGTGAGGAGGTGTAACCTGAGCTGTGGCTCCACAGCGGAGAGGACGGGGAGGAGTCGAGCTGAAGAGCTTTGATGAAACGGAGATGATGACCTCTGAGCTGGAGGAGCCCAGCGCCCCTCAAGACCCAGACGAAGAGGAGAAGACCTCCGGACAGCTTGGTGTGTGAATAGAAACAGAGAGATTATGATGTTGCTGCTTTTTTTGAGGGGTGGGGCCTTGTTTTGTCCTCAAACCCACCTAAGCTTCAGGTTTCAGAAAGTGTGAGGCACTTTCTTTCTTTGAGGTGAGCGGGATAAGCTTTCAGAACGAACTGCTGTTACTCCTCTGAAGGCATCACCTTCATCACCTTCATCACCTTCATCTCCCTCATCACCTTCATCACCTTCATCACCCTCATCACCCTCATCACCTTCATCACCTTCATCACCTTTATCACCTTCATCACCCTCATCACCTTCATCACCTTCATCACCTTCATCTCCTTTATCTCCTTCATCTCCTTCATCACCCTCATCTCCTTCATCACCCTCATCTCCTTCATCACCTTCATCACCTTCATCTCCTTTATCTCCTTTATCTCTATCACCTTTATCACCCTCATCACCTTCATCACCTTCATCACCTTTATCACCTTTATCACCTTTATCACCTTTATCACCTTTATCACCTTTATCACCTTTATCACCTTCATCTCCTTCATCACCCTCATCTCCTTCATCACCTTCATCACCTTCATCACCTTCATCTCCTTTATCTCCTTTATCTCTATCACCTTCATCTCCTTCATCACCCTCATCACCTTCATCACCCTCATCACCTTCATCACCCTCATCACCCTCATCACCCTCATCTCCTTCATCACCCTCATCTCCCTCATCTCCCTCATCTCCCTCATCACCCTCATCTGCTTCATCACCATCTCCCTCATCTCCCTCATCTCCCTCATCTCCCTCATCTCCTTCATCTCTTCACCCGTACACTTCCTTTCTCCCCTCCTCTGCAAGTGTTCTTTCTTTGTTTGTAGTAGACAGAGGTGTGGAAGCGTCGACCTGCCTCATGGTGATTATGGTGATGTGCTTTGGCATCACCGCAATTCAGGACAGAAAGGCGGATGCCCCCCCTGCTTCTCCTGTGTCTTTGAATGGCTGTAGAGATGAGCTGCTGTTCAATGTCTAAAGGGCAGATTTCTTCTCCCAGTGGCTCTGAAGGGACAGAAGGGGTGGGGTGCAGGCGTTCTGCTCGGTGTGACCTTTGTTTCCTGTTGTCTGCAGCCGCAGAGCCGCTGGTCCAGCTGCTGTCCTCAGACGTTCCCCCTGAGTTGGACACCATGGCGCTGGAGGGGGACCAGAGTCCTGCACAGGAGCTGCATCCTAGCGGGTTGCTGGGGGAGCTGGAGGCCCTGAGCTCCAGGATGACGCCGATGGAGCTGAGCAGCCTCTCGCCGCAGCAGCTGGTGGACATTCACGCTCACCTGGGAGGCATGATGAGCCGCGTGGTGGCGGAGATGCAGACCCGCCTCCAAAAACTGTGATGCTGCTGTGCCGAGGGAGCAGGATTTGGGGTTTTAGATCTTCATGAACGCCGGCTTTGTTCAGGGTTGAGCTTTGGTCAGATCATCTTCTCTCCAGTGGGGTTTGTCCACAAACATTTTACCGTTTTCTTACTGTCATCCATGAAGACTCCACTCCATCCAGCTTTTATTTCTGCTGTTGTATATTTTATTTTCTAGTTTCTTAGCTTTTAACTCAATTTTACTCCATAATTTTTATCTCAATAAATAGTTTACTTGTGGATTTTAAATACTTAAATAAACGGGGGAGCTGATGGACAGTTTTTCTCCTCCAACTAAAGTGTCTTTGAAGTTTCCTCAGTTCTTCAAATCCTCTTCTGGATCTTCTCTACCTTTTTTGTTTTCAGCTTTTTTAAACAAAACAACATGAAAACTTAAGCTCCTGCAACATCGTTTACATGTATAAAAAAGGATTTGGTTCCTCACAAATCCAACGAATAACATGGAGAAAATGAGAAGCTGTGTGCTATGCATCCTCCTGCACCACAAACATGTTATGAACAGATACATCAATCCTCACTGATAACAGAAATCCGTCATTCAATCCTTTTCAGCACATTTCCTGCCAGAGAAAAGCAAACTCGTGTTGAAGTCTTCACCAAAAACCTCTGTCCACTTTTCATTTGAAAGATGACAAATAATCTTTCATATTTGTAAAATAACATTTAAAAAAGTCAACTGATATTAAAAGAAGATACTGGTTACGTCAGGGATTATCTGAAATGAACACACGCCATGGAGGCCTGAACCGTTCTCCGCGTCGGACGGTTGCTTCCGTGAAGTCAAATATTGATACTGAGCAGTTACTTTACAGAACTTTAATTCACTTTCATGTGATTTGGGTTAGCCATGTTGCTAATGTTATGTATTCAAGTTTAGTGTCATAGATTTTTTTTTTAACCCTTGTGCTATCCACGTTAACATTGGGAGTGGGGTCATCTAGACCCACTAGACCAGAGGTGGGCACTGAGGGCCGCATTCCTGCATGTTTTCCAGCATACCCTGCTCTGGCATGTTCTAATTGGCTGGACACACCTGAACCAGGTAATCAGCCATGACTGGGGCAACATTATTGGCTGGACACACCTGAACCAGGGAATCAGCCATGAGTAGAGCAAGACTATCTAGAAATCATGCAGACACACCGGCCCTCGAGGCCTGGAATTGCCCACCCCTGCACTAGACAGTGGGGTCATCTAGACCCACTAGACAGAGCTCTGAACCTTTGTTCTTCAATGATTTGTGATCTTCACTGGTGTCCATGGATTACATGAAATCCTCTCCACCTTTATCCACCTTTGTCATGGTAGGAGAACACCTCAATGGAAGGGGGGGGGGGGGGTCATAGGATAGAACAAGGGGTAATGTCTATTTTTAACAATAATATAGTGCAGATATAGAAAATGTAGTCATGTTAAATTGGAATTTACTGGGAATTTGGGTATGGATCCGATACCTAGTAAGTACAGGGATAGTATCACCAATATCAATACTTTTTTCTTGAAATATTTGATTATATAACAATTTTGGGAAAACCTAATTTTGTTAAGTGTACGATAAAACATTACAGACTTTCGGCAAATAAAAATGATTGACAATTTCAACTGAACAAACATCAAATATAGAACATTTATAATTAGGAAACAGTAAACAGTGCAAAGTTGTTTTTTTAAACTTCTACAATGTAATACAAAAACAGCTGTACTAACATATTTTGAAAATGAAGGCCGTAATAAAATAAAGTCACTAGTAAACAAAACCAGCATTATAATAAAGTGCAGTGAAAGCCTCAGGAGTTGTCACACACCAAGGTGTGTAAAATGTGTTCTCTGCATTTGACTGCTGTAGGAGCTGTGTGCTGCAGACAGCTACATTTGGAAACCATTTGGTGTTTTAAATAAATTTAAACAACAGAAAACTCTGCCTTTGCGTGCACATATGTGGCTCTACATTCGTGACCAAACGTTTTGAGAATGACAAATATTGGAAGTTGGAAAACTTGCTGCTTAAGTTTTTTAAAATAGCAATCTACATAAACTCCAGAATGTTCGGAAGAGTGATCAGAGGAATTGCATAGTCCTTTGTCATGACAATTAAAAACGTTCCACTGCATGTCATTGCTGTCATTAAAGGACCTGCTGAGATCGTTTCAGTCAACGTCTTCCATTGAGGTGTTCTCCTACCATGACAAAGGTGGATAAAGGTGGAGAGGATTTCATGTAATCCATGGACACCAGTGAAGATCACAGAAAATAGAAAAAAAAAAGGTTCAGAGCTCTGTCTAGTGCAGGGGTGTCAAACTCATTTTGGTTCGGGGGCCACATTCAGCCCGTCTGATCTCAAGGGGGCCGGACCAGTAATGTAAAAGCAAAATAACAGCTTTGTTTTAGTTTTTTTACTCAGTTGGAAAAAATGCCTCAACAAACATAGTAGCCTGATCACTTGGGGCCAATGGATCTCAAATAAAATCAATTTCACTTCAAAAAAAGTTGGTCTATTCAATTTTATACACACAAAATATTTGACATCTGACACTGAAGCAATCCCAATAGGGGCTATAGAAAAATAAGAAACTCCCTGCCTTAAATGTAAATGTCCAAACCATTAAAAAGTAAACTAAATTAAACCTGCCAACGTTTGTGAACATAAGAATTTGGAGTTAACCTCCTTTCTGTCCTTAAACTTCACCCGACCCTCAATATCAGGATTCAGATCCTGAGCAGAAACACATTTACTGTCATTCAAGTGTGCAAAACACAATGAAATGTCTAAGAATCTTTTCCTGGTTTCTACCTAAATTTTGTGGCAACGTCTGCCTTCTTCCTGACCTTTGATGGGACGCCATCAGTAACCAGACTGACATCACGTGACGAGTTCACTCCAACATCGTCTGGCGCTGTAACTAGAGAGCTGACTATGTCATCAGCTGTTGTTGTGTCCATCAACTCAAGAAACTCAGCTGTGACGGTCTCTTTAACATCTCTAATAAATATGCACAGTTGTATACATATATGTGATGTTGGTGCTTTCATCAATAGCAACCGAAAATACAATAAATGACTGGATTCCTTCATTTGGCGTCCAAGTTTCCTCTGAGATGTTGGATCTGGAATGGTAATCCTTGACAGACTCATGTTGGCAAAGGTCGACTGCTGTTTGGGACACAAGTTCACCTCTGAAGAGGGTTTGGATGTTTGCACCAACGTGTTTACAATAAAGTAGCTGTCACTGCTCCATCATGTCAATGCTTCAGTGAATGCAAATGGTTGTTTTTTCCGTCCAGCTAATAGTTGGTAATTCTTCTCTTTTCTTAGCTGCAAATGGTGAAACTTGGTGGTGAGTCTCTTAGTGGTGCATAATGTTATATTCTTTGAGCACTGCAACCTGTTGATGACATACCAAGCATGGGTGTTTTGCATTCAGCTGCATGAACAAATTCAACTCCATTTTTCCTGGAAAGCTCTTCACTCCACTTTTTGAAAACATTTTGGTCACTAGGGTGTCTCTACTGATCATCCATATAGCAAGATAACAGTGGTAAAGCTCATAGGGAACCAAAGTAAATCTTAGCCGATGCAGAGCTGTTAGGTTCTGCCTTTGGCACATGCAGATATGCTATTTCACCTGTTTTGCTTTTTCTTTGCTCCCCCTAGTGGCAGAATTGTGCATTTAGGTTATTTCTTCAAAAAATCATAACTCGTCACAGGAATGGACTAGAAACTTGCTTTCTTTTTTAAACATCCTTATGATTTTTACTCTTCATCTATGGGCCGTATGTTTGACACCCCTAGTGGGTCTAGATGACCCCACTCCCAATGTTATTGGCCAAGGATAGCACAAGGGTTCTAAGGAGGGTGATGCTTGAAATCATTGTTTTCCATTGGTTACCATGGTGACCTGCAAAGAAACGTGTGCAACCATCATGGCGTTGCATAAAAATAGCTTCACGTGCGTGGATAATGCAGCAACTGAGATTGCACCTAAATCAACAATTGATAGGATCATCAAGAACTTTAAGGAAAGAGGTTCAATTCTTGTTAAGAAGGCTTCAGGGCGTCCAAGAAAGTCCAGCAAGTGCCAGGATGGTCTCCTAAAGAGGATTTGGGATGGGACGTCCACCAGTGCATAGCTGCTCAGGAACGGCAGCAGGTAGGCATGAGCACATCTGCATTACAGTGAGACTTCTGGAAGATGGCCTGGTGTGAGGAAGGGCAGCAAAGACGCCACTTCTCCCCCAAAAAAACCATCAGGGACAGATTGATCTTCTAAAAGTCTGGCGAAAGGACTCCTGAGGACTGGGGCGAAGTCCTATTCTCCCATGATGTCTCTTTCTGATTGTTTGGGGCATCTGGAAAAAGGCTTGTCCAGCGAAGAAAAGGTGAGCGCCACCATCAGTCCTGTGTCACGCCAACAGTAAAGCATCCTGAGACCATTCATAGACCATTCATGTGTGGGGTTGCTTCTCATCAAGGGAGGGGGTTCACTCACTATTTAGCCCAAAAACACCGCCATGAGTACAGAATTGTACCAAACACCCTCCAACAGCAGCTTCTTCCAACAATCCAACAACAGTTTGGTGACCAACAATGCATCTTCCAGAACCATGGAGCACCGGGCCATAGAGCTAAAGTGAGTTGACATTTTGGGTCCATGGTCTGGAAACTCCTCAGATCTGAATCCCATTGAGAACTTGTGGTCAATCCTCCAGAAGCAGATGGACATCCAAAAACCCACTAATTCTGAAGAACTCCATGAAGTGTTTCTGAAAGAACAGGTTGCTGTCAGTCAGGATTTGGTCCAGAAGTTGATTGACAGCATGTCCAGTCAGACTGCAGAGGTCCTGAAAAAGAAGGACTAACACTGCAAACACTGACTCTTTGCATAAATGTCATGTGATTGTAGATAAAAACCTTTAAATGAAAGGCTTGGAATTCTATGTCAGTGCATCACTGAAACAAAAATCTAAAGGTAGTTTAGCAGTTAACTTTGTGAAAACTAATTTTTGTGTAATTCTCTAAACTTTACACCACGACCTGTCTATATATTTATTTCTTGGGAGTTTATGTTGAATGAATAGCAGGGTATTTTAACTACATTGTCAGGAGACTCTGGACTACAAATATGGCTACCTGAGGACTTCCCGTTGCCCAGGTGAAAAACTGATTAATGCGAGGAAAAGGGGGGGTGAAGGAGAGAGACACGAGGTCTGACAGCCGCAGTAGACGTACTGCAAAGGATTACCGTGACGTCGGAGAGATGGACGATACGGAGATTTTATTTCTGCAATCAGGTGAGACCTCCACATGCATGGAATGACTGAAAACCCCATCAACGGTGGACAGAGCCGGTAAGCCGCGTATGTTCATCATCTACGGACGGAACTCCGACATCCCACAACTTGATTGCTTTCATATGGAGGGAGGACGCCAAGGAGAGGCGGTGATTGTCATGGAACTATGAACTAATATAAATAGACTTTGGTGTATCGGGTGAAGAACTGGGGAAGCTCTTGTGGGAAAAAACTTGGTATATTGTTTGCTTGTGTTGTAATACTTGGATAAATTGAATAGTGTTACAAAGTTAAGCTGGAACTTCCTGTTTTGGTTTTATGTGTGTTATGGTTTTAATTAGCACGGACGACAGGGACACTATGACAGGCCATTTTAACATTTAAAAGCTAGACTGTATGTGTGTTGCAGATATCTGTATTTCAGTTTTGCCTGGGCAAAAAGAACATTTCAGATATCCGCAACTACATTCTTCCTATCCATAATTGTAATTTCCTCAAAGGTATTTTTCCTAGGACAAATGACATCACTTTCACCATTCATTTGTATGGGGTTTATAATTACAGATATCTACAAATTCAGTTGCAGATATCCACTTCATGAATTACGGATATCTGTAACTGAATTGTAGATATCTGTAATTCCAGTTTGAGATATCTACAATTTAATTCTGACTAGTCAAAACTCCAGTTCAAGATATCTTGAATTCAAGTCAATTCAAGATATCTACACGTTCCTTTACAGATATCTTCAATTAAGTTTTGACTAGGCGAAATTACTTGTAGATATCTGTAACTGGAATTATGACTAGTCAAAATGACGTTGTAGATATCTCAAACTGGAGTTAGGGATAGCCGTAATTTAATTGTAGATATCTACAATCAAGTTATAGATATCTTGAAATGAAATTAATTAGAGATAGATAGATAGATAGAAGAAATAAAAAAAACGTAACTTCACTCGATGTGAAGTAGAAGTTATCGTCGGCGAGGTGGAAAAGACAAGAAAAATGTTGTTTGGAGGGCACAGTGTGGGCATTACTAATGCCGAAAAGGCGAACATCAAAGTCGAGGCAGAAAAACGTCTAGCGCTGCTTCGCAGAGTGTCTGCCACGGGTGGGGGAGAGGGGACACCGGAGCTGCGGCAATTATTGGGGAATCCCTTTTACTTGACTGAGGTGCGGGGGGGGGGGCACGACGCACCTGATGCACCGGGTGACAGCAAGTCTTCTTGCTGTCTAAAGATGCGTTCACTCCCAATTCTTCCATTTGCCACATCTTCTAAGATCCAAGATCAGCCATTGTGGTCATTACGCATTGTGATGGGGCATTTTATTTCCATCCATTTAACTGCATCTGACAAGCTACAGATGTGGGTAATAATCCACGTGGAAATGGGAAATTGTTCATCAAATGTCATTTCTTGTTGCTTTCTGAATGGTTGAGACATACGCCATACATTGTTTTATCAAAAAGAAAACAAACTAAAGGCATATGCATGAATACCATAATTCTGTAGCTTATGAAGAAATGTTTTACTATGAAAACAACTTTCCCCAGTGGACAATTAATACATCTGTCTGTCTGTCTGTCTGTCTGTCTGTCTGTCTGTCTGTCTGTCTGTCTGATTCGCATGCATCTGGCGGCGCGTGCACACGCAGCGGCTCTATCGACTTTATTGTTTTTAAAAGAATGTATTTTTAAGTCGTTTATTTATTATTTTATATGCTGCTTGCACTGTGGGGTGAGAGGAAAGCAATTTCATCTGTGCTGAATGTCTTACGGATGCAGCATATTTGACAATAAAGCTGACTTTGACTTTGACTTTGACTATATCTGCTCCTCCAGACGGACACATTGACGAGAATATCAGTTTAGTACATTATTTCGTTCTGTTAACTATATTATTTATGAGGATAATTTGCATAACATGCCAATATTGCAGAACATATTTCACTTTTCTTTTTGCAAATATGTGTTCATTTTGAATTTCTGTTGTAATTTTCATTTTCTGGGGCCTCATTTCTAAACGTTGCGTACGCACAAAAGAAGGCGTACGCCACTCTCTACGCAATAGTTGAGATTTATAAAAAGCAAACTTGAGGGGAAAATGTGCGGTCCTTCATCAAGCTCTGATCCAGGCGTACGCACAAAAACGGGTGAAATGAGAAACGGCGACACCGTCTGCAGATGGAAGAAACACGTGAAAGTGACAATGACAATACTGCCTCATGAATAACATGAAGACTTCACAAAGCAAGTCTCACAATAACAGCTACATGAACACCCGTTTGATCGATCAGCAGTGAAACAAACAAAAACAATCAAATGAAAATTACAACAGAAATTCAAATGAACACATATTTGCAAAAAGAAAAGTGAAATATGTTCTGCAATATTGGCATGTTATGCAAATTATCCTCATAAACAATATAGATAACAGAACGAAATAATGCACAAAACTGATGTTCTCCTCAATGTGTCCGTCTGGAGGAGCAGATATAGTCAAAGTCAAAGTCAAAGTCAGCCTTATTGTCAAATATGTTGCATCCGTAAGACATACAGCACAGATGAGATTGCTTTCCTCTCACCCCACAGTGCAAGCAGCATATAAAATAATAAATAAACCACTTAAAAAATATTTTTTTAAAAACAATAAATCCTTGAAACCCAAAAAGATAAAGCCAAAAGAAAAGCAAAAAAACACTGAATGTAGGGGAGAGGAGCCGCTGCGTGTGAATCAGACAGACAGACAGACAGACAGACAGACAGATGTATTAATTGTCCACTGGGGAAAGTTGTTTTCATAGTAAAACATTTCTTCAAAAGCTACAGAATTATGGTATTCATGCATATGCCTTTAGTTTGTTTTATTCTTGATAAAACAATGTATGGCGTATGTCTCAACCATTCAGAAAGCAACACGAAATTACATTTGCACTGAACAATTTCCCATTTCCACGTGGATTATTACCCACATCTGTAGCTTGTCAGATGCAGTTAAATGGATGGAAATAAAATGCCCCATCACAATGCGTAATGACCACAATGGCTGATCTTGGATCTTAGAAGATGTGGCAAATGGAAGAATTCAACGTGAACGCATCAGGACGAGTGGCTTATGAGCCGGTTCCCACTTCCTCCAGCCGTCCTGTTGGAGCTTTTGGGGGTGTGTCACCCGGTGCATCAGGTGCGTCGTGCCCCCCCCAGTCACCACTCCACGTAAAAGGGATTCCCCAATAATTGCCGCCACTCTCTCATCAAGAGGGGGCAGCTCCGGTGTCCCCTGTCCCCCACCCGTGGCAGAAAAACGTCTGGAGATGCAGCGCCAGACGTTTTTCTGCCTCGACTTTGATGTACGCACGTCCTATGTTTCATCCGTACGCCACTTCTGACGCAAATCCTACGTTATAAATGAGACCCCTGGGACCTCATTTCTAAAACTTTGCGTAGGATTTGCGTCTGAAGTGGCGTACGGATGAAACATAGGACGTGCGTACGCACAGAAATATTCAGATTTATAAAACCGTGCGCACGCACATCTTACGCATCCTTCCCTTAATAAATCACAATCAATTCTAAATGCTGCGCAGCTTTTGCGGCTTCACGACACGCCCATAGTTGCCCATAAATAGTCCGTGAAACGCCCACAAATGAATATTCATTGATTGCAAAACCATGGCAATCACAGAGAAGAAATCAAAAAAACGTAACTTCACTCAATGTGAAGTAGAAGTTATCGTTGGCGAGGTGGAAAAGAGGAGAAAAATGTTGTTTGGAGGGCACAGTGTGGGCATTACTAATGCCGAAAAGGCACGTGAGTGGCCGAAGTAAAAAAGAAATGGTCGGACATCAAAGTCGAGGAAAAAAAAACGTCTGGCGCTGCATCGCCAGAGTGTGTCTGCCACGGGACCAGTGTGACCAGACTTTTTGCTCCCACCCCTTTCTGGTGACATTTTTGTGATGATTGACAGGTGATGTTGGACCAAAAACAAAAATATATGTCCCACACCAGGTGATCGGTGCAGCGTTGCATCCACCTGGGTGATCTCAAAAATGCTTATTGTGCATCTTGGCTGCATCTATTTGGTGTCACCAACATGAATTTCCATCCATTTTGTTTACTATTTGTTCTGTCATGACAGCGACGGTGCTGTCAGTTTACCTTGTTGTTGCATCTTCAAAAGTGCAGAATAAAATGTGACACTGGAATTTGAAACAGCACATTGTAATTTCTGCATCTATTATTAAAGCTTTTATTAGTAATACAGTGGAAATTAGTAGATTTGTTTAGCATTATGATTTACGGTATGCGCCCCTAAATTTTCTGGTTGTGCCAATAAAATTTTCAGTTGGGGGCCACAGTGCTCCTTGTGAAAAAAGTTAGTCTGGAGCCCTGTATTTAGTACCTTCCTGATGCTGTCCTGTGTCTGTCTTTGTCTAATGAATCCTGTCTGGTCTTTATGTATCAGCAGTGGGAGAATTCTGTCCAATCTCCTTGATATTCAAGATTCAAGATTCAAGATTCTTTATTTGTCACATACAAAGTTATATTTAGCAAATACAACCAGTAGTGAAATGTAAGCCAGGTCCGCTCCGTGGACAGTGCAATAATTAAGTAAAGCAGCACAGGAAATGTACAAAATATATTTCTGTAAAATATACATAATATACATAAGTAAAATAAAGCTATGTAAAGATGAAATAAGAAAAAATGTGTATTGTAGAATTTAATATAGAACGCAAAAATAATGTGCATGAATGTAAACTGTAGACTCAAATAATTAGGATACACGTTTGGAGTTTAAGAGCCTGATGGCCTGGGGGTAGTAACTCCTCCTGAGTCTCTCGGTCTTTGCCATCAGGCTACGGTAGCGTTTACCAGATGGCAGCAAAGTGAAGATATGATTACTGGGGTGGGTGGAGTCTTTGATGATCTTTGCAGCTCTACTTCTGCAGCGTTTGTGGTAGGTGTCCTGCAGAGAGGGGAGAGCAGACCCTGAAATGCGCTCAGCTAAGCGCACAACTCTCTGCAGGACTTTGCAGTCTTGGGTCTTTGCAGTCATATTATAGAAGTGAATAGTTTGTAGTCAATGTTTAAAACACTAACTGGCCGATAGTTATCACAATCCAGTCTGTCCTTCCCTTCTTTGGGGATTATTGAGATTATTGCTTCATTACAAGACAATGGAGTACTTTTCTTCTCCATCACCCAGTTAAATGTTTTTAATAAGGTTGGAATTAGGTGAGTTTCCATTGTTTGATACCATTCTGGACTAAACCCGTCTGCTCCCGTCATTTTTCCTCTTTTTAGTTTTCTGATCGCCAATTGAATTTCTTCACGGGTAATTGCTGTAAGCAATTTTTCATGTTGCTCAACTGTTAGAGTTGGTAAATCTAATTGTTTTCAAAATGCATCTATTTGGTCACTATTATTTAGGTTTGTTTCTGAGTAAAGATTTTTATAATATTCATGAAAACATTGTTGAATTTTCTCCTGGTCCGTTTCAGTTTTGTTACTTGAAGGATTTTTCATTTTATCTAGTGCTCTCTCTGCTTGTTGTTTCTCAGTTTATAAGATAGAAGTTTCAAATTTGCTACTTCATAATATTGTTGTTTCATTAAAACAAGTTTTTTCTGCACAGCCAGTGTATTAATGTCATCTATTTCTTTCTTTACTTTTGTAATTTCGGTCTTATTTTTGGTCTTTACATTTTGGAAATGCTCATGTTGACGTTTTACCAGTTTTTTTTCTAAGTACTTAAGTTTCTGTTGACTAGCTTTTTTCTGGTAGGATGAGATGCTAATTATTTTCCCGCTAATTATTTTCCCTCTAAACTGCTTTTAGAGCATCCCAGCGAGTTCCTGCTGATACCTCACCATTATCATTATGTACTAAGTATTCTTTAATTTCATTGCTAAATTTATCCTTGATATTTGGGTAGTTTAAGATGTTATTATTTAACCCTTGTGCTGTCCTAGGCACTTTACCATTGGGAGTTGGGTCATCTAGACCCCACTAGACAGAGCTCTGAACCTTTTTCCTTCAATGATTTGTGATCTTCACTGGTTTCCATGGATTACATGAAATCCTCTTCACCTTTATCCACCTTTTTCATGGTAGGAATAACACGTCAATGGTAATCTTGACCCCATAGGATAGCACAAGGGTTAATCTCCAAACAGTGGATCTTTTTTTTCCTGCCACGTAGAGACTTACTGTAACTGGGTTATGGTCAGAAATTGCACAAATTCCAATATCACTGTTTTTTACTCTTAGTAGGTCTTTTTTGAACATAAATGTGTAATCTAGACGAGAGTAAGCATTATAAGGATGTGAGTATATTCTCTTTTTGTTGGATTATTTTCCCTCCATACACCAACTATGAGCATTTCCTCCATGAGTTGTCTCATCTTTTTCCCAATCTTTCTAGAGTCACCTTTGCCATTTGAGGAATCGAGTGAGTTATTCAATACAATTATGAATTCTCCGCTGCATATCAAGGTTCCTAGACTTTTTGCCAAAATTAATTAAAAAATATGTCTATGAAAGGACCAGTCGGTACCAGGGGGAGCGTACACATTTAGTAATGTCGTTAGAATACTATTAATTTTTCCTGTTATTATTATGTACCTGCCTTCTTTGTCTTTGTATTCTGATATATGTTCCTAATTCACTACCCCAGCTATCAGGGTGGCCACTCCTCTCCTCCGCCCTGAGCTATGGGAAGAATAACAAACGTGTTTAAAGCCCATTTTATTCAATTTTAGATGCTTAGCGTCTGGGAGATGTGTTTCTTTTAAAAAGACTATTTCTGCTTTATCTTGTTTTAGTTTGGACAATGTTTTCCACCTCTTAACTGGATTATGTAAGCCATTGATATTAAGTGTAACCAGTTTTATGTTTTTGTCATACGTTTTTCACATTTGAATGTCTTGCACGTATATTCCCTGCTCTTCATTTTGAACACTGAACTCTGAACAGAAAGGAAATAATAATAATAATTCTGTACATACTTGTGCCAAACTCCATGCTACTGTGACAAGGAAATTTCCCATTTGTGGGATTAATAAACAAATCTAATCTAATCTAATCTAATAATAAATTTTATTTGTTAAGCACCTTTCAAGGAACCCAAGGTTGCCGTACATAAAAGTGAAAATAAAATAGAAGCAGTAGAATGCATAATAAAATATACATATAAATAGGTCAGAAATAGGAAGTTATGGGGGGAAATAGGCAAGTTGGTAAAGATGGGTTTTCAGTTTTTTGGCGAATTGTGACAGAGAGCCAATGTTTCTAAGGTCCGGAAGTAGAGAGTTCCAGAGCCGGGGAGCAGAGCAGCTGAAAGCTGCTCTGCTCCCCATAGTGACAAGGCGAGCAGTGGGGACATCCAGATGAAGGGAGGAGGAAGATCTGAAGGAACGGGTGGGTGTGGTGGCATGAAAAAGACCTGAAGGATGTGATGGAGCAAGGTTGTGGATGGATTTAAAAAGTCAGGAGAAGTATTTTGTATGTAATCCGGTGTGTGATTGGTAGCCAATGGAGCTGCTGCAGAAGGATGGCTGTGGAATGAGGGCTGAGGGAGGGGCGAAGACGACGGATGCTCCGAAGGTGGAAATAGGCAGACCGGGTGATGTTATTGATGTGTGAAGTGAAAGAGAGGGTGGCGTCAGAGATGACACCCAGACTGTTGACCTGAGAAGAGGGGGAAATGGAGGAATTTTCAAAGGGAATGGAAAAGTTCTGGATGCTGTTTATAACGGATTTGGTGCAGATCAGGAGAAGTTCAGTTTTATCATTGATTAGTTTTAGGAAATTAGTAGTAAACCATGATTTTATTGCAAGAAGGCAGTCAGTGAGGGAAGTGGGAGGAAGAGAGGAATGTGGCTTGGTGGAGATGTAGAACTGAGTATCGTCTGCATAAAAATGGAGTTTGTACAAAACTTAACAGTTGAACATAAATAAAAACATATTTAAGTAACGTTAACTTCCAAGGTAGGGGTCTTAGAAGGCAGTGTCTTAAAGGCAGTGTCCTCATCACTTTGGTTTGGGGGCCCTTTTTTAACAGGGGCTTTAAGTGTGGGAGATTTAGAGGTAAGATCTTAGGCCTGAGTCAGAACCCGACTCGGCCCGAAATTCGGGTCGGGTCGGGGACTGAAATGACAATCATTACGTTCGGGTCGGGCCGGGCTTCTCTCTTGCTGACTTTTTAAATAAATATATGTTTATAAAAATGTATACTAAAATGATGTGTGGATACTAAACTAAGGAATACTTGTTATAAATAAATAATTTGGTTAAAACAGAGAAGGTAATTGCTAAGGGCTGCAGTATTTCTCTCCGTAATTAAGCGAGTTTGCATCAAGATCTCTCTTTCACTCTCTTTGTCTGGCCTCTTAAAGCCCGCGGGCCTGGGTCGAGCTCGGGCTGGATTTTGTAGGCCCGATCTTACCTCTAGGGAGATTGTCCCACCGACAGAACCACGCATAATGTCGATTACTTAGTTATACATCTGATGACCATTAGGTCTCAATATTTTTATTTCAATTAGAAGTAAAAAATAAATAAAAATAAAATGCAGATCTCGGTTCCGGTGACGTCACCCTACCGAATGGCAGCTTAACGCAGTAGCTCTCTCTACTTTATCTTTTTCACCCCGTAAAAACATCAGATTCTTCTAAGAAAAAGTCGGAAAATAGTACAGGAATAGGCGGGGTGAACATGGGGAAAAAAGAAAAGCAGAAAGGCTCGACAGGGGAACGTACAAATGAGGAAAACGCCGCCGCGGCACCACCAACAGAACAACAACAACAAGCTAATGCTATGGCTAACCCGGAGGAAGCGCCCGGTACGGCTTTAGCCACAATACTCGCAGAAATACGCGACTTCCGCCGTGAATTCCAAGACTTCAAGTCAGATCTGGCGAGTATTAATAACAAAATAGCTAAAGCTGAGATCCGAATTGAGAAAGTAGAAGACCGAATACTAAACGTGGAGGAGGTAATGCTAAAGATGCTAAAGATCGTTAGCGAACAAGAAGAGAAACTTATAGACCAGGAAAGTCAGGCCAGGAGAAAGAATTTAAGACTTTACAATGTTCCTGAGGGAGCGGAGGGATCCTCCATGCAGGAATTTGTGGAGAAAACATTAAAAGACTGTTTGAATCTCCCTCAAGACACCAATCTGGGCGTGGAGAGATCACATCGGGCCCTGGGTGTAAAGAGGAGCGGAGCAGAAACTCCCCGCTCGATTCTGATACGGTTTGCCAGCTTCACTACCAAAGAAGAAGTTCTACGCAAAGCCTGGGCAAAAAAGACTGTTCTTTTGGACGGAAGGAGAATATATTTTGACTAGGATTATGCCCCAGCCATTCTACGGAAACGGAAGGACTATGCTGAAGCAAAAAAGGCTTTAAAACTAAAAAACATCAGATTCCAGACGCCATATCCAGCCAAACTGAGGGTCTTCTACCAGGATGGAACTGTGCTCTACTCTACTGCGGAGGAGGCGGCCACAGACATGAGAACCAGAGGCTTCCAGGTCAGCGAAATTGCACCGAGGGAAACCCTGACGGAGCAGCTGTCCCGAACAGCCTGGGAGATGATGGGAACACGGCAGCAGCAGCAGCGAGACACAGAGGAGCATCGAGAGGACATCATCCACAAGAAGCTTCGTGCCTTTAGGAGGCGTTCCCCCACGTCTGCAGAGGATCAGTGAGGACAACAGTCCTCCTGTTAAAGTTTGTGAGTACTTTTCCCCTAACAGCTGAATGTATACAAGAAGAGAGACAATGGAGAAACTAGTATTAAAAACACAATCAGGGGCCCTTATCCCAGGAGGAAGGGTTTTCCCCTGTTGGTAGGACTTGAACACCCGTGTCAGGGTCTGACAGGAATTACCCCAACCTTGGAATCACGTTTTTTACCTTTTCTTTTTTATTGTTACTACTGTTCTTTGTTCTTGTTCATTAAGGGAGTTGACCAATCAGAAAGTTATCTATGTTTTGAAATGTTCCATTTTTTTCCAGAGTGATGACGGCTATTAAAGTTATTTCTTTTAATGTTAATGGACTCACAAATCCTATTAAGCGTAGCAGAGTGCTAAGATGAAGAAAGAGCAATGTCAAGTGGTGTATTTACAAGAAACTCACTTAAATGATGAGGAACATGAAAAAATAAAGAAAATGGGATATACAAATGTGTTTTTCTCCTCATACAAATCTGGCCGTAGGCGAGGCGTGGCAATATTAATATCCAAAAATGTGATATTTGATAAGTCTTTTGAGATTAAAGATAAAGAAGGTAGGTTTGTTTTTGTCCGGGGAATGATAGATGGCAATTTAATTACATTCATGATTTTATACGCACCGCCAGGAAGCGATTTGAGTTTCTTTAAAAAAATTATGAATATAATGGTAACAGAAACCCAAGGTCTATTGATTTGTGGTGGAGACCCAAACATCAGACTAAAACCTGACTTGGATAGTTCTAGTGGGAGAATGCGAGAACCAAATACTCTCTATAAAAAAGTCTCTGCACTCTTGGAGGAGGTGGGTTTAGACATATGGAGAGATCTTTACCCTACAAGGAGAGACTACTCTTATTACTCGGCTCCACACTCAATTTATACCAGAATAGATTATTTCTTAACTTTTGGTAAAGATAAAGATACAATCCATAGATGTGAAATGGGAGCAATAAATATAAGCGATCATGCACCATTATATCTAACTATTCATGTAAATACATGTCCAAAACTATTCTCTTGGAAATTAAATTCATCCTTGCTGAAAGACATAAATATTAAAAAAGAAATAACAAAAGAAATGAACGCTTTTCTTAAAATAAATGATAATGGAGAAGTGTCATTTCCAATTCTATGGGACACATTAAAAGCTGTCCTAAGAGGGAAAATTATATCAATCACCTCCCATAGGAAGAAAATGCGTTGCAGAAAGGCTGAAGAATTACAAAAGAAGTTAACACATCTAGAAAACAAACACAAAAATAACCCTTTAATAAGCACCCTGCAACAATTAAAAGAAGTTAGGAAGGAAATAAATAATTTGAGTACACAAGAGATAGAGAAAAAAATAATGTATTTGAAACAGAAATACTATGAAGGTGGATCCAAATCAATGAAAATTCTAGCATGGAAACTGAAAAAGAAAATTGCTGACAGCACTGTTAACAAAATCAAACATCCAGAAACTGGAAACATCATGACCAAATTAAGTGAGATGCATGGGGCATTTGAAGCGTTTTATAAAAAATTATATTCCAAAGTACCTGGTGGGACTGAGGATGAGATTGATAACTTTCTTAACTCTATAGACCTACCAACTCTGAACGATGAACAAAATGAGAAAATGACAGCAGAGGTCACAGAACTGGAGCTTAAGAAAGCTATTAGTCGTTTGAAAACCAATAAGTCACCGGGCTCTGATGGCTTCACCGCAAAGTGGTACAAGGAATTTAAAGATGAGTTGATCCCTGTAATGCTTCAGACATTTAACTGGGTGTTAAAGAAATCCCAAATACCACCAAGTTGGAATGAGGCCATTATCTCTGCCATTCCTAAAGAAGGTAGAGATAAATCCGAGTGTGGCTCATATAGACCGATCTCTGTCCTTAATATAGACTACAGACTGTTTAGCTCAATTATGGCCAGGCGAATGGAGGAATTCTTACCCGGTCTGATATGTAACGACCAGACTGGATTCATAAGAAATAGGCAGACACAAGATAATATTCGTAGAACCCTGCATATAATAGAGAAGATACAAACATCTAAAAATAAAGCTATGCTCATGAGTATAGACGCGGAAAAAGCATTTGATTCAGTAAATTGGGACTTTTATGTATAAAGTACTGACTAAATTTGGGTTACATAACATAGTTATTTAAACAGTAAAGGCTCTGTATGCCAATCCCACGGCGAGAGTCAAAGTTAATGGTTATCTCTCAAACAGCTTTACAATCCAAAGAGGAAATAAACAAGGTTGTGCCTGGTCTCCACTTTATTCGCCTTATATTTAGAGCCACTGGCACAGTTAATTAGACAAAACAAAGACATAAGAGGAATAAATATTCAAGGAAAGGAACATAAACTGGCGTGTTACGCAGATGATATCCTAATATATTTAGAACAACCAACAAAATCATTACCTGAACTGATGAATCTGTGCAAAAAATTTGGAAACCTATCTGGGTATAAAATTAATATGGATAAAACTCAAATACTTACCTACAACTACAGCCCACCAGCAGTTGTGGCGGCGTAATACCCAATGAGATGGCAGACAAAATCAATAAAATATTTAGGCGTAAACATACCTAAAAACCTGACTAAACTATATGAGGAAAATTACATCCCGTTATACAATAAGATCGTTGAGGATGTAAAACGTTGGAACTTGATCCCCTTTTTCACTTTATATTCAAGAATTGAATCCATCAAAATGAATATTCTACCGAGACTACTTTATCTTTTCCAGACGTTACCTATAAATATCCCTCAAAACCAGTTTCAGGAATGGGACAAAATTATATCACGTTTCATATGGGGAGGTAAAAGACCCAGAGTTCGCCTTAAAACGCTTCAATTACATAAAAATAAAGGAGGATGGGGCCTGCCTTCCTTAAAAGATTATTTTCGGGCAGCACAAATGAAGACGGTGATTAATTGGTGTGATGTGAATTATAAAGCTAAATGGAAAGACATGGAAGAGAATTCACTAGCTATCCCCATACAAGCAGTCCTGGTAGACTCAAATATCCAAACACATATTGACAATATTTGTAATCCATGGATTAAGTGTACACTCTCTATATGGAAAAACGTAGTTAAAGAATTAAAACTAGAAAACGACCTCTCAATATTCAAATGGTATGCCTACGACTCTAATTTTGCTCCTAACAAATTGGATTCACGCTTTAAATATTGGTCCACCAAAGGGTTACCAACATTTGGAAGTTTGATTAAGGATGGCAAGGTCACTAGTTTTGAAACATTGAAAGAAAAATACAGTTTTGAAAAGCAGGACTTTTATAGATACCTGCAAATAAGGCATTATATAGACACAAATATTGGAGTAAAGGTTGAAACTAAAGGAGATCTGGTTGACATAATTAAAAAGGCATATAAAGGTGATGTTATTAAAAAACATATTTCTGTTCTGTATGCATTTTTGACAAGTAAGAATCCCCACTCAACTGAATATGTGAAGACATTGTGGGAGAAAGAGGCTGGAGTGAAAATAACGCTGGATGAATGGACATCGATATGGAAACACCAATGGAAATGTACCACTTCACAAAGATGGAGAGAATATGGATGGAAAAGTTTGATCAGATTCTTTATCACACCACTTCAGAAGACTCATTATGATGGAAACCCTCCGCTATGTTGGAGAAAATGTGGAAAACCAAAGAGCTCATCATGTTCATATCATGTGGGACTGCCCTCTCATCAAACCATACTGGACTGATGTTCATAAAACACTGCAGAAGATTTTTAAATGTACATTTCCTTTAGAAATTAAAACTGTTTATTTTGGATGTATGCCACAGGATTGGTCTAAACAAGATAAAACCTTGCTGGGCGCCCTGCTGGTTGCAAGCAAAAAGTATTTAACTAAAAATTGGCTTTCCCCTTTTGTACCAACTTTAATAATCTGGTGGAAATTAACATTAGAAATATATAAATGGAAGAACTAACAGCACACTTGAACAACAAAGACGACTGGTTTACCTTATGCTGGAAAAAGTGGGTCCAATATTCTAATTTACATATGTCTCATATTATTTCAAAAATACAAACAAATGGATAAACACTGGTCACTCTGTCATGGCCTGTCAGCTACTCCCTCCTCCCCCCTCCTTCCTGTGTTGATTGCGACCAGCTGGATCCACTTACCTCATCTACTCCTGCCTTCATAAACTCCTCCTGGATCATCAGCCGGTGCCAGTTCGTTGTTCCTCCTATGGTGCATAGTCTGGTCAGCTCATGTTTATGTCTCACGTCTCGTTGCCACATGCTCATGGTTTTCTCTCGCTCTGCCTCAGGACTCAAAACCTATTGGATCCTCACCTGGTCGCTTTCCTCCAACGCTGCTGTCACGCCGCCTCAAGAAACCTCCAGCCAGCCGCCTCTGCTCGTTTGGGTTCAAGCCTCGCCTCCGCTGCAGAACCACCTCAAGGAATTTCCACCTCAAGATTCCTCCAGCCAGCACCCGCTCTCTACCTAGGGAAAAGCCTGTCAAGTTTCGGCCTAATTAAATTCTCTTCTAACTTACCGTTGAGTCCGAGCCTCTTTCCGGGTTTCAGCATCTGGGTCATTCCGAACTCACGTCTGGATCATGACAGAACGAACTGGCCAAACACCTGACCCAGCTGACCCGGAAGACCTTCGGCAGACCGTTTCCCAGCAAGGCATTTTTCTGGAACTCCTCTATAGCGCCGTCTCTCGTATCACGACAGTTCAAGAGGATTTGATTTCCCGGATTAAGAATACTACTCTGACTGTCGCCAAGCTAACGGAACTCCAGGATCGTTCCGCTCCAGTTCCCACTAACCCCGCCACCGGAGCTTCCTCCGCTGCTTCCGGCAACAATGACACTTCCGTTTCCCCTTTCACCCCGGAAAACGTCCGTCTACAGCCGGAACCTTTTTTCGGGGATGTTTCTGCCTGTGGAGGGTTCCTATTACAATGTGACCTGATTTTCCAGCAAGCCCCCAGGTATTATCAAACCGACCACACTCGCATCTCACTAATAGTAAACTCTCTCCGCAGTAAGGCGTTACGATGGGCTCAAGCTTTCCTGGCCTCCCATCCCATCACGCATCTCCCTTTCGAACGCTTCCTGGGAGAATTCCGCCTCGTCTTCGACCAACCTCGAAAGCAGGAAAAAGCCACCCGGCGGTTGCTAAGTCTCAAACAAGGTAACCGTCCGGTAAGCGAACACCTAATAGACTTTCGGATTCTTGCTGTCAAGGCTGGATGGCCGGATCCCGCGCTCAAAGGAATTTTTTACCAGTCTTTGAACGAACGCATTAAGGATCATCTTTGCACCCAGCCAGAAGCAGACACCTTCGAAGAACTCGTCACGGCCGCCCTGCGGTCGGACATCCGCCTTCGTGAACGCCAAGCTGAGCAAAAATGTAAGCCTCCACCATCTTTTGTCAATCCCGTTCGCCAATTGCCTCTGACGGCTTCTGCAACCCCAGCTTTGCTTCCCGTTAATCCAGAGGAACCCATGCAAATTGGTCACTCCAAGCTCTCTCTAGAGGAGAGAAAGAAGCGTCGTGATGAGGGTTTATGTTTTTACTGCGGGCAGGCGGGTCATCAGGTTTCACAATGCGTGGTTCGTTTAAACCCCAGAACCCCCCGTTAAGTGACAGGCCACGGGGGGAGAATTCTGAAACTTCTCAAGTTCCCAAGTTTCTGTTTGTTCCTGTCAAAGTCTGTAATCAGAACAAATTTTTGGATTCTCAAGCTCTTATTGACTCAGGGGCCGAACATAGTTTAATAGACCAAAGTCTCGTTCATGAACTTTCTCTTCCCTTTGAAGTCCTCGACTACACTGTTAATGCTGCTGGTCTAGGGGGGAAACCTCTTTCCCGCATCACTAAACGCACCGGTCCGGTTCTCGTCATTACCTCCGGTAACCACCGGGAGTACCATCACTTTTTCATCACTCAATGTCCCCAGACGCCTTTAATTTTCGGGTTTTCTTGGCTCCAAAAGCACAATCCCTGCTTGGATTGGGGGTCGTCCCGCATTTCCAACTGGAGCACTTTCTGCATGGCTAATTGTCTGCAGTCGGCGGTTCCCCACACCAAATTACCTGACTCTGGTTCGGATAAAGACATCGATCTGACTAATATACCCTCCTGCTATCATGACCTGCGTTCCGTTTTCAGTAAATCCAGGGCTAGTGCTTTACCCCCTCATCGACCGTACGACTGCGCCATAGAATTACTAAATGGAGCTCCTCTTCCTAAGAGTAAACTGTACAATCTTTCCGGTCCTGAAAGAATTTCCATGGAGGCCTATATTCAGGAGGCTCTCTCCCTGGGTCATATACGTCCTTCCTCTTCTCCAGTCGCTGCCGGGTTTTTCTTTGTGGAGAAGAAGGATAAGACGTTGCGTCCATGCATTGACTTTCGTGAGTTGAATCAGATAACGGTCAAGGATAAATACTCCCTTCCTTTATTAGATTCCGTTTTTAACTCGGTCCAACACGCCAAAATCTTTTCCAAACTTGATCTCAGGAACGCTTACCACCTGGTACGCATGCGCGAAGGTGACGAGTGGAAAACGGCATTCAACACCCCGTTAGGCCATTTCGAATATTTAGTGATGCCTTTTGGGCTTACCAACGCCCCCGCAGTGTTCCAACGTTTGGTGAACAACGTTCTCCGTGACTTTCTGAATCGCTTCGTCTTTGTGTATCTGGATGACATTCTGGTTTTTTCCTCCAACGAAATGCAACACGAACATCATGTTTGCCTCGTCCTTGAACGACTTCTCGCCAATCAGTTGTTTGTCAAAGCTGAAAAGTGTGCGTTCCATGTGCCCTCCGTCCCTTTCTTAGGTTATATTATCGAGGCTGGCAATATCCGCCCTGACCCCGCTAAGATCGAGGCAGTCGTTCAATGGGAAATCCCTCAATCTCGCAAAAAGCTCCAACAATTCCTGGGGTTTTCCAACTTCTATCGTCGTTTCATACGTAATTACAGCAGTATAGCCGCCCCACTCACGCAACTCACTTCCACCCATCGCCCCTTCATTTGGAACTCTGCTGCCGATGCCGCCTTCAAGCGCCTAAAGACTCTGTTTGTTTCAGCCCCCATCCTTATCCAACCCGACGTGGCCAAGCAATTCGTGGTGGAGGTCGACGCTTCAGACTCGGGGGTGGGCGCGGTTTTGTCCCAACGCGAGGACGGGACGGGAAAACTGAAGCCCTGTGCCTTCTTCTCTCGCAAACTAAGCCCCGCCGAGAGGAACTATGATGTCGGCAATCGCGAGTTGCTCGCCATCAAGCTCGCATTGGAAGAATGGCGTCACTGGCTGGAGGGGGCGGAACAGCAATTTATTGTTTGGACTGATCACAAGAACTTAGCTTACTTACGCAGCGCGAAACGGCTCAACTCCCGCCAAGCCAGGTGGTGTCTATTCTTCGATAGGTTCAACTTCGCCATCACCTATCGCCCAGGCAGCAGGAACGTTAAACCTGACGCCCTCTCACGCAAATACTCCAGTTCTGACGAGAACTCCGTCTCGACCATTCTGCCCTCGACCTGTTTCATTGGCAACCTCACATGGGAAATAGAGAACAAAGTCCAGCAGGCCCAGAGCGAAATCCCGGCCGACGCTACTTACCCCCCTGGTACCCTCTACGTCCCTGACTCGCTCCGGTCCGAGGTTCTCACCTGGGGACATACCTCTCGTCTGGCCTGCCACGGAGGTGTTTATCGGACTATTCGCCTCCTGAAACGGCGGTTCTTTTGGCCGACCTTAGAACGTGACGTCAGAGAATAACCGCCAGATAGCCAACCGTCACAGGGGGGTGAGTCCCGCTTACCAACCGGGTCAAAAGGTGTGGCTGTCCGCCCGTAATGTCCCTCTCCAGGCGTCCTCTCGCAAGCTGTCTCCCAGGTTTATCGGGCCTTACGTAATAGACAGGGTCATCAATCCGACCTGTGTCCGACTTCGTCTGCCGGCGGCTCTGCGAATACACCCCACGTTCCATGTGTCGCAGATCAAGCCTGTGGCTGAGAGCCCTTTGTGCCCGCCGGCCTCGTCCCCGCCACCCGCCCGTACCATCGATGGGGCCCCCGCCTTCACTGTCTCCCGGATCTTGGACGTTCGGCGTCGGGGTCGTGGGGTCCAGTTCTTGGTGGATTGGGAGGGGTGTGGTCCGGAGGAACGCTCATGGATCTCGCGTTCGCTCATCCTGGACCATACCCTCATTGACGATTTTTATGCTGCTCATCCTGATCGTCGCTGTGGACCGACTGGTGGCGGTCGTTGAGGGGGGGGTACTGTCATGGCCTGTCAGCTACTCCCTCCTCCCCCCTCCTTCCTGTGTTGATTGCGACCAGCTGGATCCACTTACCTCATCTACTCCTGCCTTCATAAACTCCTCCTGGATCATCAGCCGGTGCCAGTTCGTTGTTCCTCCTATGGTGCATAGTCTGGTCAGCTCATGTTTATGTCTCACGTCTCGTTGCCACATGCTCATGGTTTTCTCTCGCTCTGCCTCAGGACTCAAAACCTATTGGATCCTCACCTGGTCGCTTTCCTCCAACGCTGCTGTCACGCCGCCTCAAGAAACCTCCAGCCAGCCACCTCTGCTCGTTTGGGTTCAAGCCTCGCCTCCGCTGCAGAACCACCTCAAGGAATTTCCACCTCAAGATTCCTCCAGCCAGCACCCGCTCTCTACCTAGGGAAAAGCCTGTCAAGTTTCGGCCTAATTAAATTCTCTTCTAACTTACCGTTGAGTCCGAGCCTCTTTCCGGGTTTCAGCATCTGGGTCATTCCGAACTCACGTCTGGATCATGACACACTCCCAATAGTTCATTGTTCTATTTTGTTAAAAAAAAAAAAAAACCTGTGTTTAATGTTTTTGTATTAAGAAATTCTATGCAAATTCAATTTATATTGTTTATTGTACTGTTTTTTACTGTAAAGCTGAAAATGGATAAATAAATAATTTAAGAAAATGCAGATCTCCTCTGAGAAGTCCTAATGAGTTCTGTTCTATTAGAAACAGAAAACCAAAGTTAAACATTGGGAAACCTTTCCAGTAGGGGTGTGCCAAAATATCCATATGGTGATATATCGCGATATTTAGTCCCGCGATCGATTATCAATACGTCTTCATCAAGTATCAACCTTTTATTTACGTTTAAAAACCCTGTAAAACGTTATATTAACCATCCTTTGGTAAGACAATTCCTCGGAGGGTCGATAGGGGGCGCTCGTTGCGAGATTGGCTGTTGCGGGCGGACGAAGAAGAACACACATTCAAACAAAGATGGCGGAGCGGGAAAACAATGAGAAGCGACGGCAGTAAGTTAAAAGACGCGTCGGCAGCATTGAAGCTGCATAACACGGAGTTGTGTGAGAAAGCTGTGGCTGCTGCTGCCTGAAGCCGACACAGCCCGACGCGGATACTTTTTTCCATACGAAGCTACCGCCGTCTTCTGAGAGAGACAGAGCAGCGATAATAACAAACGGAAAACGGTCCCTGCAGCGCGGTGGAGAACGAGGGATTTGGGTTTTTATTTAATGCATTAGAGTTTTGAATACTGAAAAAGGATCCCTGCTCTGTACGTCCAGACGAGAGCTACGGCTGAGATAGAAACGGAAGAAAGAGAGGCATTCCTGCCCTGAGACCCCGCTTCTGCTCTAAGCAGCAGTAGACGAGCGGCGTCTTGATGCTAAAAGTCTGTGGTTCTCCAGAAAAACATGAACATAAACATACATCACATGCAGCTTTACCCAAACGTGTTGTTCACAAAGACGTTAACTTTTAGATGCACTTCAAGTTCTTTATGTATTTTATCCCTGGTTATTTATTTTGAAAGCAGTTTATGTCTTAAATAACTTAAAGGAAAGTTCCTTGATACTTGATTTTTATTTTTCTGGGAGAATTATATTTTTGTTTACACCACATTTGCACTAAATGGTGTCATTTATTTTTTAACAAAGACACTATAATTTGTTCACAGAATTAATATCTGATTCACAGCTATTTTCTTAAATTAAGCGATGGCTATGGTTTTGTTTTTCAAAAGTTAATACCAATGTGTCTGGCAGCTACTTGACTTCATTTTTTATCCTTTTTACAGCAATTTTGTACTAAATAATGGCACTGCTGTTCATGTTCACTATTGTTTAAACTGAATTTTACAGATATTTCCAAATGAAAATTGTCATTGTTTTTCAAAGACAGAGTATTACTGATTTCAGCAATGTTACACAAAAGTCTGTTATTCGTTACACCAAATAGGACACAAGTTGTTCATTATCATGGTGTTTAAAAAATAAAAAATAAATGGGGAAATATTTTCCAAAAAGCTGTTTTTAAAGTTCTTCTTTCTTAAAGTTTGATATATTGTGAGTTGTTAGAGACGAGATATATCGATTATCGCATTATCGCTATATCGTGATAGTATCGTTATCGTGAGCAGTGTATCGCGTATCGTATCGTATCGTGAGGTACCCAGTGATTCCCAGCCCTACTTTCCAGGGTACTTATAAAACTCACTCCACCGCTGGGTCGGCACTGGTTCTCCTGAAGGCTCTGTTTTTCTTTATAACTTGGACCCGGTGGGCCTGGTGCAGTGCGGCTGGTCACTCTGCCCCAGGTCAGCTGCTTGAGTTGCTCCAAAATGGTTTCCGGCGATTTGATGACCTCTACAGGAAATCCTCTTTTGCATATGTCTTCACTTGCTTCTGTTGCTGTGTTGTAGATCTTTACTCCATCAGCATACTTCCCCTTCAGCCTTGCGAGAAATAAGGTTTGGAACTGGATCTGTTTGTCTTTTAGAATCCTCTGGATAGCTGCATATTCTCTGCCTTTCTTGAGGATGAGTAGAGGGTAGTCATTGTCCAAAGATATCTGTTTACCTTTCCAGGCCTTTTTGTTGCCATGCTTTGAGGAGTATTTGCTCTTTGGTCTTGAAGCTTAAAAACTTTACCATAATTGAGTGTGGTGAGGCTCTGTTAGGGGGGAGGCGGCCCCAGTGAGCAATGAGCTCGTTCAATGTTTATATTTTCCGCGTCCTCTAGCTTAAAACCTTCATGTAGTAAAGTTTTCACAAAAGCACTCATTGAGGGGGAATCTTGCTCAGATGTTTCTGGTAAACCATAAATCCGGATGTTTTCTCTCCTGTCGCGGCTTTCCAGGTCCGTTAGCTTGTCTGTTAGCGTCACATGTACCTGCATGAGCTCCGCCATAACGTCTTCCACGGTTTGAATTTGCTCCTCTGCTTTCTCAATCCTCCCCTCAGCTACTTCCATTCAGTTATTCACTTTAGCAATGTCTTATTTAATACATTCTAGTTTTTCATTGTTTTCTTGGCGAAACGCTCTTAGTTCTTGTAATAGTACATTGTATTCTGCCATTGTGATGTGGCAAACTTTTTCTTTCAGAAGTAGTAAGCCTGCAGTGATTAGCTTTAGCAGCTAACGTTAACACGTTTCAGTCAGTTTGCTTCCACAAATCTGCTGCAAAGGGCAGGTCTTTGATGTATTTTCTTTCCCCACTATGTTATAATCAACTTACATAGTTGATTTCGCCGTTCCCGGGGGGTTTTGTGTTCTATTTCTCTGGTTCAGTCGGGAGCTCTCCCACTACACAGCCATCCCGTTGGTGTACAAACCAGACGTAAAAAGCAGCTATTTTTGTGTTATTAACATGTTCTTGTAGCATTTTTCTGATGATGGAGGAGAAAAATTCAGATCAAAACTGCATTTCTGACTATTTCTTTATTCAAGTAGCAGAAGAAAAACTGCAGTTGGAAAAAGCTTCAGTTGTGATACAGAAACTGGGACGGGGGCGGGGCAAAGTCTCACTGCCCCCCCAAATACACCCCCTGACCTGCTCATGCTTAGGTGTGTGAGAATGATGAGGGTTCAACACCCATGTGCTGTAGAGAAACGCAGTTCTCCTGATCAGACAGACATGGTAGCTTTCATCGGTTCCTAAAGTGTTGCATTGACAGGGAAATGGGTTTCTTGGTCACAGCAGCATTGAAAACGTCTCATGTGTTTGCCGTCAACACTTCACACAAGACGGACTCTCCAACATGCAGCAAAAAAAAATACCTTCTCTAGAAAGTTCCTTTAGAAGCCGCATGCAGGGCCTCCAGCAAGACACAGCCTGTAGCTGGGCTGTAAGCTAGAGGCAGGGCGCAAACTGCTCTCAGCGACGGGGGGGGGGGGGGTGTTGCTCCACGATAACGGTCCAGCTCACGTCTCAGGGGTCAATTTCTGATAAACTCCTGATGCTCCAAGAAAATGTTTTTATATTTTGGCTAAAAACGGGATAAACATAATAAAGGAAGCACAAGGAACGCTTTGACAACACATCAAACATGATCACAGTGGAACTTTATGTATTTTTACTTTGAAAAAGAATGTGTAACAGAAGAAACTTTTTGTTAGAACGAAAACCTCTGTGAATATTTTTACATAGCCTAACATAAAGCTATTCTGGATTATTTTTACAACTAAAATAAGATGCAGTAAAAATGCTCTCCACAAAAACATGTGGCAAAGCAATGACCCTGTTATTTTCCCAAACACATTTTAACCTCTCACCAGCAAATGTCTTTATGAAAACATACTAAATGCTTCATTAGAACTAAAAGTATTGTAGGATATAAAATTGGAGCAGAAAGAAATTTATGCGCAAGACCATCATTGGTGTGTTTCCGTCACGTGAAATGCAACATACTGCAGCCTGAAGCCACTGCTGGTGACTGAAGCATCCGAGAGGAACTTCAGCGTCATCACATTTCCTGCAACACAAACATGTGAAATTTGTTACATTTAAAGTGGTCAGTAGCTAAAGCTGCTTTCTGATTAAAATAAAAAGGACTCCCTTGTAAAAGAGGTTTTTAATCTCAATGGGACTTTCCTGGTTAAATAAAGGTTAAATAAATAAAAAAACAAAACTAAAAAAAACTACAGTCTGTATTATTTTCTTGCCAGGTCACTTTGGGCTGTCTCCCCCATTTGGATAAATTTGAGAAATTTGCACAGTAGCCTATAAACCAGGGGTGTCAAACATACGGCCCGTGGGCCATATGCGGCCCGCCATGTGCTTTAGTCCGGCCCACACATGAAGATTAAAAATTATAAGGATGTTTAAAAAAGAAAGCAAGTTTCTAGTCCATTCCTGTGGCAAGTTATGATTTTTTTAAAGAAATAACCTAAATGCGCAATTCCGCCACTAGGGGGAGCAAAGGAAAAGCAAAACAGGAGAAACAGCATCTCTGCTCGTGCCAAAAGCCAAACCTAACAGCAGTGCGTCTGGTTAAGATGTAGTTTGGTTCCCTATGAGCCTTACCGCTGTTATCTTGCTATGAGGATGATCAGTAGAGACACCCTAATGACCAAAATGTTGTCAAAAAGTGAAGTGGAGTGAAGAGCTTTCCAGGAAAAATGGACAGAGTTTTTTTTTCTTTTATAAAACTAAATGCAAAATCTGAATGCTTTGTATGTCATCAACAGGTCGCAGTGCTCAAAGAAAAGAACATTCAGCACCACTAAGAGACTCACCATACAAAAAAGTTTCTGGTTTGCTTCAGTGTCAGATGTCAAATATTCAGTCTGCCTAAAATTGAATAGACCACCTTTTTTTAATTGACATTAATTTTATTCGAGATCCATTGGCCCCAAGTGATTAGGCTATGTTGGTTGAGGCATTTTTTCAAATTGAGTAAAAAATAACTAAAACAAAGCTGTTCATTTGCTTTTATGTTACTGGTCCGGCCCACTTGAGATCAGACGGGCTGAATGTGGCCCCCGAACCAAAATGACTTTGACACCCCTGCTATAAACAATAACTGTATTTAATCATTAAAGAATTAATTCATTATCTTATAAGGTAATTAATGTTCACTAATGTGACGTTTTTTTGGTGCTCCTGTTCAATTTTGTGTGATTACACCAAACATTTTTCTTCTGTCTTTTTGCAATAATGACATCTCATCTTACTTTTTGACCAAGATTTTGATCTGTATTATTTTTATTTGTGAAGATTTGCTTTCTTAAGTTGTCAAGTCTTTCTGAGTGGTCACCACCAGATGTTGGTGTGTAAAAGGTAAAGTTTGAAAAGTTTACCCATTTCAGAAACTAATCCAAAAATAAGCTCCAAGAATAGACAAGATAAGACAAAAAGGGACATTTTGTTAGAAAATTGATCCACTCATTTTCTTGGTGTTCAATTTGACACAAAGGAAATGAGCACTGAGCATGATCAACATTTTTGAATGTCACTGCTAATGTTGAAGCAACAAGCTCTTACCAGTGCTGATGATGTCTTCAGGTAAATAGTCACCACAAAACCTGAAGAAAGATAAAAAGACAAAACCGAAAATGGTCAGAGAGAATGTGAGAAGTAAAAACATGATACTAATAAGAAGCCCTTTTTGTCCCTCAGAGGTGAAATGCATTATTTCACAAACTTTCTTTTTGATGAAGATTATATTGTAGTTAAGGATGGGGTGGATGGGCTTTGTGCTATAACTTCATACTTTCTCAGCTTAGACATCACAAGGGTTGTTTATATTTATACATAGGGGTGTCAAATTATAGCGTTAATTGCAACTAATTAATTAGTGTGCTTTTTTATGTATTTATTGCGTTAATCTTATTCATAATCTATAGCTATTATCATGTGCTCAAAAATAAAAAACAAAGGTTTAACTGTTTACTTGCTTAAATGTTTTTTTTTTTAAACTTTGCTATTATATTGTGACGTTGCCACAAATAGCATGCTGAGCACTGTTTTATGTATTTTGTTATGAATCCCTGCAGGGGCAAAATACTTGCTTTGTATGCTAATGTACTTTATCTGGACAGAGCTTTATGTTTTGGGAATGTTAAGAATGGACTTTAGTGAATGAGCAAAAGCAGCATGCCCCTTTAAGAAGAGGCGGATCTACGAGAGGGAGGCTGCCAATGACGCAAGGCAGCGAGGGCAAACAGCTGATGCTTTAAAAAAAAAGAGAAAGACTGGTAGCGGGAGAGAGAAACACAACGGATGGGCCGTGTCTGAGAAACTGCGTCGGATGTTCCAGAGCCACTCCGTTTTTCATGCTCTACACACTGGATTATACTCCCCACTTCCTGGAGGGCGTATTATTGCGTGGAACTTTCCTCATGAAATCTACACGTCATAGATCTGGAAAACACCGGTGAGATCGAGCCTTTTTTGTTTTTGTTTTTGCTTGCAATGCATTGCTGGGACTGAGTTTACAAACTCCATTAGTAGTTGGACTCTAGGATATCAGCAGAGACTTATATATATATGTACATATGTAAAAATACGGTGGTGGTTGTATGTTTTGTCGGATGAACGGATTTGGTTGTGGTGAATATATAATACACCTGAACAAACCTCAAGTGGGACCTCTGAGTTGTCAATGTTTATGTTGCACGCACCTGTTTTTCTTAATTTAAGCAGTTAATATTTTGAATTGCTTTATTGTACTCTTTTCCAACATTAAGTTTGGAAAAGTTCTTACAGAGTGGTGGCCAGTATGGGGAATGAACTGTGATGCATTTATTTAAATCAACAACCTCCATTTGTTCTTGTTTTTTTTTTTGATGGGTGTGTGTTGACTTATGAACATGGCAGATCTTGGAGAGTCTGATTGTGGTGAAGGCATGAGTGCAACTCCAGGGAGAGACCCAAATGAGACCCAAATGCCTTTGTTACTTTTAGAGAACCCTTTTCTGAGGTTTCATCACTGCTTAGTGAACTGTATATGGTCGACAAAGAGAAAATATGTGATTCTAATGATGACAATGATGATGATGATGACGAAGATGAAGCACAAATCAATGAGGAGCCATGTGCAAACAGTGAGGTTCTGGAAATTAAAGGTGCCATAGCAGGCCTTAAAGAACAAGTAAATGGTCTGGAAGAGGATTTTAGAGCGTCCCTAGAAAGCGCTGTTAACAGAGAACAAAGTCTCAGAGATTATGTAGACCGAAATATTGAGAGTATGGAACTTCTTTTGAAGAACTCTTTAGATCGGTTGGAAAAGGGAGTAGTAGATTGTTTTAAAAGAAGGGATGAACTGTGGAAGAATGAGATTAGTCTTATAAAACGAACCAGTACTCCAAGCAATCCATCTTTTTTCTCTTATCCACCCTCACATAACATAGAAAACACGCATTCTGTTAATGTGTCTGGGATTCCTGCTCTTATCTCCAAACCTCCTGTGCGCCTCGACTTCCCAACGTTTGGTGAATCCTGTAACACCCCGGATGTCCTAGCCTTTGTGGAGCAAGTGGAGAATTTTTTGTCTCTGAGGCCATTAACCGGCGCCGAACTCCTTGCCACTTTGTCAACAGTCCTGAAGAAATCTGCTAAGAGCTGGTGGATGGCTGAGAAAGTAAAAATCCATAATTGGTCTGAGTTTAAAAGGTCCTTCTTAACAGCTTTCCTTCCAACGGACTATCTAACTGAGGTGGAGGACCAGCTACGAGATAAAGTTCAGACACCTGACCAATGCTTAAGAGATTTTGTTTCGAGCATTGTCCTTAAAATGGAAGTCTGACATGTCTGAAGCAGAGCTAGTGAGACGCATCATGAATAATTGCAATCCTGCTCTTGTTAGCTGTTTAAGGGGAACTGTGACCACAGTGGAACAGTTGGTGAAGGTGGGATCAATGGTGGAGCGTGACTGGGCCTCAAAGAGAGATTACTGGGCTAGAGTTAACAGTCAGGCAACCCGGGATAAACCCAAGAAAAAACATACAAATAAAAGTAACCCATGCTCATTCAGTCATGATCAGGACTCTAGAGGAAGTCATCATATTGCCGTAGCCAAAGCTCAAACACCTCCCCTACTGGTGGTTCCGATTAGTACCCGAGAGCTTTCAGGGGAAGCTGTGCTGGATACCGGCAGTACGTACACTCTCATGCAGAAAGGTTTATGGCAAAGACTAGCAAGAACCGAAGACAATTTAAGCATTGAAGATCCCTTAACCTTTGTTTTGGCAGATGGCCAATCTCACACAGCAGAGGGGAAAATAACACTCCCCTACACCTGGCATGGAGCTACATGGACTATAGAGACTCACATTATGGCCGATACTGACTTGGCTTTCCCATTGATTTTGGGACTGGACTTTCTTAACAAAACCAGAGTCAAAATTGATTTTGGTGAAAATACATGAGCTTTGTTTCCGGGATTCCGGCATTTTTACAGGCATGGCCCTCCGTCTGTGCAGAAAAGCCGGGACGGACTAACGTCATCGAACACTACATACACACCACTGATGAGATCCCAGTGCGATCCAGAGCGTATCGAGTATCCCCGATGAAGAGAGACATCATTGGGGAACACTTAGGGCAGATGCTCGAGGATGATGTTATCCGACCATCTCAGTCGGCCTGGGCTTCCCCAGTGGTGTTGGTCAAAAAACCTGACGGGTCCTACAGATTCTGCATAGATTATAGGAGACTTAATGCAAAAACGCCACTAGATGCGTACCCAATGCCCATAATACATGACATTCTGGAGTCGTTGCATGGTGCAAGATGTTTCAGCTCCCTGGATCTTCAGTCTGGCTACTGGCAGGTGACTATGAATCCATCCCATAGAGCTAAGACAGCCGTCATTACTCCAATGGGTCTTTATGAATTCAATGTTATGCCATTTGGATTGAGGAATGCAGGGGCTACCTTCCAGCGGCTCATGGAGACGGTGTTGGGAGACTTAAAGGGGCGCATTTGTTTTGTGTATATTGATGATATTATTGTATATTCTCCTAATGCAGAGCAGCATCTCAAAGATCTTCAGGCCGTTTTTGCAAAGTTGAAAGCTGCTAACCTTACGCTGAATCTGAAAAAGTGCCACTTCCTGAAAGATCAGCTAAAGTTCTTGGGACATATTGTCTCAGGCAAAGGAGTGGAGGTGGACGAAGAGAAGACCTCAGCCGTGACAAACTACCCCATCCCTCAAAACCTCAAGGCCCTTCGACGGTTTTTGGGGTTGGTGGGCTGGTATCATAAATTTGTGCCACATTTTGCAGATCTGGCCGCCCCGTTAAACCACCTGAAGAGGAAAGGAGTACAGTGGGTGTGGACAGAGGACTGCCAAAGGAGCTTTGACCAGCTAAAAAGGGCACTAAAAACATCTCCTGTGCTGGCTCAGCCCGATCTGTCCTTGCCCTTCCAAATACAAACAGATGCCAGTGATCTGGGTTTGGGTGCTGTCCTTACCCAGCAATCTCCAGAAGGGGAGAAGGTGATTGCCTATGCCTCACGTCTACTCCAAAGGGCAGAACGTAATTACTCCACCTCCAAAAAGGAGTGTCTAGCCGTTGTCTGGGCTGTGGAAAAGTGGAGGCATTACCTGGAAGGTAGCAGGTTCAGAGTCTTCACCAACCATAGTGCCTTATCATGGGCTTTCAATGCTCCCAAGACTTCGTCCAGGTTAACACGATGGACACTGCGTTTACAACAATTTACCTTTGATGTTCACTACCGGAAAGGTTGCATGAATGTGGTTCCTGATGCCCTTTCGAGAGCCATCAAGGATGATCCACCCTCTATAGTGGCCTCTTATGTTCCAGTCGATGCAACCACCTGTTCCTCTGGCTTGCCTGTCTCGCTGACTGACATCGCACGTGCACAAACTAAAGATCCCGAAGTCAGAGAGATGAGATCAAATCCGTGTCCATCGGGCAGCAAAAGGGGCGCATAGGCTGGGAGATTCTACAGGACATCTTCTACCGGACCATACCAACAAAGGGGGTAGGACTAAAATACCAGCTGGTGATGCCCAAAGAGCAAATTAACAACTTTTTGCATTATTTCCATGACAATCCCCTAGGGGCTCACCGAGGCCGACTTAAAACCCTGCTGCGGATCTTGGAGGTGGCCTGGTGGCCCTCAATTAGAAGAGATGTCTGGAGCCACATCAAATCGTGTCCCATCTGTCAGCAGTACAAGCCCGACAACCAGAAGCCGGCTGGGTTCCTGCAAACCACCCAAGTGGAGGAGGCTGCTTACATGTTGGGTGTTGACTTTATGGGCCCATTTCCTCGGAGCAGGAAAGGCAACAGCTATCTTTTGGTCGTAGTGGACTATTACACCAAGTGGGTAGAGCTGTTTCAGATACGAGATAGTAAGACACCTCGTCTCTGTCATATTCTACGAGATGAGATCTTTACTAGGTGGGGGGTACCGAAATATCTGGTATCAGACCGTGGTCCGCAGTTTACCAGCCAACTCATTTCGGACCTCTGCCAGAAGTGGGGTGTCATACACAAGATGACCACCAGCTACCACCCGCAGACCAACTTGACAGAACGTGTGAATCGCACATTGAAAACAATGATGTCATCATACGTAGGAAATCGACACGAGGAGTGGGATAAGTGGCTGTCGGAGTTTCGGTTCGATAAACAACACGCCGCATGAGAGCACTGGCCGGACTCCAGCTGAACTGGCATTGGGACGATCTCTGAAGGGCCCACTGGAGAGACTGATACACCAAAAGCCAGCACTGGATCCCCAACAGCCTCAGTATTCTCTACTTGAACGTCAACATCAGATAGCACAGGAGGTAAGGCAAAGAGTGGGAATGTTCAAACACAGACAAGCCAGATACTACAATACCCACCGGAGATATGCGCAGTTTCATGTGGGAGATCTGGTCTGGGTTAGAGCACATCCGCAGTCTAAGGCCTCTGATAAATTCTCGTCAAAGCTAGCACCGCGATGGTCCGGTCCAGCTACCGTGACGAAAATTCTGGGTCCCGTGAATTATAGGCTGAAATGGCAGGAACCAGATAGACTTGATACAGTCCATGTGAGTAACATTAAACCCTATTTTGGGCAGTTGTCCCCTTCACCTCCGGCTGGGGGGGGCGGATCTGTGACGTTGCCACAAATAGCATGCTGAGCACTGTTTTATGTATTTTGTTATGAATCCCTGCAGGGGCAAAATACTTGCTTTGTATGCTAATGTACTTTATCTGGACAGAGCTTTATGTTTTGGGACTGTTAAGAATGGACTTTAGTGAATGAGCAAAAGCAGCATGCCCCTTTAAGAAGAGGCGGATCTACGAGAGGGAGGCTGCCAATGACGCAAGGCAGCGAGGGCAAGCTGATGCTTTGAAAAAAGAGAAAGACTGGTAGCGGGAGAGAGAAACACAACGGATGGGCCGTGTCTGAGAAACTGCGTCGGATGTTCCAGAGCCACTCCGTTTTTCATGCTCTACACACTGGATTATACTCCCCACTTCCTGGAGGGCGTATTATTGCGTGGAACTTTCCTCATGAAATCTACACGTCATAGATCTGGAAAACACCGGTGAGATCGAGCCTTTTTTGTTTTTGTTTGCAATGCATTGCTGGGACTGAGTTTACAAACTCCATTAGTAGTTGGACTCTAGGATATCAGCAGAGACTTACATATATGTACATATGTAAAAATACGGTGGTGGTTGTATGTTTTGTCGGATGAACGGATTTGGTTGTGGTGAATATATAATACACCTGAACAAACCTCAAGTGGGACCTCTGAGTTGTCATTCTTTTGTTTAATGTTTATGTTGCACGCACCTGTTTTTCTTAATTTAAGCAGTTAATATTTTGAATTGCTTTATTGTACTCTTTTCCAACATTAAGTTTGGAAAAGTTGTTACAATATCCCTCTCAGTGTACGTCCTGGTGTCTGGAAACACGTGCCGCTGCTGCTATGACGTCAATGTGCAACTTTGTAGTTCTACACAGAAATAATGCAAACAAGCCCACAAAAACACAACTATTACCTACTATGTAAGTAGATAAAGCCTGACGAGGTGTTCATTATCATAAATTATTGGGGGGGAGATCGCATGGGACGCAAAACTGTGGGATAAGATATGTCAACATTTATACTATAGTATTAATAAGAGGTTATTGGTCAATATTTTTTGGATTGTTTTGAAAAAATGTTCTACAGTTAATGTGTTGAATTAGAGACTTTTTAAAGAGAAATAGTTTTGTTTGGATGTCTGCTATATTAAGAAAACTTCATGAAGCCGCTTTTTTAGCTGTAATTTGATCTTTTACTACATCACAAGATCATAATTTTAAATGAAAATATCTCAAAATGAGGCTTTTTACATCAATTATTAACTGCCATTAAAAATAGATTAATTAAATGAATTAACAATTAATTGCACAGAGAAATTAATTGCATGACTGCACTAGCTTTACACTCACCAGCCACTTTATTAGGTAGACCTTGCTAGTACTGGGCTGGACCCCTTCTGCCTTCAGAACCGCCTTAATCTTTGGTGGCATAGATTTAAGAAGGTTCAGGAAACATTCCTCAGACTTTGGTCCATGTTGTCATGACAGCATCAGTTGCTGCAGGTTTGTCTGCTGAACATCCATGATGCTGATCTCCCATTCCACCTCATCCCAAAGGTTCTCTATTGGGTTCTGGTGACTGTGGAGGCGGTTTAAGTCCAGAGAACTCATTGTCATGTTCTAGAAACCAGTCTGAGATGATTCTAGCTTTCTGACATGCAGCCTCATCCTGCTGGAAGTAGCATCAGAAGATGGAACACTGTGGTCGGGAAGGGATGGACATGGTCAGCATCAATACTTAGGTAGGCTTTGAATCAGAATCAGAAAGCCTTTATTATCATTGTTACACAAGAAACTTGTCACAACGAAATTTCCGGTGCTCTACAGCTGCTTAAACAATATAAATAAGTAATATTCTAAAGAACAATAAAAAATTTTGGTAACGCTTTCTTTTACAGTACAGTACTTACAGTGTACTTAAGCGGTATTTACATGGTATTTATTGTGTAAATACTGGGTACTTTCAGGGTACTTACATGGTACTTTTTATGGAATTTACTGGGTACTTACATGGTACTTTATATGGAATTCACTGGGTACTTACATGGTAGTTTTTTATGTCTTATCTGTACTTACATGGTACTTACTGTGTATTTATATGGTACTATTTGGTTCATACCTATGTGGTACATACTGGGTATTTATAATATAATTACTGGGTATTTACATGTTGTGCAAAAGTGTCTTTTATGGTACTTACCACATGTATGAACAAGGTAAGTACAAATAAAGTACCTTGAATGTAAGTCTGCACTCGCTGAATGTTTCATGGTATTTACTAAAAATTTACCACAGAAACTACCCCTTAAGTACACTGGAACTGGACTGTAAAAGAAAGTCAGCCCTATTTCCACTCAACTACATGGTACTTTCATTACTAAATACTGGGTATGTTCACTTGAATATTACTTGGTACTTACCCCTTAAGTACACTAAAACTGGACTGTAAAAGAAAGTCAGCCCTATTTCCACTCTATTACATGGTACTTTCAGTAGTAAATACTGGGTATGTTCACGTATTACCTTCCCATACAGTCTACATACACACTTGGTCTTCTGACCTTACCAAATGAGACAATGCTAACTTGTTGGTAAAGGTCAAATAACTGCATTGTAAAAACATATTCCTACTTCTTATAACATGAGGCAAATGTAAAGAGAAACAATACAGCAGTGAAAACAACTATCTTTAATATGAAACACTTCTACAGCATACAAAGTGTCATCACAATGAAATATGTTTTAAGTACAAAACAGTACAAAGGAGCATTCCAAAAAACACATTATTGGCCTGAGGGTCATGCTTTTTGTTTGTCAAAATTCCATCAGCAGAGTTTGGTAATGGTGCATGACTTCTTTAGGATTTGTAACTGCAAGAAAATTCACAATAAAAGCTCAAATGAACATAAAAAGCATAAAGACTTTTATAAAGTACAAAATACGTTTTACTTATTTAATCATTTCTGTAAGGAGTTTGATAAATCTCTGTGAATTCCTTATTGCTTTGACTGCAATGCTTGAAATTAATAAATTATCCTCATTTATAAACATGATAGATTATTCACAACGTTATATTTCAGTTACATAAACAAAAACAACAAAAAAGAAATCAAAGAAAAAAAGTTCAAAATTGCCATAAAAAATCTAATTTGTTTAGACCAGGGGTCGGCAACCCATGGCTCCAGAGCCACATGTGGCTCTTTCATCCTTCTGTTGTGGCTCCCTGTGACTTTGGAAAATAATGAGTATTTTATAAAAATTCAAATTAATTTTAGTTTGTTCATTTTTCATGGCATTTCAAAGGCGCTGCTAGCTCCGTGCCTCGTGCCACGTAAAAAACAGCTTCCTTGGTGGCTCGTGCTTGTCGGGCGAGGGCTGCGGAGCTGATAGCAGGAGGACACGCGGGGCGGCTTCAATAAACACTCTGGGTCTGGAGTGGTTTTCTGCCGGGGCTTGGCGTGGCGCGGAGCGGCCTTCTGGTGACGGAGAGTTTGCGCCGGTGTTTTGGACTCACGTGTGCGGTGATGTGTGTTTCAGAGCAGGGGAGCTCGTTGCGTCGGTCGCGATAGACCTGTCATCTTCGGGCACGTGGGGGAGATTGAAGGGGAAGAGAGTGCTTCTTGAAAATCCATCAGCCAATCAAAATCCTCACCGAGAAGTACGGGACTTGATTGACATGCAGAATGGCCAATCGGACATCCTCTGACACATACGTCACTGCAGACGCGAGTTTAAATTCACTCAGCGCAAACTCTGTCATCAGAGCGGCTTTTTCTCCCCGCAGCACATCACGTCCCCGGTAGAAGTCCAGCAACCGGAGTTTATTAAAGCCGCCCCGCGTTTCTCCTCCTGCTATAAGCTCTGCAGTCCGATAAATACGAGCTAATCAAGGAAGCTGCGAGGCACACGCTTTATACTGTTGCGGGTGTGTGCTGAGCGGCGCACGTGCCACGAGAAAGAAGGGGGGGGGGGCGTGCAGGTGGAGATGGCGGTGTGAGCACGGAGCGGAGGTGTGTGCGTGAAATACATTGTGTGTTCGGAGGACGGAGCACTAAATAAAGAGTAGTCGTCGTTCCCAGAATAACTTTTCTGGAGTCATTTTTAATCCGCTCTGAAGGTTGAGGGTTCGAACAGGGAAGTGAACCCCGAAGGAGAATTGCCTTCAGCTCTGGAGGAAATCTCCCCTGCGCTTTCTGACCACGATCGGAAAGACGAGAGAAAAAGAGAAGTCATCGCAGCGAAAGGTTCATCAATACGGAGCGAGCAGCACCAAATGCCTCATAATATGCCATGCTCCCCGCATTGGACCGTTTACAGCAGAGCATGAATACGATGGTCGCTGCTTTCTGTCTTTGTAATAAAACGCCTCATCTGTTAATACAAAAGTATCTGTATGTAAACTCACTGTGTAGTTTTTAATCATCAGTAAATAAACAATAATGTTGAAATAAACATGTAACTAATAAACATGACGATGGAAAGAAAGAAGTTCTTTGTTTTTTAATCTTTTCTGGACCGTGATCTACACTCATGTCCTTGAAAATCGATCGCGATCGACGTAATGAGCACCCTTGATATAATATATACATGCATAATATATATAATGATGTCAAAACGGGTTGTGGCTCCGAGTGCTTTTTTTTCATTAGGGGCGGTCCCAAATGGCTCTTTGAGTAAAAAAGGTTGCCGACCCCTGGTTTAGACAAAGAATGTCAAAGTAATGTTTTAATTGGCAATTGCTGTGTGTATTTCTTCTTTCTAAATATTATTCGAACCTACAATTTGCATTAGCATCAAACACATGGCAGTGTAAACGAAAAGGAAAAAAAAAATGAATAGGCAATTTCAAAGTCAACACAGTTACTCAAAATATGTTTTATATTTTCAAACAGTTACCTTCACTGTTGGGTGGTATTGTTGTCTCTATTATTTTGGTGGATTTAGCTTACTTTAGCTTACACTCCTGTGGCTTCACGGATTCGTCTGGGATGTCTTCTTTACCAAAGCTGATCTAAAGCGGTAAAAAGACGGAAGTACGTCATCATTATTTTCAAAATAAACGCCTTTCTTTGATTTTCCCAGAAAGACATGCGCTCAAACGTGCACTGAACAACAGACTTTATCATTTAGGCTACAGGCTAGTTTTACAGGTGCTCCTCTCCTGGTAAGTAACAACAATGTTTGTAGATTTTCATTACAAACTTTGAAAAGTTATACATTTTGAAATTATTGCAGTAAAGAAGCAGGCATGCTCTGACGTCACGTTTCAAACACTGAAAGAGCGGCTTGAAATCACGAGGTTAGCTTCTCTATAAAGTTTGATCAGTTTAAATATTTACATATAATTTATCCAATATTTACAAAAACACTGGCTTACCTGCCAAATGAAGAGAAATTCAAACTGTTGCACGCGCCTTGAGGCTCTCCGGATTAATGCACGTTCACTTGTCATGCTGCATTCAAGTGCGCTGGGAATTTGCACCTTTGCTCGCCCCGACCTACTTAACAAAAACCCACACTCTGGGTGTTTTTAGTATTAAAAGTAAATATTTACCTTGTTGTTTTACATATTTTCCTGACATTATATATTAAAACAAGTCCATGTTTAGAACAATATTTTAAAAAAGTCAAGTTTTGAATAATTTATTATTATTTATAAATGAGGATAATTTATTAATTTCAAGCATTGCAGTCAAAGCAATAAGGAATTCACAGAGATTTATCAAACTCCTTACAGAAATGATTAAATAAATTCATACCTTGTTCATACATGTGGTAAGTACCAAAAAAGACACCTTTGCACAACATGTAAATACCCAGTAAGTATATTATAAATACCCAGTATGTACCACATAGGTATGAACCAAATAGTACCATATAAATACACAGTAAGTACCATGTAAGTACAGATAAGACACAAAAAACTACCATGTAAGTACCCAGTGAATTCCATAGAAAGTACCATGTAAGTACCCAGTAAATTCCATAAAAAGTACCATGTAAGTACCCTGAAAGTACCCTGTAGTTACACAATAAATACCATGTAAATACCACTTAAGTACACTGTAAGTACTGTACTGTAAAAGAAAGCGTTACCAAAATTTTGTTCAACTGAAAAATATACATATGTACATAGCTACATAACTTTTCTAAATTGCACTAAATTGCACATGGGAATTGTTTATATTGCACATATTTTTGTGGGATTCACATTTGTTTTTGAGTCTATTCGTGCGAGCCTTGTGGGATCTGTACCGCCGACCTGACGGTAGCAGTTGGAACCGGTGGTGGTTGGGATGCTGGGAGTCCTTGATTATTTGCTTGGCTCTGCCCATGTAGCGAGAGCTAGCAATCTCCTCTAGGCTGGGCAGGGGGGAGCCGGTGATTTTCTGGGCCGTGTTGATCACCCTCTGCAGTGCCTTCCTGTCTGTGGCAGAGCATCCTGCATACCAGGCTGTGATGCAGTACGTGAGGATGCTCTCTATGGTGGATCTGTAGAAGGTCACCAGCAGCTTCTTCTCCAGGTTGTTCCTCCTGAGTATTCTCAGAAAGTGGAGATGCTGCTGGGACTTCCCTACTGCCACAGTGGTGTTTGCTGTCCAGGAGAGGTCCTCTGTGATCAGCACACCTAGGTAGCGGATAGAGTGGACCCTGTCCACGCTGACCCCATTTATCTAAAGTGGGGGCGGGTCCACTCTCCTCTTCCTGAAGTCCAGGATTATTTCTTTGGTCTTGGTGGTGTTCAGGTGGAGGTTGTTTCCTGAACACCACTTTCCCAGTCTGCTGACTTCATCCCTGTAGTAAGTCTCATCTTGCCCTGAGATGAGCCCGACCACAGTGGTGTCATCAGCAAATTTGATGATGGTGTTACAGGGGTGGGTCTGCGTGCAATCCGATGTGTAGAGCGTGAAGAGGAGTGGGCTCAGTACACATCCTTGTGGTGATCCTGTGCTGATGGTGATGGTGGATGAAAGGTGGGGTCCGAGTTTGATAGATTGTGGGTGTTCTGACAGAAAGTCTTTAATCCATGAGCAGATGGGGGAAGAAAGGCCCAGGTGAAGCAGTTTTCTGTCAGGATGTTTGGGATGATGTTGTTAAAGGCTGAGCTGAAGTCCAGAAAGAGCAGCCTTGCGTAGTTCCCTGGGTGGTCCAGGTGGCTTAGGGTAGAGTGAAGAGTGGTGGATATAGCATCATCTGTTGAGCGATTTGGTTTGTAGACAAACTAGAGTGGGTCGAGGGTGAGTGGAAGATTAGCTTTAATGTGTTTTGATATCAGTCTTTCAAAACACTTCATGACTACAGGTGTGAGAGCAACTGGCCTGTAGTTGTTAAGACTGTCTGCCGCTGGCTTTTTGAGAACCGGAATTATGGTGGAGGTTTTGAGGCAGGCTGGGATGCTGCACTGTTTGTAACCCTTGTGCTATCCTAGGCACTTTACCGTTGGAAGTTGGGTCATCTAGACCCACTAGACAGTGCTCTGAACCTTTTTTTTCCCAATGATTTGTGATCTTCACTGGTTCAATGGATTACATGAAATTTGTCCACCTTTATCCACCTTTGTTATGGTAGGGAGAACACGTCAAAGTAAGGGCGGGGTCATCCAAGACAGCACAAGGGTTAAGGACTGATTGAAGATTCTGGTGACGTCTGCTAGTTGATTGGCGCATGCGCTGAGTACTTTGCCTGGTACTCCATCTGGTCCCGTTGCCTTCCTGGGGTTGGCTGATTTAAGCACCCGTCTATTTATTTTTTTTATTTTACCAGGAAGTTCCATTGAGACTACATCTCTTTTTCAAGGAAGACCTAGGCCAAAGGGCATCAATACAAAATAAAATACAGTTAAAACAACTGAAATATAAAAATATATTACAAAATACAATAAAATGCTATTCAAATTGAAATGAACAGTAGGACAGTGACTAATAGGTTAATTAAAAGTGGTACAGATAGGTCAAGGGTGACATGTGCATGTTTCTTTTAAAAGCTCAGAAAGTTTTGCTTTAAAACAATTCAAGGGAATGAGGTCACCTAAATGCAGAGAGTTTTGAATATTATTCCAGGAAAGCGGAGCAGCAATGGAAAAGGTTGTTTTCCTTATTCACTGAGGAATCTAGGGACATAAAGAAGCAATTTGAGTGAGGAACGAGAGTTATATATGTTGTTAACAGGAGAAAGAAGACGGCACAGATATTGAGGGAGTTTGCCGAGAATGGCCTTATAGGTGAATATTAGCCAGTGTTTCTGTCGCCTGACTTTGAGTGAAGACAAAGAGAGCAGAGAGTACAGTTCACAATGGTGGGTTCTGTATGCAGAGTTTGTGATAAAACGCAGGGCACTGTGGTAAACTGTATCCAGACTACGGAGAGTTGACGAGGCAGCATTCATATACAGAATGTCCCCATAATCCAAAATTGGGAGGAAAGTGCTCTGAACAAGTATTTTCCTCACACTTGGGCTTAGACAAGATTTATTTCTGTAGTAGAAACCCAGAAGTGCTTTTAGCTTTTTTAGCAAGTGGTCAGTGTGAGAGGTAAAAGACAATTTGTCATCAATCCACACACCCAGATATTTATATGAGGACACTTTTTCAATTTCCACCCCTTCCAAAATATGAATATCAACCTTCAATACATCATGTGAACGAGACCTGGAAAATATCATGAATTGTGTCATTTTAGCATTTAGGGTCAACTGTAATTGATGAAGAGAATACTGAAGTTTATTGAAGGCTTCCTGAAGCTCGTTTACTGCAAGATGGACTGAAGAAGCAACTGCATAATAATAATAATAATAATAATAATAATAATGGATTGGATTTATCTGCGCTTTTCAAGACACCCAAAGCGCTTACAATGTGTCCATTATTCAGTCAGTCCTCATTCATACTTGGTGATGGTAACTACTTTTGTAGTTTTAGTTAGTAGTTTTGTAGTCTTAGTTTTGTAGTTTAGTTTAGTTTTTAGTTCTACTTTTGCCACAGCTGCCCTGGGGCAGACTGACAGAGGCGTGGCTGCCAGTTCGCGCCTACAGCCCCTCTGACCATCACCGGGACCATTCATACACATTCACACACCAGTGGAGGCCACACTGGAGGCAAGGAGGGTGAAGTGTCTTGCCCAAGGACACAACGACACTTTGGCTGGTGGGAGCGGGGAATCGAACCGCCGATCCTTCGATCATTGGACGACCCACTCAACCACCCGAGCCACCGTCGCCCTTTAATAAATGATGTTATCATCTGCATAAGATGGAATTTAACATTTGGCAAATGACTACCCAGGTCATTTATAAAGATGGTGAACAGGATAGGAGCTAAGATGGATCCCTGTGGGACTCCACTATTGATGTTCATGAAGTCTGATTTTACATCTTCAACAATCACACACTGGGTTCTCTGTGAGAGATAATTTCTAAACCACCCAATAGCAGAATCACCTATACCAATAAGACTTAGCTTTTGCAGTAGAAGCTGATGGTTTACAGAATCAAAGGCTTTAGATAAGTCCACAAATAGGGCTGCACAGTGCAATTTCTTGTCTAGGGCATTGATGATGTCATTTGTTAAAGATACAGCAGCTGTTACAGTACTGTGGCCTGACCTGAAACCTGAATGAGTTTCACATAGAACCGAGTTAGATGCTAAAACGAGTTTTAGTTGAGAGTTTACATGGGATTCTAGAATTTTTGCAAGAACTGATAATTTGGAGATAGGTCTGTAGTTGTTTAGCTCGGATGGATCTCCACCTTTCAAGACAGGGAGAACATGAGCTGCCTTCCAGACTTTGGGAATTATGTTTGACTGAATACTTAGATTAAAAATACAGGCGATGGGTTCAACTATAAAATCAGCTGCAAGTCTTAAGAAGTACGGGTCTATATCATCTGGACCAGGAGATTTTTTTGGGTCAATGGCTTTCAGAGACTGTAATAACTCTGAATTGGAAATTGGTTGGATGACAAATTTGATTGCATGAGAAGATGCAGAAGATGCTGTAACAGAGGAAACGGGTAGAGGATCTGAATGACCAGACACTGGTGAAGATAAAAGAGGAAGTAAGCCCACTGAAGTAAATTGTTTGTTAAATTGTTTTGCAATTTCCTCTTTCTGTTGTATGGCAACAGAGTTTACTACAAGGTTTGCAGGTGTAGTTGATTTCACATTTTGTCCAGTTAGCATTTTGATTTGTTTCCAGAATTTAGTGGGATTTTTAAGATTTGTTGAAATAGAATTTATGTAGAAATCAGAATAGTTTTCCGAGTCAAAGAGGTGCATTTGTTTCTCAGGGCTCTGAAGGTGATCCAGTCAGAATTTGAATAAGTAAATCTTGCTTTGGTCCAGGCAGCATTTCTTTCTCTGAGCATGTGTAAAAGTTCTTTTGTGACCCATGGATTATTTCACCCAGAAATCCTACATTTTTTTGACAGGGGCATGTTTGTTACAGATTTTTAAAAAAGTCTCATGAAAATGTTCCCAGGCGCATTCTACATCTTGAATTAACTTAATGCGATGAATATTTGTAAAGTTGTAAAGATCATGAAAGAAAGCCTGAGGCTCAAAATTTTTAAAATGTCTTTTAAAAATAAAGCGGGGTTTAGATTTTACCATTTTGTCATCCCTTATTACTGCAATTGTGCAATGATCACTAACATCATTGCAGAATACAGCAGAGGAACTAAACTTATGGCATTTATTCGTTAGTACAATATCCAACAGAGTGGATTTATTTGAATCAACTGAATTTAATCAGGTGACATTATTAATGAGTTGTGTCAAGCTTAGTGAATCACACAGTTCCTTAAAGTGATCCGAAACAGGAGAAAGCCAATTCCAGTTGAAATCCCCCATTATTAATATTTCTTAATCACAGAGGCTGTGGAGCACTTTAGAGAGAGACGACAGAGTTTCTGGTTTGGATAAAGGTGGTCTGTAACAACCAACTAAAGTAAAATATAAAACTTCTGTCAGATTCACTCGGATGGCTAATAGCTCAAATTGCTTTGGTTTAGTGATTGATACAGTTACTGAACAACAAAATTTAGAGCTGACAAAGATAGCTACTCCACCACCCTTAGCAACTCTATCGGCTCTATACACATTATAGCCTTGAATAGCAATATCATTGTCAGTAACAGACTTTTTTAACCAGGTCTCTGAGCGAACAATTATATCAGGATTAGTTGTAAGAACCCGTCTTACTTCATGTTCCTGAAGTACTAGGGTGCTGTCGGTGTGGGGTGGTGATGATTGTGGCACGTCTGCTGGGGGCCTCTGCGTGTCAAACCTGGCAAAGAAATGGTTTAGCTCCCTTGCCAAGGAGGCATCCACTCCAGTGGACACTGTGTTGCTGCTCCTTTGATTTGTGATGTGGGTTATCCCCTGCCATATCTTCCGGGGGTTATTGTCAGCGAAGTGATTTTCAATCTCCTATTTGTAGGCCATTTTGGCCTTCTTTATGCCTTTTTAGGGCAGATCTGGCTGCGCTGTATTGGAGCCAGTCACTGTCCATTGACCTGAAGGCGGTGTCCCGTTTTTTTAAGAGAGATTTAACTTCGCTGGTCATCCATGGTTTCTGATTTGGGAATATTCTGATCTTTTTGTTCACAGTCACATTGCCTATGCAGTGGTTTATATAGGAAAGGACTGTGTCTGTGTGTTACTGTAGATTTTGGCTGTAGAAAGTGTCCCAGAGTTTTTTTGAGAAGCAGTCCTGCAGTTGTGGGAAGGCAGCTTCGGGCCAGATCCTGATTGTCTTTGTTTCTGGCTTTGTCTTTCTTGGGGGGGGGGGGGGGGGTGTAGGTGGGGGTGAGGGACAAGCAGAGGTGGTCTGAGCCTGCTGATGGGGGAGGGGAGTGACTTTGTAAGCCTGTTTAATGTTGGAGTCAACTTGGTCTAAAGTGTTTACTCAGGTGGCAAACTTCACACACTGTGTGAATTTGGGGAGCACAGTTTTAAGTCGTGCTTGGTTGAAATCCCCAGCAATAATCAAGAGTCCATCAGGGTGGGCGAGCTGTTGCTTGTTTATGATAGTTAGCAGGAGGTTGAGAGCCGTGCTAGTGTTAGCATCTGGTGGTATGTAAACAGCTAGCACCAGAACAGCTGTGAATTCCTTTGGGAGATAGAAGGGCCTGCATAAGATGGCTACAGCCTCCAAGTCCGGGGAGCAGTGTCTTTCAGTGATCCTGCTGTTGCTACACCACTCGTTGTGCACATAAACACAAAGCCCCCCTCCTCTGCTCCTACCGGAGCTGTGATCCTGACAATGTAGCGTGCGTCCTGCTAGCTCAATCGCGGCGTCGGGGATACTTGGTTGTAGCCATGATTCGGTGATGATAATCAGACTGCAGTTCCTTGTGAAGCTGATTTTGGCTGTTAGTAATTCCAGTTCGTCCATCTTGTTGATGATGGACCGCGCATTTGACAGGAGGAGGCTTGGAAGTGAGGGTCTGTGCGGTTGTTTACGTAGCTTAGCATCTGGGCAAACCCGGCAGCCTCACTTCTGCTTCCTCTCTCTCCTCCGCCTTCGTCGCTTGCCGGGTGGGCTGACCATCCACGGAGACCCAGGTAGCCTAGCTATTTCCTCTGGGATTTTGTTGCGCTGCTGAAAGTTCTTTGTTACCGACTGGGTTTGTCTCAGACCAAGGTCTATCAGGTACTGGCGGTGGTATTTAAAATCAGCGTAGCAAAAATCCAAAAGTAAATAAAATACGAACAATAAAACAAAAAGCCATGCTGGAGAGCTGAGAGCCGCTGCACTTGCGCGCGCCGCCGCCATGACTGACATGGTGTTGGAACCATGTTCAACTGGTACTAAGGGGTCCAAAGTGAGCCAAGAAAATGTCCCCCACACCATGACACCACCACCTCCAGCCTGAACCGTTGATTCAAGGCAGGATGGATCCATTCTTTCATGTTGTTACCATCTGAATGTGGCAGCAGGAATGGAGACTCATCAAACCAGACAATGTTTTTACATCTTCTATGGTCCAGTTTTGGTGAGTCTGTGTGAATTGCAGCATCAGTTTCCTGTTCTTAGCTGACAGCAGTGGTTTTCTGTTGCTGTAGTCCATCTGCCTCCAGGTTGGACGTGTTGTGTGTTCGGAGATGCTCTTCTGCAGACCTCGGTTGGTTCATTGGGTTCCTTTTGTCTTTCTGTCAGCTGGAACCAGTCTGGCTGTTCTTCTCTTACCTCTGGCATTAACAAGGTCACTTTCAAAGTCATTTCAATCACCTTTCTTCTCCATTCTGATACTTGATTTGAACTGCAGCAGATTGTCTTTACCATGTCTACATGCCTAAATTCATTGAGTTGCAGCCATGTGATTGGCTAAGCAGTTGACCAGTGGTCAGTGAGTGCATATGGACAGACTTTAAACCACTCACCATCCCTCAAGTTTAGGGACAAGAGGTTGCAGAAAAGGTCACGACTACAACTATTCCAACCAGGTTGGGGTTAAAGATGCATTTTTCCCACTTCTCCAACCTGCCTCTGATCTGACCTTATGAAATTGATGCTTTAGTTGCTACATCCCTTTTTGACAAATCTGAGGTTGTTTTAGGGTGCACTTGGCCTTTTGAGACTCCTTCCTACTAGTAAACCTAGTACTAGTAAACCTAGTTGGAGGATGCAGATGAAAATATTCGACAAAGGAGGATATGTTGATGTGGTGACCCCAGAAGGGAGCAGCCAAAGGACAAAGATGAAGAACTATGAGTGTTTGTGTCACTGTTGGAGTCATCCACTAGTCTCTTGTCTTCTAACAGATGTTCCAGTATTTTGTTGCGGTCTCTTTGCAGTTCTTTTTATTGTTGCCATAAAAAAACGTTTGTTTTGACAGATGTAATGGGATTTTGGGTCTACCCATCTTCATCATGTTTTATTGTTGTTGCAGTAACTAACATCAGTTTTTTCTTAAAAAAGATGCTCCAGTGCTTTTAGTGTTCTGCTGTATTGACTAACTTACCTTTTCTGTTCTAACAAATGTGCCAAGGATTTTGTGTTTGTCCATGTCATTTCAGTTGTCTCATTTCCATAATTACCAAGGGCAGATTGGACTCACAACAGATGATCTGGTATATTTAGTGTTTGTTTCTTTCCTGTCCTCTTAGACTCTGACCAGTCACAGATGGTTGCTCTTACTGACTCTGGTTCTGCTGCAGGGTTCTTCCTAATCTTCCATTCAGAGGGATATTTCATCTCCACTGATAGATTTAGCTGGTTTAGCTGGAGGATTACACTAAAAACTCTTAATGCTATCTATTGTTCACTTATGTTGGCCTTTGCTACTTAATTGACATTATCTTACCTTTAAAAATGACCTTGACTGAATTGAACTATAACACTCACAATAAAGTTCTGTCAATTTCTTTTTTTTTTTTTTTACTTTTTGTGCATTGCTTTATGACGGGGGTTTCAGACTCCAGGCCTCAAGGGCCAGCCACTGTTTTCCAGAAATATTGTCTTTCTACTGCTGATTACATGGATCAGGTGTGTTTAGCCAATAAGGAGCTTCAACGTTGGTTGGAAAACTTGTTGGACACCGGCCCTCGAGGCCGGATTCAGGCACCCTTGCTTTATGACAGCCTTCATTATGAATTTTATAAATAAACAGATTAGAACTGGCCTGATTTTTAATTAATGTTTGGCCCATAATTCCATCAAGTTCCTTCAGATAAATATTTAACTGATATTGCTTTCATGTATGTGAGGCTAAATACTTAAAAGATTAACACTAGTGACTGAACAAAGAAGAACATGCTGAGATCCACTCGTCAATTGGCACTCCTGACCTCCCTGCGAAGCCAGCGATGTCGTTGTAACTGTCGTAGACCTCCAGGTAATCAGCCAAACATGACGTGTCATCCTCTACATCAAACTCCAGGAAGCTGAGGCGGATCTTCTGACCAAGCTGGACTCGGATGTGCCAGTAGCAAATCAGCCCATCCTGATATTTGTCAGGAAAACCAGGAGACTGGATGGTTTTCTGCTGGTCGGTCAGAACTCCTCCACACTCCTTTGCTGTTGGACACATAAAAGATGTGGAGGAAAAGCTTTCCTTTAAACACTTCACTTTTTCATAGCAACGCCAATGTGATCGGCCTCTCCCTCCTTTAACAGCAGATGTTGTTTGAAATGCTTTTTTAAACTTTATTTCTCCTTGTTTGTCTGGCTTATTGGAAACTGGTTAGTATAAGAACTAAGTATCATCTTTTGAAATTATGTAGTTTTAGAAAAATTATGTCCATGTATTTGGGCCTTTGATCTGGATTTTTTATAAAATTCAAGAAAGTCACGTTTTTGTAGTAGAGAGTAAAACTATTTTCACCTGAACACAGCAGTTTCATTCCTCGCTGTTTTGCATGTATTAATAACATGCGGACACATATTATATTGTTTTCAACATCATAGTCCAAAAAAACAAACAAAAGCAAATTGCAGCATTTTTGAACATTTCTTCTCCACCCACTCAAGTATGCCTTTTCACACTGCAGTGGAACACTGAGAAGTGAATTCCCCACAACTAAACATGTCTAAGTAACAAAATATAAAACATTTATAGGTTTGTGCATTGCACCTTCCATTTCTTTACAAACATGTTCATACCTATGTGTGAAAGGCCATGAACCCTAACCCCTAACCCAACAGTTATGATCAACATCCAAGCAGAAGAACACCTTGCAGATTGTTCAACGCCCAATCGGTTGTCCCAGTGCAGCCTGCTGTTCTTCAGCCTGCTGCATTCTATTAAAGTCTATGAAAGTTCTATTAAAGCATTAGTCCCCCTGTGGACTGAGACATGGAGCTCTGCTTTCACTACACCGTTTTCCCCTTGTTTTGGATCTTCTTCTCTCTGTGACAGCCCTGAAAGGGATGTATCATCTTCTTGACTGTGATACTGAGATCCTTGCACTCTCATAACACTAACCTAACCCCTAACCCTTTTAAAAAAAGTGTATAGACATACTTTTGTTGAATCTAAATGAAAAGCATGTCCATGTGATGGTTTTCAGTTCTAGCAGCAACCTTACACTGTGACTAAATTGTGGGCAGTCTTTTGTGCAGACCAGGTTTTCTGTGAGCTATCCGCTAGACCTCCAGCCTCAAGAGCTAGATCCTTTGTAACTCTCTGCCTGTATGGCAGGAGGAGCCACAGCCATTTCTCTTCTTCACACAGACATAATACACATTAACACCATGAACTCTAACTCTCCACATCATGGTGGATCTTGTGGACATTGTGGAGTTTTCTCTTCTCAACTACTATGAAGAACAACAAGCCTATATTATCTTGTGATTACTTCAGATGTTTCTAAACTTATAAACAAAACCTTGTTTCTGAGTCTGATTAAACATTTTAGCTCAATATCCTAGTTGAATCGAGCCTTTAAACTTCTGACCGAAGCCCAAATATTTTGACCTTTACTATGAAGATGTGAAATGGCGTCAGAAGACCATGGCTGTAAAATGAATCAGCCACACAGATGAGCCTCCATGTCTCTCCCTCTGTTTGCCTACAAACACTAACACTAATCCTTTCTGGCGGCCAATGTTTTTGTCTGACGCTGTAACTCATAGGGTGGGACTGAAATTGTGGTATTGAGTCAACCATGTCTTCCCTCCATATAATTGTGGTTTCCTCATCATCCCAGAGATTTTCCTGAGTGGGTGTGCTGACTTTACAAAGGCTTCTGATCAACAGCTGCTGTGCTAAGAAATTGTCAAAAACACAAATATCAGTAAAAGTTCAGGTTAATTTAAGAAATGAAGCTCTTAATGAAGACAATTTTGACAATTATTATAACAATATCATTAGTTGTTACTGAACATTTCCAGCTGGAATCAAGCCATCACTGTTCACCGTCTCCTTCCAACACAGTTTGTGTCAAATTGCTCAATGGAAGGTGAATGTTGGTTTGAGACCTTTTCCCTGACTACACTTAGTCTGTCTGGGGTTGCTTTTGACCAAACTTCAATTAACTCAGGTATTGATCCAGATTTATTTTCCACAATAGAAATTATTTTTTCTGAACTTCTACAATGTCCTTCTCAGACACCAGGAACACGTCTTGCCTCGGTCCAGTCCAGTCCAGTCCGGTACTTTGACCATGTCCATCATAAAATGGACCCATTGAGCTGGACCAAACCATACCATACCATTGTTGCTTGCAGGTCCACTAATTAGGGCGGAGCTACTGTTGAAACCCATTGATTGTTACCATAAGGTGAAGTTCAGTTGATATAGTTTTTATAAAATCAAGTAATTACTTTTTTTTTTTTGACCGGGAATATCAACATTCACACCACTGTTAAATCGTTTCCAGGTTGCACATAATTATCATGTATATTTTCAGTCAGTAAATCTGATTACATGTTTATAATCATCACTGTATTCTCTCCCTTTTCCCCTCTGAACTGGTTTTTATTAGAACAAAAGAACAGAGCAGCTGTCAATCACTCTCATACTTCATTAAAATTAAACTCGCATTGCCATCTGCTTGTTATCCTGTAGAGAAGTATTTTATAGAAATTAAAGTAGGTCTGTTCTAAGAGGTCCAATATATTTGGCCCATTTTTATCACCTTTATCTCTTTGCATCTTTATTAATCTTTATTAATGTCAGTCTTTCTATAAAATAAATGTTATGTATTGATTTATTCATACTGACTCACAGTTTGGGTTGTAGCAGTAAACATCCCATTGCTCACTCTTGTTCAGTCTGTATCCATAGTCGATGATGCCAACTTTTCCAAAGCCGCAGTTGATGCCAGCTTTAACAATAGGGTAACCAACGCGTCCTTTGTCGAACCATCCTGCTGCGCACACATGGAAACCTGAGGATCAGAAGAAAGGCTCTACTGTCTTGAAGCACAAAAGACCAACAGCATGCAGGCAGACACACAGGCCTCCTCCCTTCTCCAACAAACATCTGGATGTCAGCCTGCCAGAGATTACGTCAACGTGTAGTTTTTCTTTGCAGGATGGAAGTTTGTTGGAGAGTTAGCAGAGTGGCTGGACAGGAGAGGGCCAGTCTGTCTGCAGTGATGATTTCCAGACTAGAAAGTGTCAACAGGCTTTTAAGGCTCTGTTTGAAGTAAACGCAACCATGAAACACAAACCGAGGTTGACACTCTGCCGCACATTAACCTTTACTCTTTCTGTACGGTAAAAGCTTTTTAGCAGCTGTAGGATGTTTTACATCCCACCCCTGCCCCCAGACCTGGAGTTGAGCTTGTTTAATGGAAGGAAAGCCAGATAAAAGGAGACGTGCAGAGACTCATGATAGTGTGTAGATCCAGAGATATCACATCAACCCTGAGGTTAATGTGAGGACGTCTGCTCCAAGGAGACTGCTGCGGACCTATCTGTCGCGCCGCCTCCAGCTGCTCATAGGTGGCCAGCTTCCCCCCCTCGTAATCACAGACAGCCTTGGCCTCCGTGAATGTCAGCTGGTATCTCCCTTTGCGTGACTCTCTGTGGTAAACTCCAGCAGCTTGTTCTGTCAAAGAGAGAAGAAAGTCTGAGTTGTAGCAAAGTATCCATGTTTTGCATTGAAGTCAGTGCTAAACCTGAATGATCTACTCAGAGTTTACATGTACAGAAGCACCAACCCTTACATTAACAGCAGCTCACTGCTGTCATTCTGATGCGGAGTATTCCAGATCCCCCAAATTTGGTTTGATTTGCTTTCACACATGACAGTAACACCAAAGACTTAAGGGGACCCAGATATTTTAAACATGTTCATGGTTCCTCTTTTCTGAGATTCACTATGAGGCTGTTTTCCCTCCAAACACACAGAGCTTTCAACATTTTCTCCCTTTGGTTTGTTGAAAGTCCATCTGCATTCCCAGAGAAGTGAACCACAACAGAGTTCATCTGCAAGAGAACTTAAACCCTAGTTCTGAAGAGAACCAGAGTTCTCTTGTTTGATCCAAACCAGAGTTTAAGGTCAGATTTCATACCTAACAAAACAAGAGGACCATCAGAGGAAACAACCTTTTTTTTAAATCAGGACAACACCTGGACTAGACCAGGACCAAAGTTGATCAGGCCAGGACCACAGCTGTTTGAGTAGGTGCTCTTTAGGAAACCTGGCTGCTTGAGAAAATTTAGAACAATTCTCTGCTAAAGTGTTTGGAAACACTTCCGGAGGGAGTAATCTTTCTGCTTCAGCTCAACAATGCCAGAACTCAAATTAACTCATTTAACAGGAGTTCTGTAAACTGTGAAATCTATGTCAAATGAGTAAAAGATTTCTACCAGAGACACATGAGAGAAATACTGAGGAACACATTCAGAGAAAAATGGAAGATTAGAAAAGTTGGAGCTTCTGCAAAACCCTGATAAAGTAACTTCCAAACTTTCTCTGCTCATAAACATGCAGCCCACAAGCTGCTTCTTTTAGTCCTTTCAGCTCATGAATGTATTCCTTTTATCCCATTAAAAACAAACAATTGGACTATAAGGAAACCTCAATGTTTGATCTGCTCAATCCTTTAAACCTAATAACATTTAAAAACCAGTGAAGTGAATGAAGGTAAAGTTAAGCAGCCGAGTGGAAGCATCAGTTTTAAAGTGAGGATATTTACCCAACCAAATAGAGTTATGAAATATTCCATTTCTGTAGCCCCATGTCTGCACCTCCTTCAACAGGAGGCTGAGTATCCAGAGGAGAATTGCGGCTTGCATCCTGCAGTTGTTTCAGCTGTTCCGTCTGCTGCTTCATGAGAGGACTGCTGTTGCCAGTGAGGGTGGGGGCGGGACCTAATGCAAGCAGTAAAACACAGCAGCTATGGCAGCTCTTTCTCCGTGCCACAGAATACCTCTTATGCATCAGACGTCTGCTGAAAATCTTGAAAAGTCTGCAGATAGCAGTAATAATCTTTGGGGTTTCTGTGAGATCTGGAACTGATACGATTCTCCAGCTTTTGCAATTCTTCTAAAGCATGTCTTCAGATATCAGTTCAGCCTGTTTAAAAACACTTAGTGATGGATGGCGACCTGTTCAGGGTGGTCAATCCAGATGCTGCTGGAATAGGCCTCAGCAAACTGTCTGACCTTTGAACTTGGCAGGTTTAAAAACGAGTAACAGAACCTTCACCTTCTTAAGTGTTTTGAAAAATGTGAAAATATGTTTCTATATGTGGCATGGCATTCACAATCGTGAAGTACCTAACTGTAAATTGTGAAGTTGTGCAGTAACTTTCAGGCTTCAAAATATTTCCATCATTGCTTCAACCCTTTGTGGAGGTTTTGGCTGCCTTAAAAGAGTTTATGCCTATAAAATACAGGCATTTCCAAAGTGATGCCTCTCTCCCCTCAACCCTTAAAAAAGGACAATAGCAAAAACCTATTCCCTGTTTCCACCAGAAGATGGCAGCAACATCACACCTGAACCCATTCACCACCCGTTCCAACCTGTTTGAACACCTCTCCACCTCTTTCCACAGTCTCTGTTGTTAATTTAAAGTCCTCCACCTCCTTCTCTGCTCCCTGTTCCTCTTTAATTCTTCTCATTTACTCAGATACTATGTCTTGCTGCCACTCACCTTAATTTCTCTCCTTTTCACAGCAAACCACAAGCCTGTTTCCTCTTCTCCCTAAAAGCCACACAATCCTCTACCTTTTCAAACTTCAATTCAATTCAATTCAATTTTATTTGTATAGCCCAAAATCACAACAACAGTCGTCTTGATGGGCTTTGTAAAAGAATCATGAATACATAGAGTTCAGATAGGAAAATACTAAAATGAACTAACAAACTGACTAAGCTATACTGGCATCCCTGCCCTTAGACCCCCCCTTCGCGGTAAGGAAAAACTCCTAAAAAACCAGAATCTGGAAAAAACGACGAAACCTCAGGGGTGCCCACATGAAGGAGGGATCCTCCCCCAGGACGGACAGGCGATTTACCAGGGGCCTCATTTATAAAACTTTGCATAGGATTTGCGTCAGAAGTGGCGTGCGGATGAATCATAGGGTTAGGTTAGGGTTAGGTCGTGGGATTATAGCCCCCCTTCCGTGGAAGTTGGGCGGTGCACGGTCCATCCTAAAGGGGGCATCACTACTACGTCCCCTCGGGACCTGATGGAAGGTCCGTTTCTTTTCCCTCTGAGGACGGACAAGTATCCACTCGCCGTCCACGTTGTCTTGTTTTTCAGAGTCGCCTTTGTTATTTTAATTTAATAAGGCGGAAATGAATATTATGTATTTTTTGTATGTTTTTTCTAATGTTTTAATTTTTGTGTTTTTTTTAATGTTTTTGTGAAAGAAAATAAGACAGCCGAATCAGAGTAAAATATTAAAAAAGAAGAAAAAAAGCAAGAAAAAGAAAAAAAGACAAGTACTGAATAGAAACAAAAATAGCGTGCTATAGCGGCAACGTTTCAACCTGTATTCAGGTCTTCCTCAGGCCTATAAAGCACACTTTTCAGTCTCGCTAGGGTTGCTGGAACTTGGAGAGATGTCCCTTCGAAGAGCAGAGCAAAAATGAGCTCTGCTGAGGCTCTTCCTTTATATAGCCTCTGGGCTCCACCCCCTTGTATTTTCCAGATTTTATTTTTCAGACTTTCCATTTTATATAGTGTGTTATATTTTTCCCCTCTTTTCTTATTTTGCGTCCATATATGTAACTTTATTGTCATCTTTTTTATTTTTAACTTAAATGTAATGAATTTAAAGTGTTAACTTATTTAAAATATGTATATATTTAAAATTAAAATTATAATGAATTTAAAAGGATCATTTTAAGCTTTAAATTAAGTTAGTGTTACTCAGGCCAATTTTTTACCCCTATATATTTATATAGGGTTAGGGTTTAGGGTTAGGGTTAGGGTTAGTGTTGGGGTTGGGGTTTGGTTAGGGTTGGGGTTAGGGTTAGGGGGTTAGGTTTTTTGCGAGAGTTTCGCGAAGCGAAACTCGAGCCCAGCTATGTCAGCCTTGCGGCCTTGCGACATAAAAGGGAGGGGGGGGGGCACGCTCACTTCTGTTCAGTTGAGACAACGGACATCATACAAATACCATGTGGATAGGAAATGTTGAATATGATACCAAGTGTATGGCTAAGTGTGGTGTGGTCTAAGGTTGTAGTTGTGCGTGATCCGTGTGAAGTCAATGATGTCGTCCTAATGCGTGTGGTGGGGGGGGGGGGAGGAAGGAATGGGGTGTTCTTGGTGAGGGAAGAGGTGATAGAGATAGGAGTTTAGGGTTAGGGTTTAGGGTTAGGGTTAGGGGTTAGGTTAGGGTTAGGGTTAGGGTTAGGGGTTAGGGTTAGGGTTAGGTCAAAAGGCTGTGGCCCCCCTTCCGCGGAAGTTGGGCGGTGCGCGGTCCATCCCTAAGCGGGCCTCGCTACCATGTCCCCATTGGTTCTGTTGGAAGGCCCGTTTCCTTCCCTTCCGTGGACGGACAAGGATCCAGTCACCGTCCATGTTTCGTTTAATTTCACCTTTGTTATTCTAATTTAATCAGATGTCAATGAAATTTATGTTTTTTTGTTTTTTTATAAGTTTTTATTTTTTTGTGTGTTTTTTTGTTTTTGAAAAAGAAAATGGAACAAAAAAATTGTGAAAAAAGTAAAAAAAGAAAGGTGTTCACTAAAAAAGAAAGGTGTTCAATAAAAATGAAAAGAGCGTGCTTTTGCGGCAACGTTTCGACCTCTATAAAGGTCTTCTTCAGGCCTATACAGCACGCAAATAATTGTGGCTAAATTGGCTGGCACTTGTGGAGATGTTTTCCCTACGAAGAGCAGAGCAGAAATGAGCTCTGTTCAGCCTGTCCCAATATATAGCCTCCTGGCTCCACCCCCTTGTATTTTCCCATTTTCTTTTTACCAGTTTCTTTTTATTTAAACCCTTCATTTTAAAGTTGTGTTTTTGAGTTATTTAATGCATGAATCAATTGCCAAATTCAATTTTAACAATTTTAAATGTAAATTTACTTAATATTTATTACTTTTAGTGAAAAATCGTAATGATATTAAATTATTTGTTTAATAAAATGTTTCTTATGCCAATTTTTATAGCCCTATGCATTTATATAGTTTTAATTTTTGGATCTTACTTTGTATTGCGTACAATGAATTTATATAAAATAAACCCATTTCAAATTATGGTGTTTTTTCAAAAGAAATTACATTTATGTAATGATAAGATGTTTTAAGGATTTGGTTAGGGCTAAATTCTAAATTTGGTTTAATATTGCAACAATTTGGTTAGGATGAGGGCTAAATTCGAATTTTAATTCTATATTTCAACAATTTGGTTAGGGTTAGGGCTAAATACTGTGGTTAGGGTTAGAATTTGATTAAAGGGCCAGGTTAGGGTTAGAATCCGATTAAAGGGCCAGGTTAGGGTTAGAATCCGATTAAAGGGCCAGGTTAGGGTTAGAATTCGAGTAAAGGGCCAGGTTTAGAGGATCCAATCAAGGTAAGTCCTATATTCAAGGTAAGTAATTTACAAGGTAAGTAATTAAATTTCCAATTAGGGGATCGACTAAATTAAGGGGGGGGGGGGGAATCATTTAAACTGTAGAATGGGACTTTATAAGAACGGGTAATTTCTTCTCATATTTAAACCATTTGGTTCTCTTGTGTTTAGTAAATATATCCATTGTCTCTCTTTTTTCTTTCTTTCTGTGTCAGTCCAATTGGAATTATTTTGTATACCTGAAATTTTGACGTTATGCCATCCATGTAAAATAAAATGTTTAACCAACTTAGTGTCTGTGTTCTTTTTATTAATGATGTTGTATTTGTGTTGTGTTAATCTTGTGGAAATTGAGTTTTTAGTTTCTCCAATATATTGAAGTTTGCATTTTGCACAAAAAATGACATAGACACAATTTTTTGATTTCAAAGTAAATGTTTGGGGAATTTTGAAAATTTTTTTGTTTACTTTATTTTGAATGTATTGTAACCTAATAAAATGGTCTTGAAGGTTTGTCTGCGTTTGGCTCTGTTTCAAAGGTTGTAATTTTGCTTTTACCAAAGAATCCCTTAGATTTTTATTCCGTCTATATGCTGAAATGACTTGATGTTTTCTCAGCAATCCCTGGTCCGTAATAATTTGTTTGAAGTTATTTTTTATTATATGATTTATTGTTGTACTTCCTGTAGAAAAATTTGTAATTAGTGGAATTATTTCTTGTACATTATTTTGTTTTTGTCCAGAATCCTTAAGAGTTTTGAAACAGCATCGTAGAAATGATCTGGAATATCCCCTCTGTCTCAAGGCAGAGAATAATACTTTCACTGCACCCCTAAAATCTTCTTCCTGGGTACAAATACGTCTAAATCGGAGTAGTTGTGACTTTACTAGCCCCTTGTGTGTATGTTGTGGGTGAAAACTTGTTTTGAATAATAAAGAGTGTGTGTCTGTGTCTTTGTAAAAAACTTTGACTTCCAATTTACCAGAGTGTTCAAAAGAGTTTCCTTTGTAAACTGTTGTATCCAAAAAATTAATTGATCGTTCATGAAAAGTGTATTTCAAGTGAGTGGATGAATCATGTGTATCCAGTATTTTTATAAAGGTCAAAAATTCTTCTTCAGAGTTTGTCCAGATTCCAAAAATATCATCAAGGTATCTTAGATACACCAAAGGTTTTACTTTACATTTTTGTAATGCTTTTTCCTCCCAATCAGCCATAAAAATGTTTGCATAAGATGGAGCAAATCGTCATGGAGTTCTTCAGAATTAGTGGGTTTTTGGATGTCCATCTGCTTCTGGAGGATTGAACACAAGTTCTCAATGGGATTCAGATCTGAGGAGTTTCCAGACCATGGACCCAAAATGTCAACTCACTTTAGCTCTATGGCCCGGTGCTCCATGGTTCTGGAAGATGCATTGTTAATCACCAAATTGTTGTTGGATTGTTGGAAGAAGCTGCTGTTGGAGGGTGTTTGGTACAATTCTGTACTCATGGCGGTGTTTTGGGCTAAATAGTGAGTGAACCCCCTCCCTTGATGAGAAGCAACCCCACACATGAATGGTCTATGAATGGTCTCAGGATGCTTTACTGTTGGCGTGACACAGGACTGATGGTGGCGCTCACCTTTTCTTCGCTGGACAAGCCTTTTTCCAGATGCCCCAAACAATCAGAAAGAGACATCATGGGAGAATAGGACTTCGCCCCAGTCCTCAGGAGTCCTTTCGCCAGAATTTTAGAAGATCAATCTGTCCCTGATGGTTTTTTTTGGAGAGAAGTGGCGTCTTTGCTGCCCTTCCTGACACCAGGCAATCTTCCAGAAGTCTCACTGTAATGCAGATGTGCTCATGCCTACCTGCTGCCGTTCCTGAGCAGCTATGCACTGGTGGACGTCCCATCCCAAATCCTCTTTAGGAGACCATCCTGGCACTTGCTGGACTTTCTTGGACGCCCTGAAGCCTTCTTAACAAGAATTGAACCTCTTTCCTTAAAGTTCTTGATGATCCTATCAATTGTTGATTTAGGTGCAATCTCAGTTGCTGCATTATCCACGCACGTGAAGCTATTTTTATGCAACGCCATGATGGTTGCACACGTTTCTTTGCAGGTCACCATGGTAACCAATGGAAGAACAATGATTTCAAGCATCACCCTCCTTAGAACCCTTGTGCTATCCTAGGCCAATAACATTGGGAGTGGGGTCATCTAGACCCACTAGGGGTGTCAAACATACGGCCCATAGATGAAGAGTAAAAATCATAAGGATGTTTAAAAAAGAAAGCAAGTTTCTAGTCCATTCCTGTGACGAGTTATGATTTTTTAAAGAAATAACCTAAATGCACAATTCTGCCACTAGGGGGAGCAAAGAAAAAGCAAAACAGGTGAAATAGCATATCTGCATGTGCCAAAGGCAGAACCTAACAGCTCTGCATCGGCTAAGATTTACTTTGGTTCCCTATGAGCTTTACCACTGTTATCTTGCTATATGGATGATCAGTAGAGACACCCTAGTGACCAAAATGTTTTCAAAAAGTGGAGTGAAGAGCTTTCCAGGAAAAATGGAGTTGAATTTGTTCATGCAGCTGAATGCAAAACACCCATGCTTGGTATGTCATCAACAGGTTGCAGTGCTCAAAGAATATAACATTATGCACCACTAAGCGACTCACCATAAAGAAAAGTTTCACCATTTGCAGCTAAGAAAAGAGAAGAATTACCAACTATTAGCTGGACGGAAAAAACAACCATTTGCATTCACTGAAGCATTGACATGATGGAGCAGTGACAGCTACTTTATTGTAAACACGTTGGTGCAAACATCCAAACCCTCTTCAGAGGTGAACTTGCGTCCCAAACAGCAGTCGACCTTTGCCAACATGAGTCTGTCAAGGATTACCATTCCAGATCCAACATCTCAGAGGAAACTTGGACGCCAAATGAAGGAATCCAGTCATTTATTGTATTTTCGGTTGCTATTGATGAAAGCACCAACATCACATATATGTTTACAACTGTGCATATTTATTAGAGATGTTAAAGAGACCGTCACAGCTGAGTTTCTTGAGTTGATGGACACAACAACAGCTGATGACATAGTCAGCTCTCTAGTTACAGCGCCAGACAATGTTGGAGTGAACTGGTCACGTGATGTCAGTCTGGTTACTGATGGCGTCCCATCAAAGGTCAGGAAGAAGGCAGATGTTGCCACAAAATTCAGGTAGAAACCAGGAAAAGATTCTTGGACATTTCATTGTGTTTAGCACACTTGAATGACAGTAAATGTGTTTCTGCACAGGATTTGAATCCTGATATTGAGGGTCGGGTGAAGTTTAAGGACAGAAAGGAGGTTAACTCCAAATTCTTATGTTCACAAACGTTGGCAGGTTTAATTTAGTTTAATTTTTAATGGTTTGGACATTTACATTTAAGGCAGGGAGTTTCTTTTTTTTCTGTAGCCCCTATTAATTATTGGGATTGCTTCAGTGTCAGATGTCAAATATTTTGTGTGTATAAAATTGAATAGACCAACTTTTTTTGAAGTGAAATTGATTTTATTTCAGATCCATTGGCCCCAAGTGATTAGGCTACTATGTTTGTTGAGGCATTTTTTCCAACTGAGTAAAAAAACTAAAACAAAGCTGTTATTTTGCTTTTACGTTACTGGTCCGGCCCACTTGAGATCAGACGGGCTGAATGTGGCCCCCGAACCAAAATGAGTTTGACACCCCTGCACTAGACAGAGCTCTGAACCTTTTTTTTTTCTATTTTCTGTGATCTTCACTGGTTCAATGGATTACATGAAATCCTCTCCACCTTTATCCACCTTTGTCATGGTAGGAGAACACGTCAATGGAAGACGTTGACTGAAACGATCTCAGCAGGTCCTTTAATGACAGCAATGACATGCAGTGGAACGTTTTTAATTGTCATGACAAAGGAATATGCAATTCCTCTGATCACTCTTCCGAACATTCTGGAGTTTATGTAGATTGCTATTTTAAAAAACTTAAGCAGCAAGTTTTCCAACTTCCAATATTTGTCATTCTCAAAACGTTTGGTCACGAATGTAGAGCCACATATGTGCATGCAAAGGCAGAATTTTCTGTTGTTTAAATTTATTTAAAACACCAAATGGTTTCCAAATGTAGCTGTCTGCAGCACACAGCTCCTACAGCTGTCAAATGCAGAGAACACATTTTACACACCTTGGTGTGTGACAACTCATGAGGCTTTCACTGCACTTTATTATAATGCTGCTTTTGTTTACTACTGACTTTATTTTATTACTGCCTTCATTTTCAAAATATGTTAGTACAGCTGTTTTTGTATTACATTGTAGAAGTTTAAAAAAACAACAACTTTGCACTGTTTACTGTTTCCTAATTATAAATGTTCTATATTTGATGTTTGTTCAGTTGAAATTGTCAATCATTTTTATTTGCCGAAAGTCTGTCATGTTTTATCGTACACTTAACAAAATTAGGTTTTCCCAAAATTGTTATATAATCAAATATTTCAAGAAAAAAGTATTGATATTGGTGATACTATCCCTGTACTTACTAGGTATCGGATCCATACCCAAATTCCCAGTAAATTCCAATTTAACATGACTACATATTTCTATATCTGCACTATATTATTGTTAAAAGTAGACATTACCCCTTGTTCTATCCTATGACCCCCCCCCCCCCCCCTTCCATTGAGGTGTTCTCCTACCATGACAAAGGTGGATAAAGGTGGAGAGGATTTCATGTAATCCATGGACACCAGTGAAGATCACAAATCATTGAAGAACAAAGGTTCAGAGCTCTGTCTAGTGGGTCTAGATGACCCCACTGTCTAGTGGGTCTAGATGACCCCACTCCCAATGTTAACGAGGATAGCACAAGGGTTAAAAAAAAATCTATGACACTAAACTTGAGTACATAACATTAGCAACATGGCTAACCCAAATCACATGAAAGTGAATTAAAGTTCTGTAAAGTAACTGCTCAGTATCAATATTTGACTTCACGGAAGCAACCGTCCGACGCGGAGAACGGTTCAGGCCTCCATGGCGTGTGTTCATTTCAGATAATCCCTGACGTAACCAGTATCTTCTTTTAATATCAGTTGACTTTTTTAAATTTTATTTTACAAATATGAAAGATTATTTGTCATCTTTCAAATGAAAAGTGGACAGAGGTTTTTGGTGAAGACTTCAACACGAGTTTGCTTTTCTCTGGCAGGAAATGTGCTGAAAAGGATTGAATGACGGATTTCTGTTATCAGTGAGGATTGATGTATCTGTTCATAACATGTTTGTGATGCAGGAGGATGCATAGCACACAGCTTCTCATTTTCTCCATGTTATTCGTTGGATTTGTGAGGAACCAAATCCCTTTTTATACATGTAAACGATGTTGCAGGAGCTTAAGTTTTCATGTTATTTTGTTTAAAAAAGCTGAAAACAAAAAAGGTAGAGAAGATCCAGAAGAGGATTTGAAGAACTGAGGAAACTTCAAAGACACTTTAGTTGGAGGAGAAAAACTGTCCATCAGCTCCCCTGTTTATTTAAGTATTTAAAATCCACAAGTAAACTATTTATTGAGATAAAAATTATGGAGTAAAATTGAGTTAAAAGCTAAGAAACTAGAAAATAAAATATACAACAGCAGAAATAAAAGCTGGATGGAGTGGAGTCTTCATGGATGACAGTAAGAAAACGGTAAAATGTTTGTGGACAAACCCCACTGGAGAGAAGATGATCTGACCAAAGCTCAACCCTGAACAAAGCCGGCGTTCATGAAGATCTAAAACCCCAAATCCTGCTCCCTCGGCACAGCAGCATCACAGTTTTTGGAGGCGGGTCTGCATCTCCGCCACCACGCGGCTCATCATGCCTCCCAGGTGAGCGTGAATGTCCACCAGCTGCTGCGGCGAGAGGCTGCTCAGCTCCATCGGCGTCATCCTGGAGCTCAGGGCCTCCAGCTCCCCCAGCAACCCGCTAGGATGCAGCTCCTGTGCAGGACCCTGGTCCCCCTCCAGCTCCATGGTGTCCAACTCAGGGGGAACGTCTGAGGACAGCAGCTGGACCAGCGGCTCTGCGGCTGCAGACAACAGGAAACAAAGGTCACACCGAGCAGAACGCCTGCACCCCACCCCTTCTGTCCCTTCAGAGCCACTGGGAGAAGAAATCTGCCCTTTAGACATTGAACAGCAGCTCATCTCTACAGCCATTCAAAGACACAAGAGAAGCAGGGGGGGCATCCGCCTTTCTGTCCTGAATTGCGGTGATGCCAAAGCACATCACCATAATCACCATGAGGCAGGTCGACGCTTCCACACCTCTGTCTACTACAAACAAAGGAAGAACACTTGCAGAGGAGGGGAGAAAGGAAGTGTACGGGTGAAGAGATGAAGGAGATGAGGGAGATGAGGGTGATGAGGGTGATGAGGGTGATGAGGGTGATGAGGGTGATGAGGGTGATGAGGGTGATGAGGGTGATGAGGGTGATGAAGGTGATGAAGGTGATGAAGGTGATGAGGGTGATGAAGGTGATGAAGGTGATGAAGGTGATGAAGGTGATAAAGGTGATAAAGGTGATAAAGGTGATAAAGGTGATAAAGGTGATAAAGGTGATAAAGGTGATAAAGGTGATAAAGGTGATAAAGGTGATGAGGGAGATGAAGGAGATGAGGGTGATGAGGGTGATGAGGGTGATGAAGGTGATGAGGGTGATGAAGGTGATGAAGGTGATGAGGGTGATGAGGGTGATGAGGGTGATGAAGGTGATGAGGGTGATGAAGGTGATGAGGGTGATGAGGGTGATGAAGGAGATGAGGGTGATGAAGGTGATGAGGGTGATGAGGGTGATGAGGAGGATGAGGGTGATGAGGGTGATGAGGGTGATGAAGGTGATGAAGGTGATGAGGGTGATGAAGGTGATGAGGGTGATGAAGGTGATGAGGGTGATGAAGGAGATGAGGGTGATGAAGGAGATGAGGGTGATGAAGGAGATGAAGGAGATGAAGGAGATGAGGGAGATGAGGGAGATGAGGGTGATAAAGGTGATAAAGGTGATAAAGGTGATAAAGGTGATGAGGGTGATGAGGGTGATGAAGGAGATGAGGGTGATGAAGGTGATGAAGGTGATGAGGGTGATGAAGGTGATGAGGGTGATGAAGGAGATGAGAGTGATGAAGGTGATGAGGGTGATGAAGGAGATGAAGGAGATGAAGGAGATGAGGGAGATGAGGGTGATGAGGGTGATGAAGGTGATGAGGGTGATGAAGGAGATGAGAGTGATGAAGGAGATGAGGGTGATGAAGGTGATGAGGGTGATGAAGGAGATGAGGGAGATGAGGGTGATGAAGGAGATGAAGGTGATGAGGGTGATGAGGGTGATGAAGGAGATGAGGGTGATGAAGGAGATGAAGGAGATGAGGGAGATGAGGGAGATGAGGGTGATAAAGGTGATAAAGGTGATAAAGGTGATAAAGGAGATGAGGGTGATGAGGGTGATGAGGGTGATGAGGGTGATGAAGGAGATGAGGGTGATGAAGGTGATGAAGGTGATGAGGGTGATGAAGGTGATGAAGGAGATGAAGGAGATGAAGGTGATGAAGGTGATGAAGGTGATGAAGGTGATGAGGGTGATGAGGGTGATGAGGGTGATGAGGGTGATGAAGGAGATGAGGGTGATGAGGGTGATGAAGGTGATGAGGGTGATGAAGGTGATGAGGGTGATGAAGGAGATGAGGGTGATGAAGGTGATGAAGGTGATGAAGGTGATAAAGGTGATAAAGGTGATAAAGGTGATAAAGGTGATAAAGGTGATGAAGGAGATGAGGGAGATGAAGGTGATGAAGGTGATGAAGGTGATGAAGGTGATGAAGGTGATGAAGGTGATGAAGGTGATGAAGGTGATGAGGGTGATGAAGGTGATGAGGGTGATGAAGGAGATGAGGGTGATGAAGGTGATGAGGGTGATGAAGGAGATGAAGGAGATGAGGGAGATGAGGGTGATAAAGGTGATAAAGGTGATAAAGGTGATGAAGGTGATGAGGGTGATGAGGGTGATGAGGGTGATGAGGGTGATGAAGGAGATGAGGGAGATGAAGGTGATGAAGGTGATGAAGGTGATGAAGGTGATAAAGGTGATAAAGGTGATGAAGGTGATGAAGGTGATGCCTTCAGAGGAGTAACAGCAGTTCGTTCTGAAAGCTTATCCCGCTCACCTCAAAGAAAGAAAGTGCCTCACACTTTCTGAAACCTGAAGCTTAGGTGGGTTTGAGGACAAAACAAGGCCCCACCCCTCAAAAAAGAGGGGTGGGGCCTGGGGGTGTCAGCAGCAACATCATAATCTCTCTGTTTCTATTCACACACCAAGCTGTCCGGAGGTCTTCTCCTCTTCGTCTGGGTCTTGAGGGGCGCTGGGCTCCTCCAGCTCAGAGGTCATCATCTCCGTTTCATCAAAGCTCTTCAGCTCGACTCCTCCCCGTCCTCTCCGCTGTGGAGCCACAGCTCAGGTTACACCTCCTCACTGAAGCAGGGCCTTCTTTGTGTGGACTTTGTGCTCACCTGTTGCTCAAAGATCTTAAGGGCCTTCTTGACATTGGACATCTTCGGGGAACGGATAGGAAGGGTCTTGATCTCGCCAGGTGTCAGAGCGCTGAGGTCACCGACAGTTTTGATGTTTCTTGCACGAACAAGCTGTCCGAACCCTCGAAACCTGAGGCCAAAGTCAACAACAGCACTGAGTCACAAAAAAATGCTTCCTGAGGATCTCTGTGAGGAACAGAAAACTCACCACATGGTGGCGGATATCTGGGACAGCACCGCCTCCACAGGAGCAGAGCAGCCCACCAGGGCGGGATAGATGCAGTCTTTGGACACAGCTCCAGGTTCCTGACTCATTTCCGAAATCTGGAAAAGTCAGCGGGAGACATTTCTCCTACAGATGTGGTACAAACAGGTAGGGGTGTGCCAAAATATCGATATGGTGATATATCGCGATATTTAGTCCCGCGATCGATTATCGATACGTCTTCATCAAATATCGACCTTTTATTTACGTTTAAAAACCCTGTAAAACGTTATATTAACCATCCTTTGGTAAGACAATTCCTTGGAGGGTCGATAGGGGGCGCTCGTTGCGAGATTGGCTGTTGCGGGCGGACGAAGAAGAACACCCATTCAAACAAAGATGGCGGAGCGGGAAAACAATGAGAAGCCACGGCAGCATTGAAGCTGCATCACACGGAGTTGTGTGAGAAAGCCGTGGCTGTTGCTGCCTGAAGCCGACACAGACCGACGCGGATACTTTTTTCCAGACGAAGCTACCGCCGTCTTCTGAGAGACAGAGCAGCGGCAATAACGGAAAACGGTCCCTGCAGCGCGGTGGAGAACGAGGAATTTGGGTTTTTATTGAATGCATTAGTTTTGACATTCTCTCTCAGAAATACTGAAAAAGGATCCCTGCTCTGTACGTCCAGACCAGAGCTACAGCTGAGATGGAAACGGAAGAAAGAGTCATTCCTGCCCTCAGACCCCCCTTCTCCTCTGACGCTAAAAAATCTGTGATTCTCCAGAAAACATGAACATATAAACATACATACATGCAGCTTTACCCAAACGTGTTGTTCACAAAGACGTTTACTTTTAGATGCACTTCAAGTTCTTTATGTATTTTATCCCTGGTCATTTATTTTGAAAGCAGTTTATGTCTTAAATAACTTAAAGGAAAGGTCCTTGATACTTGATTTTTATTTTTCTGTGAGAATTATATTTTTGTTTACACCACATTTGCACTAAATGGTGTCATTTATTTTTTAACAAAGGCACTATAATTTGTTCACAGAATAAATATCTGATTCACAGCAATTTTTTCAATTAAGCGATGGCTATGGTTTTGTTTTTCAAAAGTTAATACCAATGTGTCTGGCAGCTACTTGACTCATTCATTTTTTATCCTTTTTACAGCAGTTTTGTACTAAATAATGACACTGCTGTTCATGTTCACTATTGTTTAAACTGAATTTTACAGATATTTCCAAATGAAAATTGTCATTGTTTGTCAAAGACAGAGTATTACTGATTTCAGCAACGTTACACAAAAGTCTGTTATTCATTACACCAAATAGGACACAAGTTGTTTATTATCATGGTGTTTAAAAAATAAAAAATAAATGGGGAAATATTTTCCAAAAAGCTGTTTTTAAAGTTCTTCTTTCTTAAAGTTTGAGATATCGTGAGTTGTTAAAGACGAGATATATCGATTATCGCCATATCGTCATAGTATCGTTATCGTGAGCAAAGTATCGCAAATCGTATCGTAAGGTACCCAGTGATTCCCAGCCCTATAAAACGGGTACTAAGACTGTAGATGCTAATGTCTTGTGGAGTCTTAAGTGAAGCTTTTAACAAAGTTTAGAAGGTGTGAGCTCAGAGAAACTCCAATCCAATGGTCTGATGCTGATGTGGTCCAGGCTGCCGTAAACATTCAGCTCCACGGCTGCAGACGTCAGGAGCAGAGACCTGTCGCTGTACTGAACAGCAGGAAGATTTCCTCATTTCAGCAGCTCATCTCATTGAAAGGATTTTGTCGATGAAACGACTCCTGGCTTCATGTTTAAGTTGACGTAAAAAAAAAAAAAAAACATTGACGTCTTGGGATATTTCTAGCAATTTAATGTAGAGAACCCTAACCCTAACCCAGACACCGAAGATGAAGAGTTTAGGGCAGGGGTGTCAAACATACGGCCCGCGGGCCATATCCGGCCCGCCAGGTGGTTAAGTCCGGCCCACACATGAAAGGTAAAAATCATAACTATGTTTAAAAAAGAAAGCAAGTTTCTAGTCCATCCCTGTGGCGAGTTATGATTTTTTAAAGAAATAACAGAAATGCGCAATTCCACCACTAGGGGGGGAGCAAAGGAAAAGCAAAACGGGTGAAACAACATAACTCTGCATGTGCCAAAAACGAAACCTAACAGCTATGTGTCTGGGTAGGCAATAGTTTGGTTCGGTTTGGTCCCCTTTGAGCCTAACCATTGTTTTGTTGCTATTAGAATGATCAGTGGTGACACAATAAAGACCAAAATGTTGTCAAAAAGAAAAAAACGGTTGAAGTGCAGTTCTGAGCTTTCCAGGGAAATGGAAAGCGTTTTATTTGTTCATGGAGCTGAATGCAAACCTGCATGCTTGGTATGTCATTAACAGGTTCTCCAAGAATATAACATTCAGCACCACTATGAGATAAAAAAAAAGTTTCACCATTTGCAGTTAAGAGAAAAAAAAGATTGATCAACTATTGGCTGGACCGATAAATAACCATCTGGATTTACTGCAGCCATGACGTCAGTGATGGAGCAGTGAAAGCTAGCTACCTTATTGCAAACATCCAAACCATTTTCTGATGGTGAACTTATTGAAAAATGCTGAAGGCTGCAGAAGTCTTGTTCCCAAAAAGCAGTCGACCTTAAACATGAGTCCGTCAAGAATTACGACTCCATATCCAACATCTCTGAGGAAACATGGGCAGCCATATGAAGGAATCCAGTCATTTATTGTATTTTCAGTCACTATTGATGAAAGCACCAATATCACAGATATGTACAGCTGTGAATATTTATTAGAGGTGATGAAGAGACCGTCACGTGGAGTTTCTGGAGTTGATGGACACAACATCAACTGATGACATAGTCAGCTCTCTAGTTACTGTGCTGGACAATGTTGAAGTGAAATGGTCACATTAAGTAATTTTGGTCACTGATGGCGCTCCATTAAAGGTCAGGAAGAAGGCAGGTGTTAGGGTTGTGCCGATGGACGATACCATCGTCCATCGTGATGGGTGACTGACCACCTGTTTCATCACCATCGTGATGCCACGCCCCCGCCACGTTGCGAGTGGACCCCATAAGCCGCTGTTACATGAACAAAATATCTTGATGGGATCAATGGTCGGATTAGAATCCAACCGTGTACATGGGCCCAGAAAAATGTTTTCAGAATATAAAAACGTTCACTAAGGTCACACTTTCCGTCGGAATAAAAACCGGAAGGATATAAATTCCGCCGAGCGACTTTTTTTTTTCAAACTTTATTGAATGTAACAATTAAATACAAAACGACAGCGCCGAGCGGGTATATTCATTGACATGTCAGCTCGGTAAAATACGAGATGATCTTCTAAACGTGCTTTTAATAATGTTACGGTTATTATGAAACACCTGTTCGCTCATCATTTGAATCTTAATCCGTGTTGTCAGCGCTTTTTCTGAGCGCTGTTGTTAGCCCATGTTAGCATACTGCTATGCTAACATGGGCTAACAACATTAGCTTTGGGTGGCGCTGCATGCTGGGAATAACATCAGCCGTTATTTAGTCGGGACACGACTGGAAACACAAATCCACGTCATTGTTTGAATGTTTTCTAAGGACTGAGCGACATTTCTGCTTTGAAGCTCAAACCGCTGTGTGTGCTGACGATCCGAGCTGTGCTCAGACACACACTTAGACCCGGTTCTGAGTTCGGTAGCTCGTATCCCTAGAGCTGCGGGACGGATCGCAGTCTTAAATCTCCCACACATACCGCTCATGTACCCCCCTCCCATCAAACACAAAGCTGTAAGTCCGCACTCCGCCGGTCCACTTCGCTAGTTAAGTGCAGGAGCGGACTACTTCTTTTCCATTTTGTTTGTTACTTTTTTGTTGAAGTCACTTCCCTCAGTTTATACTGGATCACGCGGAGGAGTCATTAGTTGGGAAATAAAATGAAAAAAGCAAAATAACGAATAGCAGTTATATAACAACGAAGAATGTTTTTAAACCCCCACCCCCCACCCCACCACCACGATGTCATCGTCCATCCCGATGGTTGACAGCAAACATCGTCAACGGCCAATTTAGGGGACATCGCCCAACCCTAGCAGGTGTTGCCACAAAATTCAGACAAACCAGGAGAAGATTCTTATAATAATGAATGATAATAATAATGGCTATTTCATTGTGTTTTGCTCACTTGAATGACAGTAAATGTGTTCCTGCACAGGATCTGAACCCTGATATTAACGGTCTGGTGAAGTTTCATTAGAGAAAGGAGGTTAACTCCAAACTCTTATGTTCACAAATGTTTACAAGTTTAATTTAATTTAATTTTGTCATCGTTTGGACATTTACATTTTAGGCAGATGTTTAATTTTTTCTGTAGCCCCTCTTGAATTTATTATAGGGATTGCTTCAGTGTCAAATTATAAAAATATTCAGTCTGTCTAAAATTGAATAAAGCAATATTTTTTAAAGTGAAATTAAATTTATTTAAGATCCACTGGCCTCTGTGAATGAATGTGTAATAAGAAATGATTAGGCTACCATGTTGGTTGAGGCATGTTTCCCAATTGGGTAAAAAAACAAGAATAAAGCTTTATTTTGCCTTTACGTTACTGGTCCGGCCCACTTGAGATCAGACGGGTTGAATGTGGCCCCCGAACCAAAATGAGTTTGACACCCCTGGTTTAGGGACTTTGAGAACAAGGAATGAACAGAAAAGTGTTTGTACAAACAAGAACTGTTGGAATGCTGAAAATGTTAACTGAAGTTCATCTATTCATCTATTTTCATCTTCCACTCATCCGAAACAGCATTTGTGTTATTAAAAGAATTTAATTAACTTAGAAATATCTCATCTTTTTTGCTTAAGATGCCTTATAATCTAGTACATCTTTTAAAACTGCAGTACATCAATGAAGCCGTTTTTTACAGCCTAATTTGATATTTTGCATTACGTTCTTTACAGTTTGGTTTACACTGTACACAAATGGCTATGGAAGTGACTTCAGAACTACGGAGAATCAACACATGACACATCCATACACCTCTGCTCAAACTAACTCTGAATTGTACAGGTTATTTGGTGTGAGTGTGCCTCAAACAAGTCTTTTCTGTTAGCTCCACAGAAGATGGAACATACCAGACACTTCTTGGAGCTCTTGTACCCTGGACTGTGCAGATTTCTAGGACTCCGGACCTGTAAGCCTTTTGTTGGAGTTGTCACAAGCTGGAACAAGAAGACTCAGAGTTTGTCTGACTTCAGGACAGGTAAGTCCCCCCCACTCACACTTAGATGGACCTTACCTTTGGCTGTTGGATGGTGTTGCTTTTGGACCTTCTGGGGGAGTTGGTGCCAACAGCCGGACTGCGGCGATCAATATCATCAGCGGTCTCCTGCTGCTGGATTGGATTAGCAAAAGACACTCGCCTGGACTGCAAAGTGACAAAGCGTGGATGGTTACCACCACGAGGTTCAGAAGTGAGGGATCGAAGGAACATTTTCACACTTACCTTCACAAGAGGTGAACTCGTCTCTACTTCCAAAGGTCTTTTCTGGGCTTTTTTAAGGATACTGGTGGAGGGTGAGGCAGACGGAGACCAGGTACCTCTGGTATTACTATCACTGGGACTTTGGCCAATGTCAGGCCCCGTCACTTTGTCCTTGAGTCTCATTGGGGACTCCTGACCTACCCCGGTGGGGTCAAGTAAAACCAATTCTGTCTGTTTAGAGACGCAGGCTTGTGAAGCCTCTGCATCCTCCTTTGATGTATTCCCGCCTTCATTACTGTCCTTCACAGGTGCAACTCCATTTTCTGTTCCTGCTTCAGCAGCTGAGGCAGGCTCCCCACCACACTCTGTGACAGGGGCCAGTGGCTCCTGTGAATGCTCCCCCTGAACCCCCTCCTTGTTTGGGGCAGTCGAAGGATCTTGGGGATCTGCGTTTGACACCATTGATGTTTTTTCTGGCTGCGCCTCGCTGCCTTCAGACACTTCCTTTTCCATCTGTGATGAGTCTGAGACATTCAGCTTCTCCCCTGTCTCTTGGGGGGGCACCACACTATCAGCAGCACATATGTATGAGTCCTGGATCAGATGAGTAGCAAGCCCAGCAGACTCCAGGGTGTTCTGCTCTTCAGGCTCAGAGCTCTGCACCATGCCATCCTCTTTCCTCTCATCACCAGCAGCTGAATGTGAAATCTCAGAAGTGTCCGTCTGTGTTGAAGACTCTTCCTCTCTTTGAAGTTCCTGTAGATCTTGGGTTTCTGGTGCCTCCGCAACTTGTGTTCTTCCTTCTAGACTCTGGGTCATTTCTACCTCACCACTGCCCTCCTTGCATTCCCTGGCACAAGACGGAGACCCTCGAGGTTTCCTCCCTCTCCTTTTGGGGACTGGTGACTTCATCGGAGTCTCAGAGGTGGCAGATTTTTGGGACTCCAAAGTAACACCTATTTTTAGGGAGGATCTTCTCAAATCTCTGCCACCTTCCTGAGAAAACTCTGTTCCAGAAAGATCTAAAGACTGAGAACTTTCTGGGGTAGATTTGGGACTACATTTTAAAGGATCTTCTTGAATTTTTTTTCTTCTTGTTCGGCCACCTGTGGTTTCAGCCTCTAGTTCTCTGACTGAGACTGTCTGAGACCTTCTCCATGGCCCAGCAGACTCCATTTGACCTTTATCTTGTGACCTTTCTGTGTCAGACAATGCATTACCTCTTCTGGATTTCCTTTCAGGTTTTGGCTGACTATCAGAAGATGAAGGTGTAACAGGATGACTATCAGAAGATGAAGGTGTAACCGGATGACTATCAGAAGATGAAGGTGTAACCGGCTGACTATCAGAAGATGAAGGTGTAACCGGATGACTATCAGAAGATGAAGGTGTAACCGGATGACTATCAGAAGATGAAGGTGTAACCGGATGACTATCAGAAGATGAAGGTGTAACCGGCCGACTATCAGAAGATGAAGGAGTGACTGGAGAGTCGTCCTGACTGAGGATGTCCTCAGAACCTTCCATTCCTTTGATCATGTTCTCACTCTGTATCTGGTGTGCCATTTCATTCTGGGGCTCTTTTGGTGGTGAACAAATCTTAGAGCCCTCTTCTTGGGAATGGTCAGCAATGTCAGATGAAGACGCTTTCATCTCCGAGGTTTCAGCAGGCCCTAATTTTGCATCCTTTTCTTCCAGCTTCATAACCTGTGGCCCACTGTCCTGAGGAGCAGCAGTTGTGGTCGGCGAGTCCATTGCTGGCAAATTATTTCCTCCATTTAGTTTTGCGATAGTTTGGTCAGGACTTCCCTCGCTCATTTCAGCATGTGGATTGGAGAGGAGTGAGACTTTTTTTGATTGAGAGTTATTCTCAGTTCGGCTCCACTTCGGCTCACTCATCCTTTTCTTGTTACGGTCTGGTTTTCCTAAGAAAACATCCACAAAAACCAGTAAGGATTAGTCTAAAAATGCCAGAAAACCTGTGGAGGGTTGGCTTGGGGGGGTGGGGTGGGGTGGGGGGGCAGATGTTTGGAAGACGGTTGTTTATTAGGGTGACGAGCACAGGTGTCAGCTCACCTTTGCACATTAGTATGTGTGACAGAATGAAATGCTTTACATGTGTTGGTTTGTGTAGACAGGCCCCACCCCTTTTGACTAACTGACAGTAATGATGATATTCCTCCTGCATATTTTGCTTTGTGATTCTACCCCCCCCCCCTTCTGTAATCATCCTCCAGATTTCTTAACCCCTTTTTCTGCCCTTTTTGGATCCTTCTGCCCATTTCTAACATCCCACTCTCTTCTCTCCTTTTTTACCATCTGGTCCAGCAAAAATGTCTACAAACATAATCAATCTAAATAAAGTTTAAATAAAGTTTTTCTCTCTTCACGACTGGACTACTGCAATGCACTTTACACTGGGGTCTCCCATAAGGCTCTTTCCCGACTGCAGTTAGTCCAGAACTCTGCTGCACGACTTTTAACAGGAACCAGAAAATATGAGCACATTACACCTATTCTTGCGTCTTTGCACTGGCTTCCTGTTAATTTTAGGATTCATTTTAAAATTGTATTGTTTGTTTTTAAAGCTTTACATGGACTGGTTCCAAAATACATCTCTGACCTCATTCAGATCTATAAACCAGCTCATGCTCTGAGGTCAGAGGTCAGCTCCAGCTTGTGGAGCCCATGAGGAGGCTCAAAACTAAGGGAGACAGAGCGTTCTCTGTTGTCGGCCCTAAGCTGTGGAACGCTCTGCCATTGCATGTCAGAACAGCGCCCTCTGTGGAGTGTTTTAAATCCCGTCTTAAAACACATTTTTACTCTCTAGCTTTTAACACAGCATTTGTGTGGTCCTCTGTGTTTTTATCTGTATTTTTTTAATCTGTATTTATCTGTGCTTTTATCTTGTTTTTATCTTTTTTATCTTGTTTTTATTTTTATTTTATCCATTTTACTGGTGTACTTTGTTTTTATTTTGTTTGACAATCTTTTGTCCGGTTTTTGGTCACTGTACAGCACTTTGGAAACTGCCTGTTTGAGAAATGTGCTATATGAATAAAGTGGATTGGATTGGATTGAAAGTTTAGCCTCAAACCCAAAAAGGGGTTTATTCAAATATACACCTTGTGTGTCTGAAGATCCATAAACCCCTGTTGTAACAGTAAAATCTGTCTAACACAAGAGGCCTTCAGCTCTTCTGTTTGATGTTGGACAGGACAAGTTAGAAAAAAAAGTGCTGTTACTCATCTTACCCTTGGGGGTGCTTTGGCTCAACTCTGAAGAGTATCGTCTAGATTTGGTCCGAAGCCCATCTCCGTTCCTGCTGTCCTCAGCAGCCAGTTTGGCTCTTGTGTTTGGTCTGCTTTGCTTAGCCTCTGGTGGCACGCTTTTGGTTTCTTCTCCAGAACGTCTGCGTTTGGAATTTGTGAACTTTGCCTCTCGTTCCTCTGGGTCCTCTCCAGGAATCTGGGGCCTCATTCTCTGGCGTCCAGACCTTCTAGGTTCCTCTGGGGATGTCTGGGTCAGTAAATCTTCTGGCACCGGTTCTTCCTCTGTATTCATTTCTTTTGGAATCAAATCCCCACTCTCTCTTTCAGTCTGCATGTCAGGAATGACACTGGCATCCTCGCCGGGGTCTTCCGGCAGTCTTTCAATCAGCCGCACAGGCTCTACTTTGGCCCTACAATCCTTAGGTCTACGGGGGGATTCGGGGTCTGGTGGACTTAGTTTCACTGTCGGGTCAGAATCCTGTGATTCCAGACATGTGGATACATGGGAAGCTTCAGAGAAAACCTTCTGACTATTGCAGGTTTCCTGAGGACCAGTAAATGACGAGCCATTGCTGGGACTGGCAGGTTTTCCATCACTGTACTTCTCCAGAGTGATAAATGACTGACGTCGACTGTTGAGTTTCTGTGGAGTCCCCAACACCAAATCTGAAGACGACGAGGTGTTGGGACTTGTGTCATTCTTAGACTCCACATTTTCCGTCGCCTCGTCACTCTTCTTATCAAATACCACAGAAACATCAGAGTCCTGGACGATCTCCTGAGGACTTTTAGTCGTCTCTGTTTTAGCAGTTCTGTCATGCTCTTGGAGCTCCTTCATTAGAACTTCTTTGCCTTCTCCTTCATTTTTGGGAGGAATCTAAAAGGAACCCGACAAAATTTACAAAATGAGGCGGCAGACGTGCAAATAAAAGAGGAAGAATGAAAAGCAGGTGCCTTACCTCGTCTGGAGTTTCTTCAGTACCTTTGACATTTTGTTCAGCTGTTGCTTCGTCGCTACTGGAAAAAACAATTGTTTTCTTGCATTCTCAAAACAGGAATCCTAACAGATTTCTTCTAATTCAATTAGTAAAACCTACCAGTCCTCTTGGCTCTGGGTGTACTGACTGAAAACGGTGGTGTCAAGAGAAGCATCCAGGTTGTTGTACATGGCGGGAATATCAGCCCTGCGTTACAGAATAGCTCAGTGTCAAACAGCAGAAAATAGCCATCATATGAGAAACGGCAGTAACCTGACCTTTTGGTTCTTTTCATCTCTTTTTGATGCTCAGTCAGAACTCGCTCTTTTGTCTCAGGAGGTATGAAGACAAAGTCAATGGACGCCTCTTCTTCAAGAACACTCCTGCTTGGAGGTCTGGGGGAGTCAAAGTCCAGCTTTGTCTACAGAAAGAAGGAAAAGTCTCTGAATAGTTAGGAAAACTGGGACAGTCCTGTAGATTTGGCTGGACTAGGAAGGAATGCAGATAAATCTGGATTGGTTCGCTTTAACATTACACTATAAGGAGACAACCTACAACTGACGCAGAAAAATCTGAAGCAAGAGCAATCCTGAAAAAGTTGGAAAATGTCTGCTGGGTAAATGTTGGTGTAGATCAGAGTACCGTAGGTGTTTTTTCATAGATGACGGTCAAACGACCAGCCGGACTCTTCTTACAGCAACTCAAAATGATCAGCTATTTGAACTCCAAGACTTTTCAATGTGGCTTGGTCCATTCAACAAGATCCGAAACAAATGAGGGTGAAACCTATTTCAACATCTCCTGCTCCATCAATTCCTCTTGTGCTACAGCAAATTCAGGCTTTGGTTCCTCATCAGTCCCAGTTTTAAGGACGCAGGTCGCTGTGAACCTAGTCTCTTAGCATATGAAAGACAATCCCACTGCTCCATTTGAACTCTCAAGAAACTTACAGAAACTGGTTTGTTAGATTTCCTGGAGCTCCTGTCCTCAGCAGCTTTTCCAAGCATGGAGTCTCTCTTCCCTGCAGATGAAACTGGGATCCCACTGAGCTTGGTCTCCAGCTGAGAACTCTCGCTCTGGAGATGCACAAGTCACAGTTCAGTGCTGAAGACAGCTGCAGCTGCCAGCGACCTAAAGTCCAGCAAGTTACAGAAACTCACTGAAAACTGTTCGCTGAGCTCTTCAGGAAGAGTCAGCATCTCAAAGCCAGGAAGGATGATGGGAGTCTTCTTCTTCACCTGGCTCAGGACAGCCCTTTGGGAGCAAACACAAGTGCATTGATAAGATGCTTCCTCAGCAAAGTCTGTCTCTGTAACTGCACGGCTCACCTGATCTCTTCAGGATATGTCAGGCTGACCGAGTTGGCAAAGGTGGCATTCCAGAAGTGTGTGATGGCGGTGCGCAGGTGCTTGTTCTTGTGAAGAAACAGCACACTCATCAGAGGCGTGAGCTGAGCCAGCAGCTCGCTGTCGTACGCCAGTGTGCAGTGAGTCTGCAGACAACCCAAGATGTCGCCCAGAAGCTTCTCCAGCTGCAGGACAGAAATGTTTACTGCCTCAAAGGCTCCAGGGTCAAATGTGTCATCCCAAAACCACTTTGACGGAGAGCCCACCTTCCCCAGGAGCTGTGCTGTAAACTTAGCCGTTTCACTGGATGCTTGCTTGTAGAAGAGCGCCAGAGGTTGGACCAAGGAGGTTAGAGCTACCTTGATGGCGCTGGTGAGGGCCAAGTTGGTAAACAACACCGATAAGATGGAGAGCAGGGTGGAGCCTATGGCTTCAGAAGACTCCTCCACCACCTCCAGGTACGCGTGCAGGGTCTGCACCAGCAGAATCTGGAATGTGGACAAGTTCCCAAGGGCTTTGCTCTGCTTCCGAACCCAGTTTATTGGCGTGTGAGGAGCTGCGAGGAGAAACTGTTAAAACACATGAGCCTCCATAGTGGAAAATTACAGAAAACTTTCTTACACTTGAGCTTCTGCTGGAACTGAGAAGTATATGGAGAGAAATCCACAGACTCCACCATCACGTGGAGGATGCTGGCCATGGCATTTAATGTTGAAGGAACCTGGATCACAGCGTTCAAATCAGCAGATTATACATTTCTGAGTTTGGAGACTGTGAACGATGAAGATCACCTTCAGTGCCTCACTGTCGATGGCTGCTGCCATCTTGGAGCAAAGCTCCTCGCAGCAGATGTTCTCCTCAGCTGTCACCACCAAGGCAGAGCAGCGTGCGAATACCTTGTACAGCTTGGACCACGAGGACAGCATGGACTTTTGGGCCGCCTTAACAGAAAAAAAATGATCAGAATCCTCTACACAAAACTTTGGATGATGGTAAAGCAGTAGACCAAACCTGAGGGAGCGAGGCTCCGTCCAGGAGGTGCGTGATGGGGAACATCAGAGAAGAATGGATCGCACTGAAGTTGTGCTCCAGAGCGTCGCCTTGGTTGACTTCATTGGACTGATAAGAAACAAAGTCAGAAACTTGTCAAAGCAAAGATGTAAAAAGGCTTTCATCTTAGTCCCATGTTGAAACAAAAGAGAAACAGCTTCTGAATGTGAGGAACAAAAAGAAAGAGCTGCAGCCCCCCTACCTGCGTTATGGTGTCTGTTAGCAGGCTGACCAAGCTGGTCCACAGCCTCCACTGCTGCTCCATCAGCAGAGACGAAGCGCTGCGGCTGATGGCCGCCAGCACAGCCTCTACAAACGCCAGAGCGGAGGTGGGACCAGACAGGCCACAGGTGATCAAAGTCTGGAGGCAGACAAGGAATCTGCAAACACGTGTGGACATGCAGAAACGTTTGAACATATGCAAACATGCAAGAACATGTTACAATAGATGAGAATATGTCAGAGAAAAAATACGATGCACAAGTGTTGAGATGCAACTCTGAATTTGTTTTCCACGTCAAAACCCATTTCCACACGTTTGATGGTGTAATTTGAGCAGCGGGTTCAGCTAAGCTTGCAGATTGCGCTGCATCAGCTGCTCAAATTACACCAACAAACGTGTGGAAATGGGTTAAACTTGCAGGAGTTGGAGGCATCTGATTGGTCCGTTTATAACTTCAACTACAGAAAAAAAGTCAAAAAAATGAGGATTTTCAAAAAGGTGATAGAAAAACGGTATTAGATCTAGAACGGTTCTTCTGACCAAAAGAATGAGCAACAGCTGTTTATTTCTCTACAGAAGTCAACAGGATTTTGGCTTCTTGGAGCCACTTCCTGTTTGGAACGCTTGGGGGCGGGGTCACTTAGTCCAGTCAATGGCTGTGATCAGTTGTTTTCCAGTGCAGTGTTTTTAGCCCATTACAGCAGATCAGCAGGCGAGGCAACACCCACCTTTCATCCTCCACGAAGGCGGGAAGCCTGCTGCTGTTGAAGACTAGCAGGATGAGGAACAATGCCGGCGTGCCCTGAAGAGGAAAACAGAATTTACCAACCCTCCCTCTGTGAGACTGACACGCAGATGGGCAGGAAAGACTGACATTCAAAACGTCCATCTTCCCAACTTGAAAGGAGGTGGAGCCAAGAACTCTGGGAGGGATGTTCTTCACAGTGGCCTCCAGCAGAACCTGAGGAGCCCGGACACAGAGTGAAGACCAGGATAGCTTCATTTCATTGCAACCACCTGAAACTCACCAGAAGTCTGTCTGCAGGCAGAGTCTCTGCGATGCTCTGCAGCGCCTGAAGCATGGATGTGAGGACTTCACCGCCTTGACGCTCCTTCTTGCTGCCTGCCCGACAAGCACAGACCTCATCAAGACCGTTCAGGCTCCACTCATTTCTACCTCGTATGCAAGAGGAAAGTCATCATCGGAGACACGCCCCTCAGAGTTCTCCTTTCCTCACAGAAACCCAGATGATCTGAGGGCTCAGACTTAAACTGATGAAGATGATGCCAGTGGATCGAGTAGGAGGAGGATGAAGACTTGCTGATCCTCCTCCCAAGAATACAATCACGACCCAATGAGAGTTCTGTGTGTGGAGCTGCAAGGTCGGACACATGACTGAGAGTCCGCCTACTGAGCAGCAGCCACAGGTCTGAAACCTGTTTCCCCTTCATTAACCCAAACCCACCCACAGGTTTTCTTGCAGATGAAACCCACCAACTATACAGCACCTGCAAAGCAGAAGCATGCCTCCAAACTGCTGGTATCAGAGGAGGTTCATCTGATCACAGAGCATGGATCCATGCTTCCTACAGGCCAGTTTCTCATTAGGCTGAACAGGTAAAAGAGGAAAAAGGTTCAAATCTGGTCAAAAGAACTTACTAGACTCTATGGTCAAGCTGACAAATCGGACCAGTCTGGTCCAGATGATGGCCAACAGGGACTCTGCAGACAAAACCAACACCAGGGTCAAGAGTAGAACCTTGAAGGTAAAGGACAAACCTTGGCAAGGGATCTGCAAATGCCCCCCCATGTACCAAGGACAAACATAATCAAGAGCTGGAGAACAACCGCGATTCATGGGGGTGTATAGTGGTCCCTCACTAAAGCTCGGTTCACCTTTCATGGTCTGGCCGTTTCACAGTTTATGTGCAATTATGCATGTTTTATCTTTTGTTGTTTTTTGCGGAGCATTGTGCTCTGCGTCCTGATTGGCTGTAGACCATTGTCACTCGGACCTTTCTGATTATCCACTGTCAGACAAACAGATCCATGACCGTCTTTGTTTCCTGGTCTGAGCTGGAATCTGGATCAGAACTGGACGGCTGGATGGATCTGAGATCTACTGCTGCCATTTTTGTTGCACTGCTAATGTTAGGTTGGGGGGTGAGGGGCTGTGAGCTAGTGGGAGAGAGTGTAAACCAAATACACAGGCTTACTCCATCCCAACATTTCCACCCACAACTCAGAGGCACATCATGTCAGACACCCCCTGCCCCCCAACCCTCCCAGCTGGATGTGACGAAGTCTGAGAACCTTCAGATCCGCTCCCCTGAACCTTTAACAGCAGAGCTTTAGCTCTAGTGTTGACGCTCTTTAGCCGACAATAACTAATGGTTTACAGAATGAACAGATCACCAGCAGACTCCAAAGTCTGGAAATATAAAACACTTTACAGTAGAAATGTTAGAAATGTAGAAATGTTTATGCAGTGCCAATCAGCTGATTGCGACGTGGTGAAAGCGGCTTTCCTAACGTAAAGTGTTGCATGTCGGTGCAAAGCCTGTTTCCTCAGAATCAGCTGTTGATCACACGAAGAGTTACGGCACGTCAGCGCCGCCAACATCTCTGGTGTTACAGAAAGATAGCATGAGATTAAAAACTGACTCGACGTTCCATCCATGTAGAGCATGTGTCAAACTCAAGGCCCACGGGCCACATGTGGCCATGTCATTTTATGTGGCCCGCGAGAGCATGAACGTTTTTAATTTCTTAAAATAACATTTTTTTAATTGATTACATATTATTTATGTGTAGCTGCTGTTGTAATTATTCAATGTTCGTAGGTCTTATTTTCGTATGCTGACAAATTGTTGTCATCAAACCATCAGAAGACGATGACATCACGACGAGCGACCCCGTAAAAAAAATAAAATTAATGGGGCAAAAATCCCATATGGGCTGAAAAAAAAATTCTTTCCAAATACAGTAACGAAACCAAAACACACGTGTTGGGGATATCCCAAGAAAGTTGAAATCATTATAGGACGACCACACGACCTACGGCTTGGCGGCCATTCAGTGGCGAACTCTGAAAATTGGCAATTTTTGCATTTTTCCACAAAACGACATTTTTCACGAAATTGCACACACTTGCTGCCAGCTCCAGTCTACAAACACCACAGAAGTGCCATTGACCGTTGGAAAAGGCCGCCATCTTCCATTTTTTTTAAAAGTCCCTTCAGCACCACATGCAAACGAAAACTAGGGATTTTCAGCGATTGTCTCGTAACTTCTCCGCATCCATTGCAAGGCGCTGTGGACAAAATGTTGGAATTAAAAGTTGTAGATTTTGAATGGCGTGCGCGGGGCGAGTTTGCAACCATTGCGATCTTAGCTAGCTCGCAAAGTTTTTATCGGAATGTTGTGAAAAGGAAATATGCGATTCCCTGGCCCACGCTGAACAAAACAATGTAACACACGACAAGATCGATAAAGGAATGTGGGCGTGGGTAAGCAACAAAAAAAACGCAACAAAAAAAAGCAAAAACGAAAAAATTCTGGGGGGTTTGTTCTGAGAATTTACTAACGAAACCAATATATCCTTGTCGGCAATATCCTGAGGAAGTTTTGAAATCATCATGGCGACACGACCTACAGTTTGGCGGCCATTTTGTGCCAAAATCGGAATATTTATCGTGTCCGTGGCGAGCTAGCAAAAGTGGAGCACTGTCTCCCATGTCTTTCTATGGAATACTGTGAAAATTGAATGCATTGATCCATGGCTGAGACTGAACATAATGAAAAACACTGGATACGAACATGTAAGGAATTTAGGCGTGGTTATCATTAAACCTCTGTTGCTAAGGACAACAGAAAGTTTACGTTTTCCGATTAATCTGAAACGATCTGTTTGTCATCCCGAGGCGACGAAAATATAAAATGGTTGCTAAGGAGATAGAATTTACAGAAAAGCATATAATTAGCATATGCAGCTTTGACTAGCCTTTGTCAAAGGTGCTCGCTGAAGGGCAGCGGTGCTACGTAAAGGTGGGAAGCAATGGCACTGAGGTGGTGCGTAGAGGTGGGCGTGGAAGGCGGTTTGTGCCTTTGGGCCCTACAACGCCGCTTGCGGCTTTAATTTTTCTTTATTCACTTGGGCAGTTTGATCTTTCATTAATTGAATTACGTGGGTTTTAATAAACGGACAAAATGTAAAAGGATTTATGCTAGCGTAACAAGCAAACATGTTTTCTATGCAAATGTAATTGTCACTTTAAAAAGTTATAGTAAATAAATAATGACTTATTTAACATTAAGGAGTAGTTACATTTATTTTTCATTACATTTAGTATAAGTTTTATCTGGCCCTTTGAGGACAGCTTTATGCTGACGTGGCCCTCGGTGAAAATGAGTTTGACCCCCCTGATGTAGAGGAACCAAAAACTGCACCTAACAAAAACCTCAATGGGGTGCAGGTGTAGGTTCCACCTCCAGCCCTTTTGCTATATTGTGTTTGACTTAGTCAAATTGCTAATTCAGCCGAGGCTAAAAACCGTTTTCTGAAACTATGACGGCAAGATTGCCATAGTTTCAGAAACTGTTTCTAGAAACGGTTTATACAGTGGAGTTTGCTGGAGCTTCACAGGGAAGCTGGACTTTTGCCAGTGTAAGGAGACTGACTGAGGCTGAAGTCCTTAAAGGGGGAGATCTACCTGGAGCGTCTTTGCCGACGCCGGTGAAGCCAACTGTGATGGTGGAGATGAGCACGGCAGCGTGTTTGCTGAAGGATGAGGCTCCAGTCAGGAGGGAGTGGGTCAGGGGTTCTGAAATGAGAAGACCCACGTCAGCAACCCCCTCTGACCTCACTGGCATCATTTCCTAGCATGCAGTCCTAAATGTAGTCACTTCTCCAAGCCAGCTCTAGCCCGACTGTCTCACAGTCGAGACAAGCAGCAGTCAGGCTGGACGGACAGAAAATATTTGAAGAGGCCTAAACAGCATCTTCTAAAGAGAATGTCGAATATTGTTATTCAACCGCTGGACTGATGGAGCTGGAACTTCTAGCAAAGTGGTGCTTTCTTGCAAACATCACCGAAAGCCTGAAAAAGTTGGACGACTCCTTCTCTGATGGAGTTTCATGTCATGTTTTCCGTTCTCATGAGGGCGGTGTTAAAGGTGAGATTTTGACCTCCAGGGTGTTGCTGTGACCCACCCAGACTCAGGACAAGCTTGTTCTTGGCTGCACATGCAACAACTTCAGGTCCAACCAAGTAATGCAGCAGCATCTCCAGGCCAAGCAGCTGAATGGAGCAGAAGGTGGAGGCAGCCTGCATGCTGGGGCCCAGGCTCATTCGGGGGGTGCTGGCCAAGCTGTTGAAGGTAGAATTTCCTGACAAAGACAGAAAAGACTTCAAAGTTCCACATTCGCATTTCTGAGGGCTTGCGTTTACATTCACACCCTGAAAACGAATGCGTCTTCTGCTAAAGCCCCAGAACGAGGGGCACTGGGGTGAAGGTGGAGCTCCACAGGTACTCTTGGATCTAAAGTGCTTTTTTGCAACTACTGCTTCAGGTTAAATATTTGTGTCTGTAATAACAGTAACATTTTCACCCTTTCAGTAAATTCTGGCTCAAAACCCTTGATTTTATTACTTTTATTGGTTTTATGTTCACGAACAGATAAAGGCTTAAAAGCCAAAAACCGTTTCTTTGGCTCAGGTGGTTCTGCGGTCAGCCAATAATCAAAGGTCAGCGGTTCAATCCCCCCTACCCCAGTCATCTGTTGTGTCGTGCCCTTGGGTAAGACACTTCACACTCCCTGCCCCCAGTGTGGCTCCACTGGTGTGTGAATGTCCTGGACATGGTCAGAGGAGCTGTATACTGGCAGGCCCGCCTCTGTCAGTCTGCCCCAGGACAGCTGTGGTACATCAGTAGTTAGTATCACCAAGAATGAATGAATTATAGACACACTGGAAGAACTTTGAGCGTCTAAAAAAGCAGATAAACCCAATTCATTGTTATTATTAACACACGTCAACTGTTGTATTTTTGATCAGCTCTCACAGAGATCACTCACTAAACTGATAACTCATAAGTCTCTTGGCTCCTAACTTATTAAATTCCTTCTGATTTTACATTTGTTTGCTTCAGAAAAACTACTTAGAATGAAGGTTTGCTTTGGCACCAAACATTTGTAGAATTTTCTTCACATTTTAATAATTTGGGCTTTCTTATCCAAAAAAATTGGCTTTTCCAGTTTTAGAGGTGACATTCAAATGTATTCACATTTCAATTCAGCTTTCTACAATTAAATTAAGTTTCCCTTCAATCACTAGTTGCTTTTGTTTTGATGCTTCTAAAAGGAAATTAAAAAAATTGATATATTCTTAAGCAGAGTACAGCCTTGACACTTGGACCAATGCAGTGGTTGAACCGTACGGGTGTTGCAGGTTTTTCAGTCGTCTGGGTCCATGGAGGGTCGTAGAGAGGAGCAGCTGCATCTTGCGGTTCCCTCAAGGGATGTCGTGAAAGTGGAACGTACCATTGTTGTGCGTGTGGCAAGTGTATTGTGGCGTATTCATGAGGATAATGTAAATTAGAAGTACTCATGGCGTACAGGTGATACTGTTGAGTACTGGCTCCTTACTGACCGTGTGCAAATACTGCATGCATGGAATGTGCACGTGACGCGGTACCAAGTCCACCCAAACTACACTCCGTCTAGTTTCCTCATTTCTAACAGTCAGGGTGTGCTCAAAGAGCAAAACGTATCATGTCACCAACACTAACGGGCTCCTTGGTGGGGGTTGAAAAACCATGGAAAATCCATAAGACACGCCTGCGTCTCACTTTCTTCCCCTTTACGTGCTGTAAGTGTTGACTAGACCTGTAGCATGTCTGGAACCTGTAGCATGTCTGGAATGTGCATAAATATCCTCTCTCAAAGGGTTCTCTGAGGGTCTACAACCTTGATGTTTTGTGTGGGCCACCTGTATGGCCCGTACAGGTGTGACAGCCCGTATCCACCCATAGGCACAGCTAGGACTAAGGCTTCAGCACGGGGGGGTGAGAATCCAGACCTCCAGGGCCGGCCTCCTGCTGGTTTTCCAGAAATCCTGCTTCATCTGTTGCCGATTACCTGATCAGGTGTGTTTAACCAATACGGAGCTTCAATAGCAGGTTGGTTGGAGAACATGCAGGAAAGCGGGCCTGAGGCCTGGATTCAGACACATCTGCTTTAGCCTCTGTCATCTGACTGCCTTTGTAAGATTCTCTGTTTGCTTCAGAGGCAGAGCTCAAAGGCACTTCAGCATTCAAACGTTACCGTGTCTCACAGACGAGCCTCATAACAAGTGAGGGGGGTGCCAGGACCAACATCACGCTCGCTTCACTGGCTGCCTGTGTCTTTTAGAATCACTTCAGATTTTACTGGTTTTTAAAAGGTCTGGCACCTCAGTATCTTTCTGAGGTTTTACATCGTTATCGTCCATGTCGAGCCCTAAGATCTGAAGATCAAATGCTTTGAACGGTTCCAGGACTCGGCCTGTGACTCGGCCTGTGACTCGGCCTGTGACTCGGCGAGACGGTTGCAGCTCTGGAATGCCTACTCCTTTTCTGTGAGGTCTGCCAGAACCGGAAGGATTTTAACTTTTAAAAACTCATCTCTTTACTCAAGCTTTTAACTGCAGTGAGCCAGTTTTTTAATTTTGTTCATTTTATTGCTTTTATTGTTTAATTGTTTTTTTATTGATTGTATTGTTTTGTGATTTTATTTACATTTGATTTTATGTTCAGCACTTTGGTGGCCTCTGTTTTTATAAGTGCTCTACAAATAACACATTGATTGATTGACTGATCCTACCAGACTTGGGCGTGCCAGGAACAGAAGGTCCGTTCTGGCCTGAACTTCGAGATGGAGTTCCAGGGACGGAGGAGCCGGTGGATCCAAACGTGGATTGGAGCAGAGGCACCGACACCTGTGGGGTGAAACACACCCCATCAGACCGGCGCCCTTCCCCCCATTTGGTTCAGTGGTTGACCGTACAGTTTGGTTTGAAACTGAGGACTGAGGCATCACTAGCAGACAGCTGGTCTTTAAAAAGCAAGAGTTCCCGTCTCAGCGTATTCACATCGAGTGGCACATAAAGCAGAGGCAGATGGACATTCATGTTTCCTGAAGGTTTGGAGAAGCGGTCCAGATTCTTCAAACACTCTTCTTTGTTCTGACTACTCTCACCGTGTTGACCTGCAGTTTCTTCTGCATGAATGAAGGAAGGTTGTTTTAAAGTCCAGGACCTCCACCAGTCTATCCATCCTCCGAGGAAGATCAAGCTAACGAGGAGGAGGATGGCTAAAAGCATCCAGGTCTCATTTTAACCCTTTAACACCGGGGATGTCACCTAAACAACACGCACTCTTTAACATGGCTGCGTCTTTTGACCGTTCAACGTGATCAACATGAATCAGCAGAGAAAAGCAGTTTTCCTTCATGGCCAGAGGACGTGGCTGTCCCTTTTTAAATAAACTGTTCAAACAAACGGCTATAAAGTGTTGCACATCCGCACTAAGCTGCTTTCTCCGCTTCAGAATCCACTGGAATCACGTTATTTGCTTAAGTGGTTGAAGCGTTACGGCACATGACAGAATGTCAACACGGCAGCTAAAGCTCAGATGTTAAAGGGTTAAAGTAACCAAAGGAGCTGCTTCTGCTTTCAGGTTGAGGTTTTTATTCTGAGAATGAATCTGATCATCATCTGAACCCCCGCCTGAACTGAATACAGTGACAAAAGCAGCCCACCTGGTCAAAGTAGGACGACAGGTTGGGCCCAAGCTGCACCACCAGGTACCACCAGACCTCCACCTTAGCGAGCAGCAGAGCTTCGGTCCTCACATGGATGGACAGGAGCGGCTGCAGCAGCAGCTTCATGCGCTTGGAACTGCACAGGATCTCTGGAAGGATTCCAACTGGACAGTCACACAACCTGATAGTTTGGCAGACCGGTCTCTGCCACTGAGCTCACCTAGATTCAGGGCAAAGTTATCAATGAGGCTTTTCCACGCTATGAAGGCGATCTTCTTGACGGTGGGGGAGGAGCTCCGGAACCCCAGTTCCTCCAGATGCAGCAGAGAGTTGATGAATGGGCCCCCTCTGTGCAGCAGCTGCGCAGAAAGAACGTCCCTCTGCATCAGCATTCTGCCGTCGACACTTCTCTAAGCTCGGAGAAGTTTTTAGCAGTGCAGGAAGCAAAGATTCTGGTTCTGCACCTCCCTTTAGCAGAGAAAACTGCTGAGCTTCATGCTTGAGCCACGAAACTTCAAGGATTCAAGATGGTCACTAAAAACCTCCAGGAACTGAATCACAGAGCAGAAAGGGCCAGACATGTGACTGCTGGACCGCTTCAAAACCTGGATCACAGCGTGCCCAGAAAGGGACAAGTTTGGCCCCCATCCTCCCTGATAGTGTGGTCCCCATCCTCCCTGATAGTGTGGCCCCCATCCTCCCTGATAGTGTGGCCCCCATCCTCCCTGATAGTTTGGCCCCCATCCTCCCTGATACTGTGGCCCCCATCCTCCCTGATAGTGTGGCCCCCATCCTCCCTGATAGTGTGGTCCCCATCCTCCCTGATAGTGTGGCCCCCATCCTCCCTGATAGTGTGGCCCCCATCCTCCCTGATACTGTGGCCCCCATCCTCCCTGATAGTGTGGCCCCATCCTCCCTGATACTGTGGCCCCCATCCTCCCTGATAGTGTGGTCCCCATCCTCCCTGATAGTGTGGCCCCCATCCTCCCTGATACTGTGGCCCCCATCCTCCCTGATAGTGTGGTCCCCATCCTCCCTGATAGTGTGGCCCCTCTCCTCCCTGATAGTGTGGTCCTCATCCTCCCTGATAGTGTGCCCCCCATCCTCCCTGATAGTGTGCCCCCCATCCTCCCTGATAGTGTGGCCCCCATCCTCCCTGATAGTGTGGCCCACACACTATAACTAAAACAGCTTCTCTACACCACCAGACTACTGCAACCATTCAGTGTGGAACTCTAACCTGCAGCTATTTCAGACCAAGCAGGACATGAACGCATCAGACTTCATAGCAGATTATGAAACCAGATCTATCTGCTGGAGTCCAGCGTGGCTGAAATGACCAGATACGTTCATAAACCTGAGCCTTCCATGCTAAAGACCAGAAAAAGCTTTGATGAAGGCGAAGTTAACGCGCTAAAACAGACGTTACCTTTCCCAGCAGCTTCACAAACAAAGGCCAGAGCTTCAGGACGTTGGTCTCATTTTTGGACATGAAAAGCTTCTGAAGTTCTGGAATCAATTTCTGTGACGACAAATCAAACAAACAAAAAGACAAACGTTTAACCCCCATTCCCAGTTATAAATAAACTCTTCAGTGTTCAGTGGAGGCTTGGTTTTAACCATACATTCACAACATTCCACGAGAAAGGGTTAACCATGAAAACTCAATCGCCCCCTTTTCTTGCTTTCTGGCCATTTTTAGGAGCGGTCCCAGAACAGATTGAGAAGATCACCTTTGACCTTCCTAAACGCTTAAAGCGATGGTACCAGTCAGACGACAGACCAGGAATGTTTGAGATTCTTGTGGTCAAACGTTAACACACAGCCACGTCTAGACCTTTTACTCTAATGCAGACAGTAGGCTTCATCTGATACATCCCAGCCATATATTTGACATGGATTTATAGAATATTTATGTAACCTTCTAGACAGGAGGTTTACTTTGTGGTAAGAACTAGTGTTAGCAGTTAACCCTCCTATGGAAGTTCTCCCCCCAACAGTGGACTGATCCACTGCTTTCATGTTCTGGGTCTGTAAGGTGAGAGCTTCTCTACAAGCCAAAAGACACTGGAAGGTTTCTCGTCCAAACTTTTCATTTCATTGATCCACTTGATCCATTGGGGGCAAAGCGGTGGTCACATGACATCATCGGAGCTCTGGACTTACCGAGGCCATGATGGGCTCGATGGCAGCAGCCACCTCCACCTGTTTGCTCAGCAGCAGAGGCAGGCCCAGCTCCATGGCAGCAGCCGCTCGAAGACGAACCTTGGAGGCCGGGTGCACCACCAGCGGTATGACCAGTTTTGCCCACTGCACCGCCCCCTCCCCCATCTGGGTTGGCACTTGCTCCAGCATCCTGCAAAGAGCAGGGACAAGACTGGGGTGAGATGAAGGCGAAGCTGCAGCGAGACTGAAGGAGAACAGGAAGTTGTCCTTAACATTAAGTTCAGTTTTAAAGTGCCTCTCCCCCTCAGTATGGTCTGTGTTATTATATCTTATATTTATTTGAATGTTTTGTAATACATGTAGCCTTTTTTAATCAATAGGTATTTTAAATGATTTTAATTGATTACTCAACTGCAAAAACCGTCAGGACCCTGCTTCCCATAATGCATTGTTTTGTAGTCCATTGGCAGCTTTCAGTCAGTTCAGTACTAAATTTCCAGCTGCGTTCGCTCAGGTTGGGGCCTTGCTCCCACCCCTTTATGGTGATATGTTTGTGATGATTGACAGGTGATGTTGAAGCAAAAACATCCGTCACTCACCAGGTGATCAGCGCAGCGTTTCGTCCACCTGGGTGATCTCAAACATGCTTATAGTGCATCTTGGCTGCGCCTATTTGGTGTTTTTGAGCCGTTCTCTGATCTCAGGTATCGGTAACGATTGTTCTGATCTCCAGTGAACAGCCCCCGCTCTTTTACGAACCACACTTTAAATTCATCTATGAAAATATAGGAGTGGCTGACCGGCTGCTCTACAATACCTAGTGATTGGGTTCAAATGTGCATATAGTCATAAGAAAGAAAATCCAAAAATGGTTTCTGAATTTTGTTTCTCCTTTACTGATTTGTGGTTTAAAGAGTAAACTTGACAGAAAAAAAAAAAACATTCAACATAAACTCAAAATTGGGAGCACATCCTCTCTGACTCCACCTTCAATCTCAATAAGTCCAAGTTCAGTCCAGATTTCCTGTCAATCATCTTCAACCTCACTGAGGGTCTCAGCTGTTTGGGAGGAAGTGCTGCCAAGTGTCCAGCAGTTAGAAGACAAGAGAACCGTGTTCAGAAGAACCATTGATGGATTTACAGAACTGTAGAATTGGAGTAATTGGAGTCTTATTGGAGTCTTCTTTAGTGTTTAACAGTTATAATTCAACAGCATTAACTGAACTGTGTTTATAAGGACGTTTAAATCAGAAAACAGCAGATATAGAAGACTGAATGAGCAGAAATGTATTACTGATTTATTTACTTATTGATTTTTTTATTTAGGTATTTCATTTTATTTAAATGAGAGTTTTATAAGTACATTTTGTACAGAGAACAGTTAATAATATAGTTAATAGTATAGTATGTGTTCCATACACATTTACTGGCTCTCAGACACTCACAAGTTTTGAGTGTGTGTGTGTGTGTGTGTGTGTGTGTGTGTGTGTGTGTGTGTGTGTGTGTGTGTGTGTGTGTGTGTGTGTGTGTGTGTGTGTGTGTGTGTGTGTGTGTGTGTGTGCGCGCGCTAAAGTTGCGGCCCAGCCTGAGCTAGACCCTGCCTTCAGTGCCCCCCAGGTACATTGAGTTTGAGACCCCTGACCTAGACGGCGCTGTAAATGCTCTTACTTGATGATGACGTTGAGGACTTCGTGCTCTATCACCACAGACTGGATGTTGGGGCGGTTCCACACGCTTTCCAGGGAACTCAGCACCTTGGGCACCTGACGGCAGAAACAGCGGCATCAGTGACACTCCTCCACGTCCGCGTCCCCTCTTTGAACAGCAGCTCACGTTTTTGCCGACCACATCCGCAGGAAAGCTCTGTTTGGAGATGACCCATAATGCTCTGCTGCAGGTGTTTTTATGCGTCGAGTTGGTGATCAAGGAGCAAAGAGCAGACAGGATTTCTTCTGCAAAAACATCTGGAAACAGCCAGAAAAAAATGAACGGAGCTGAGCAGCAGAAGACTGCGGCAAAAGCAGAGGAGGCGTGGACGCAGTCACGCACCAGAGACGCACACGGCCACCTGGGAGTAGAACATGCAGAAGCCCAGGGCCTGCAGGGCGGCCTGGCTCAGCTCCACGCTTTCACTGTGAACGTGAACCTGGGACACACTCAGGCGTCAGACACAGAAATGCCACAGATGCCGGAGGTCCTGTTCAATGCCGCCTCACCTGAAGAACTTTACCCAAACGAGGAAAGTGCTTCTCAACTGCAGGGAGGAAGTGGCGGCCGTCGTCTCCGCTCAGCCGACTACAAGCACAAGACCCCGTTAGAGCCACCGGTCTAGACCGTCTCCTGTTCAGAGCCAGGCGGGTCACTTACTTGGCTATGGTTAGGTAGGCGTCTATCTGCTCCGACTGTCCAGCAGCATCGTCCTCCAGGGTCTCCAGCAATGTGAGGAAGCTGGAAGTGCTGGGGGGTCCTGCAGCCGCCATCATTATTGCTCACCCCCCTCCTCTGTTACAGAGAAAAGCAAAGTGGGAGGAGTCAGAAACCCATCAGCTGGAAGCTGCAGTTGGCATAAAGACAGGCAGCACAAAACCAAATATCAGCTCAGAATTACAGCATAAATGAGTACACCCCACCACATTTGTCAGAAAAACTTCAGTGTCCTTTCAGAAGCAACATTTTCTGTGAAATACCAAACACACCTACAAAGGTGGGCCATTCATTGCAAAAAACATGTGTCTTTGCACACAAAAAGTGATTTTCCTGCACATTAATTCAAGCCCATGATGGGCAAAATGAGAACACTCCGTCATAGTCATAGGAGAAGAGCCAAACTTAAAGGCCCGTACACACCGGGACGAATATTCGCCAGGCGTTATTCGCCAGCGTTTTTCGCCACGTCTTTTGTGTTCACACCCAGGCGATTTTCGCTGACGATGAGCCGACTGAACATGCAATTTCATTCCCTGACATTAGATGGCGCTGTACACAAGGTAGTCGCTTGTCACTCAGAAGAAGAGAGCCACTATTTACGCGCTTGTCAGAAGAACATGGAGAGTTTTATCGACTGGTACAAGAGCTGAAAATGTGTCATGAGCGTTTTCAGGGATATTTTAGAATGTCCGTCATTATTTCTTTGCGGCAGTGTAGACGCTACTTGGCGTCTATCTTCTTTGCTGGTATGTGTGCTCAGAAAGGCAGTGTTGTGTTTGAGCGCCCCCAAGTTGTGTTTTACTGTAACTTCAGAAGCTCCAGACACGTGAGCAAAAGCGCCGTTCTCATTGGTTGAATGGATTTCGACGCGAGGCGTCAAAAAGAAAAAACGAACCCGAGGCGTTTTTTTTTTTTGACGCTTTGACGCGTGGCGTTTTTTCGCGTCGGTGTGCACACTCTCATTGGTGCCCTTTGTTTAGTCACGAGGCGAATTTCGCCGACGAAAATCGCCGGCGAAATTCGTCCCGGTGTGTACGGGCCTTAAGACTACCAAATTCCAGTGAACAGGCATTCAACCACAGCTGAGTCTAATGATTGATGGAACAGGTGTCCAGCACAGGTGACTAGAAAAGGGCATTTCTTAACAAACAGCCCCTCCCATTTCACGCTGTCAGCAATGGCTCCCCATGGTAAAGAAACGTCACCAAATCTGAGAAACGAAATCAATTATCTAAACAAAAAAAGGTGGGGGCTACAATTAATATTAGCAAAGCTTTACATATCAGACAAAATAATAAATCAAAGGTGATCCAAAGATTTAAGAAAGATGGAAATGCAACCGTCCCACAGAGACGTCCAGGCCGTCCAAGGAAGATAACATCTGGACAGGAGCGTCTCCTGAGACGGGTTGAAGGAAATCGCCGTGCAGGTTCGCTGCAGATACTAAAGCAGTAGAACGCCAAACTGGAGGGACTGTTTCCATTAACGCCATACGCCGCACACTGCAGATGAATAACATGCATGGTTATCGTCCACCTTTCCTAAAGACCATGCAGGAAAAAGCATGCCTAGAATCTGCTAGGGCCCATGCAGATGAAGATGAAGACTACTGGGACTCAATATTCTGGAGTGATGAGAAACATCACCGTTTGCGGAACTAATGGCTTTAAGACTACGACGTCGCAAAGGTGAGGATTTCAAAGACAAATGCGTGGTGCCTATAGTGAAACACGGTGTCCTAATGTGGGCTGCATGAGTGCTGCTGATGTGGGGGGGCTGCTTTTCATTGATGGGACCATGAACTCATCAATGTACAGCTCCATACTGAAGGAGAAGATGCTGCCGTCACTTCATGCACTTTTCCAACATGACAATAATCCAAAACTTCTAAAACTGCTGCTGCAGTTCTGAAGAAGAACAGGCTGAAGGTGTTTGGATGTTCAAGTACGTCTCCTGATCTGAACCCAATCCAACACCGGAGGGGAATTCTGAAGAACAGGTGGAGCATCAGTCTCCATCCAGGCTCTCAAAGAGGTTCCTTTTGAAGAATGGACAAAGACAGATGTCAACATGTCTCCAACTTGTTCATTAAGACTTGGTGCTGTCCTTAAAAACCACGGAGCTCCTACAAAATACTAGATGTAGTACTTTCTGTTGCAGGTCTGTTTTCATTTTTACTTTAACCAATTGAAGTAAAACTGAAGATGATGTGATCTAAGTTAGTTAACCTTCATTTCCTGTTATGGATTTAAAGACGTGATCAATAAAACTCAACCTTGTGGAAAGTTTAGAAATTTTCTTTTGATCATTAAGCTAGTGATTAAATTAGTACTTTTTAAAGGGGGTGTACTCATGTATGCTGAGTACTGTACACGTTTACTGTATTTAAGAGTATGCAGCTAATATCAGACAATCCTCCAAAAAGCTGGTGCCTCCTCTGAGTCTAAGGTTTGCTGCTTTGAGTGAAACACAAACACATTTACAGAAACAAAAGCAGGACGGCTTCAATGCTACGAGAACGAGTCCTGGTTTGACAGGAGTCCAGAGTGAGAAAGATCAAGCAGAACAAAGGGAAAGGAACAATACATGAAGTAAAATAAGTTATTGAGGATAAATCTAATTCTGTATTGTCATTTCTCATAACTACGATTTAATGTTAGCAACTGAAATCCCCTTTTTAGAAGGTTTCTGTGCCTTTCCCTGCTATGCATAAAACAGGACCTGGTGGTTCAAAAGGTCCAATTCAACAACTTAAGCAGAGCCAACAGCAGCAGGAGCAGAAAGTCACAGTGAGAGCGCATTCCCAAAAGCAAAGCTGCCTGGGAATTCTTTTTAGGAAACTCCTGTTTCCATCATCATTTCCCACAATAATCGGAGAAAACACCCGAAAAACAACTAAAGACAGAACCTAGGATCTTCATCTGCTCTGGTTCCTCACATGGTAGTTCCAGAAGAGAACCAAAGGCTGAAGTGGACCAAACCACCTGCTAAACCAGGTCGTTCCATAAGCTGATCCTTTGTGGGCCCTTTAGCCTACATGAGCTCTGAGCAGGACAGAAACAGCCCCTCTTACACCTCTGACCATCTTCTCTGAAGAAGCTCCCCACTGCACCTCCTTCTAATCGATACATGTTCAGGACATGACTTGTCTTGATGCTACACTGAGCTTAACAGCTGCAAAAGTCAACGACGATGGAAGGACGGACTTGCTAAAATTCATCATTTCATTTCATTTTATTTTTCCACAATGCGTCAAAAGCAACAAATCTCACAATACAGAATGTGGAAAAATTGGACATCCCAGAAGCAGCTGCTTATTATTAGGGGTCCAGCATTTTAGACAAGCATAAAAATATAAAAGATGAGTGGCGGAGGGAAAAGAAAAAGAAAAGAAAATAATTTCATAAATAAAATATACTAATAAAATGAGAGAAATGATGGTAATATAGTGGAAAGTGTTAGACAATAGGGACAATGAATTTGAACAACATAAACTCTGGCGTGTAGACATATAAGTGTCAACAGACAGAAAGAAATCACAAACACGTTAATAGATGGTTTCGGTTGGAGCAGCATTTTTACAGTATGTTGACAATAATAGCAATTTCAGTTTCCTTTTAAACATGTATATTGTTGCAGACTGTTTAACGTCATTTTCTAAAATATTCCAAGTTTGTGGACCTCTAGTACAGACAGAGACGCTTGTACATTTTAATTTTCTGTTTTTGCCTTTTAGCATATGCCTTCCCCTGGTGTCATGGTGATAAGAGGGCAGAAAAAGTGGTATGAGGTCACACAAACGACTATTTAATTTATTAACAACACTGTACATTGTGCATGCATTATGATACGTGTTGAGTTCCGGTAACTTAAGGAGGCTGTATCTGTGGAAGAGTGGATCCGTTGGGGAATTTGGCGTGGACCAGGTTATTGCTCTTATTGCTTTCTTTTGTGTAATCAGGAGTTTTGCCGTGTAGGTAGAATATGTGTTATTCCATATGATGTTACAGTAATTCAGGTGAGGCTCAAACAGGGATCTGTACAATGTTAGCAATGCATCTGTTGGGAGCATGTGCCGAATCTTATAGAATAAACCAACAAATTTGGATAATTTTTTAACTAGTTCATCTATGTGTTTTTTAAAATTTATAAATTGATCTATATGGATTCCAAGAAATTTGATCGAGTCCACCTGTTGAAGAGATTGCCCATCTATATTTATGTTGAATTTCCTGTAGGTGGATTTGTGTCTGGATGTGTGGAATATGATAAAAAAAAGTTTTGCTCGTGTTTAATGACAATTTATTGCATTTGAACCAAGTATCTACTTTTACTAGTTGTGACATGAATAAACTAGTATCGTCTGCAAAAAGTATTTTGTGGATGGATCTTAATATTTTAAGCCCTTGGGAATAGGAATGCACATTGTTATGCACAGAAAATGAAGGGATTGGAGTCAAAACGTGACGGTAGATGATAAATGGTTATTGGGCTGCACGGTGGCGCAGTGGTTAGCGCTCTTGCCTCACAGCAAGAAGGCCTCCGGTTCAAGTCTCGGCTGGGGGATGTGAAAAAACAACATCAATGGGGGACCTTTCTGTGTGGAGTTTGCATGTTCTCCCCATGTATGCGTGGGTTTTCTCCGGGGTCTCCGGCTTCTTCCCACCATCCAAAAACATGCTTCATAGGTTAATTGGCAATTCTAAATTGTCCCTAGGTGTGAGTGTGAGAGTGAATGGCTGTGTGATTGTTGAGATTCTACCCTGCGACAGACTAGCGACCTGTCCAGGTTGTCCCCCTGCCTTCGCTCATGAGTGGCCGGGATAGGCTCTGGCAGCCCCGTGACCCCGAAAGGGAAAAAACGGTCAAGAAAATGAAAAAGAAAAAAAAAATAGATGATAAATGGTTTGCCCTGTCATTTCTTGTTTTACTGTCCTGACTGACATTTGAGGAGTGGGGGTGCCTTCCAGATATCCAATCCCTACACATAACTGATACCTGGTTCAGGTGTGTCCAGCCAATCAGATCATGACAGAGCAGAGAATGTTTTTAAAACATGCAGGAGTGCGGCCGTCAGGGCCTGGAGTCGTCTATCCCTGATCTAGAATATGACTTGTTCTGTGCAAATAACCTGCAGCAAACCAGAACCCAGAGGTCAGTTCAAATGTTTTGATGGAACCGTCTTTGAATTCTTCCTAACTTTCTAACCCTTACTTCTGATTTTGGGAACCGTGTTTACTGCACTGAGCATTCGATTGGTAAACTGTTTAGCTCAACTCAAAGTAGAATTTGACTCATTTTTTGAGTCGTTTCTGTTTATTAAATACAACAAATGTTAAACATGGCTGCAACTATCGGAGCGTCAAAAATCTTAAATTCCAGACCATGAAAGGTGGAGTTAACCCTAATTTATGGTCAAAATCTCAACAGACGAGGATCCACGTCGACCCCCCTGCCCATGTGAACAAATGATCACTGATCAGAGCCTCACCTGCTGCTGATTACCTGATCAGATGTGTTTAGCCAATGAGGAGCTTCAATGACAGGTTGGATGGAAAACATCCAGGACACCGACACCGGGCCTGAGGGCCTGAGTTCTGACCCCTGTGAATTTGGCCTTAGTTCAGTAAAAGCTGCCATGTTGCTCAGCAGCTGATTGGCGTTATTCTGCTTCAGGCTCCACCCACTTTTTCTAAGCCGTTATTCTTTCCATCTCTGGAACAGATGAAGGGGGGTTTCAGCCTGTTTGAGCCGCTGCAGCTCCGGTTCTGGTTCTGTGTGTGGTTCCAGGCCCCTGCATCAGAGGAAGCCGCTCCTCCGGTCCTGTCTGCGGACGTAAACACGAGTCTGACCAGAGCTCCGAGAGCAGCGCTGTTCCGACGCCAGGTTCGGGATCAGGGCAGCAGAACCTTAAAGTCTGAGTCCGTAACAACGCGGGAGCCACCGCTAACTAGCCATAACTAGTCCTGACCAGGTTAACAGAATAAATAACGAGCTAGCAACGTTTTAGGAGGCCTGCCCGACACACAGCCGGCGGAGAGCGGACAGAACCCCGCTAACCACAAAACCCAACACGGGCCACCCGGAACCAACCAGCCGCTGAGCTCCTCACCCGGACTGGGCCACCGGGAGACACGCGCCTCGGTGGGGCTGCCTGCTGCCGCCTCCTTCCGCTGGGGCTCGACTGGTACCGGCGGGAACGCTCCCGGTTCTGGGTCCGTCTGAAGCTGCAGCAGCCGCGGCGCTTTACCCCGCGAAATCTGCTGGCGCCAAAGGAGCACGCCGACGTAAGAAATGAACTCTAACCTCTGACGTCACACTTCGACACGCCCACTTTACCTTATAGGGAAAAACACAGACTAAAAACAGTCAACAGTTTTTAGCCTGTAGGGAAAACCGACGAAGTAAAACAAAAATGAAATGAAATCAAGCAAACTTTATTTCATCATATTTTAAGTGTCTGTAATAAAATGACTTCCGGTGTAGGTACCATAACCGTGAGTGTTTTGCTGAAAGTGGTTGTTGATCAGGGGGGTATTCCTGGGGGGTGTTCCAGGAAGCATGTTTAAACTATTTTTTTTTTTTTTTTTATTGAACTTTACAAATACAAAAATACAAACTCCAGCAGAGGATGAAAACACTGCAAAATACACACTCACTAGGGGGTTACATTACACTCACAGAAGTCATCAACATATAGTGTTAAAAAAACTTAAAAAATAAAGTTAAGATAAAAAAAATAACAGGAGCCAATTGATAGCACAGGACAGAAACTAGAATAACAGCCACAAGGACATTTGTTTAGAAATTATTTAACACCTTCTGAGGAAAGCATGTTTAAACTAGCCTGACTTTAAGCCTGAACTCTGGCTGAAATCCGCCTGAACTTGCTTACTCTGGGTATGTCGGTTCCAGAAGACCGGATATGAGTTGGCGTAATTACGCTCGACTTGGTAACCCTGGGTTAACCCACGTGCACAGCAGGTACATAAAGACATTCTCAATAGATCGCCGATTTCTGGAGTCACCATGGAAACGCGTGGGGAAAAAAAAAGAAAGCGCGACACTTGAGACGGAAGTGAGACGGAGTCTGAGATTTCAATGACGGCTGAAGGAATTTATATTTTTGTGATCTTATTTCTTTTAAGGTTTTTATCTTATCATTTTATTTCAGCATGAGATTGTTTTCAGATTAAGTGTGGAAGCTCCCGGACTTTGAATTTCAAAGGGACATCCTATCTCTTTTAACTGTGAGCTCCAGAACTCCCCCCCTGCAAGAGACACCTGGATGTTCCTAAGACCAAAGGATTGAGACTGACTCCTGTGGAGAAGGTTCCGGACGGGTGTTGAACTCCTATGGGGACACAGTTGGGGGCCGGACACGTCCGTCTGCCATAGTAACCCCCACGGACTGCTTTGGCGCCAAAATGGATGCTGGGACCTAATATGGACTGAGGGAGTGACCAGACCGTTCGCCAGCCAATCCAAGCATGCAGAAGGAGGAGTGAAGCGGCCATATTCCTTCCTGGAGGAGGGACTCTGAACACATGCTTAAAACAGTTATGCTTTGGAAAAAGCTGTGTCTCCAGTCTTACCTGCATGTAAATTCGGATTGTAAGCTCTTGCGTATTGCAGGCAAGGATTTTGGACACCCAGATCGATCTGTTTTATTTTTGTTTAGAGCTCTTTGTTAGGGAAATAAATTTTTGTTCATCTTTTAAGAACGAATCCGTGGTTTACTTGTTTTCTCACTTTTTGAACACGCAAAGAAAGTATCTACAAAGCGACTAGATATTTTCCTCCTTCATCTTGGTGACCCTGATGTGATGATTTTTAAAGTGAATATCGTGATTTTTAAAGTGAAGTGACGGCAGGAAGCCGGCGGATTGGATCCGAATTATTGAGGATGTTTGAAGAGATCTCAGACTTTCGGCGAAAAGTCAGTGCACTTTCCTCCCGCGATTCTACCTTCCTGGAGGCCTCCCACACGGTAAGCCAGAGCCTGAATTCTGCGTATTGAGTACGTTATTCAACTAGTGAATAACTCAAATTGTGGGAAAGTAGAATGTGTGAGCGGCATAGTGCACAATTGGTTTGTGGTTTATCCGTGTCCCTGGACAATGGTCAAAATACGGAGAATTGATTATTTGCAAATTAAGCTACGGCATTTCGGTGCGCGTGAGCAAGAAAAATAGTGAGGTGGGTTTTACCGTCCCCTGAACAAAAGGTGTTCATAAATTCGGTAAGGTTTGCGTCTGTTGGAGCCTTTGCGGCTGGATCCGCATAAAAAACAGTGTTTGGTTAAATACATTCGTAGGTTGCGTCTGTTTCCTAGGTTGCCTCAAAGGCAAAAAAACAGTGTTAGCATAGAAACTAATTTTGCGCGTATAGGATTTTCGGAAGAACCAGAAAGGCGGCGACCTTCACCAAATTATTTTTTTTACTGCGGAAAGAAACCACAGAAGGATTCAAAGTAACCATGGGGGCACCGGACCGGTGCATTTTATTTTGACGACAGACTTGAGACGCTGCCGACAGACGACTTGACTTGACAAAAGTGGTGCAAATGACTTGAATGTGAATGAATGGAATGAAAGGTATGTGATTATGGAGAGAATGGGATGAAAAAGTGTTTGAAATCTGTGAATTTTAACTGTATTTTCCACATTTCCCTGTGTATTATCTGCTCTACGGACGCAGCCATCTTGTTCACAGCGTGTTTACGTCACATGGACCAATGACGGGACGTTTTAGTTGCTCTCAAATGTGTGTACGGCTTTGATTGGTTTTATGTGTACCACGTGGTTAGAGTGACGGGGCCTTCGGACGGCCATGATTTGCTTTGTTCGTACCACGTGGTTAGCGAGTCGGCGTTCCTAGCAACCAACATGGCGGACCGGCGCTGAACTTTCACGAACAAATCTGGAGAATTTTGGACAAAATTTGCGGTACAATCATCGCGGGGATTGTCTTATTGGGCATGGTCATGACCTCGGTTGTAAGACTACGATCAAAACAAATTCCGGTGGGCTTTTGGTTCGACGAAAACGATTTTTAAGGTAGTACCAGTCCAATTAGATTCTGTGTAAAATAATTCTGAAATTTTTTCGGTTTTCTCATTTTAAATACACATCTCTAACTTGTTTGTATTTCATAATTACTGTGCTTTAGTTCAGCTTTGTCCAAAGAAGTATTATTGACATTTCTTATGCCTATTTGGTGGTTTAGATCCGGACTTCCTTAAAAAGAATTTCTACGATGTTTACAATGTTTGATTTCGTTTGTCTGTTTGTTTTATTATTTCCCATATTACTTTGGATTGTTGTGAAGCAATTGTGTGAATGAGAACGAATGACTGGCGGTTTTGTTTGTTTGAATCATAATCCAGAGTATTTGAAAATTGTTATCAGAAATAGCTGAGAATAGAAAAAGACAGAGTAAGGATAGGGAAAAGTGTGGTTTTAGGATGTGCAATTGTGGAAGGATGTGGAAAGTGTAGAGACAAGAAATGCAATGGAAAGGCAGTGTAGAAGGAAAATGACGTGCATGGAAAGTGGTGTAGGGATCTGTGAACACAGCAGACCTGTTTGTGAAAATCAGAAACACAAGGAGGAAGAGGCAAGTAAGAACAGAACCAGAAAGTTGTTGGTGAGAGGAAGAGATTTTTGGAAGAAGACAAGAGGTAAGAGGATAGAAGGTCTCAGGAAAGTGCAGAAAATATGATGTTGCTATGATGAACAATGGTCTGTTGATAAAGTGTAATTTCTGTTAACTCTGAATAGGACCAGAACTGTTGTTTTCTTCTGAAAGTCACATCTTAAAGGAGGATGAGGGAGTCACACCGGGAGAGGAGTTTTCTGAGCAGGGCTTTGTTGCAGGTGTGAAGATTGGTTCAGACTGGTTGTGATCGAGAGAAAGGAATGAGGAGAGCTTTGATGACCATGGAGTTTGAGTAAGTAATGGATTCAGGAATGGCTGCTAACAATTATTCTGAGCTCAGCAACAGCATTGAACAAAATGTTTCTTGTTTTTTATTTTATTTTTATTTTTTAAATAAAAGGGCCTTGCATGATGGAGTAAGAGAAGTGTTTTAATTGTACGCAGGCAAAAGGAGTAATTATACAACATGATGACTCTCTATGTAACACCCCCCCTTTTTTACCCCCTCTGAAGCAGTTCCCATCTGTGGCATGGAGGAAGATGCAGAATCTGTGGGTCGTGAATAGTGTTGTAAGTCAAAGGGCCCTTTGTGTGCCAGAAAATTCACACCTTGTTGAATTCTTTACGATCAGAAGCCACAGTAAACTGTGGTACTTAGTACTTAGTAATGCAGACTTCACCATTCCAGTACAATAGCAGCTAGTTTTGGTTTGCTTTTAACTTTGAAAGATAAAGATGTTACTACATTTTAGCACTTGTATGTTTTGCAGCTTTAAGGAAGGTTTGGATTGTGAGATTTCAGATTTTAGCACTTCTAAAAATGTTTTGTAGGACAGCAAGTCCTTAATGGTAAGTTAAAACAATTAGTCTTTGTTTCTTGATTTAAAAGGGATTGATTAACTGATTTGCACCCATGGGGTTGGCGACAGTGAAAACTGAACACTAATACATTTTCTAAATCTTTGTCTCAAGCAGTAGATGGGAGAGAAAAAACAGACCCCCCCAAACCCTCATACATTTACACACAGAACCCCCTCTGCTTCCAGTGGTGAGTGACAAAAGGCACAGAAGTTTATCCATCCCCCGCAGCTCTCTACCTTCACAGGAGGGAGCCGAGTCAGCAGTGACTGACCCCCAGAGCACATTTGGAGTAACAGGACAGGAGAAAGGGGGAGAGGTTGAGCAACTGAAAAAACAATTCTTTACACTGCTGAAAGAATTCACACAGGATAAAAGGTGTTTTAAAAAAGAAAAGGATACTAACATGCATTTTGACTTTTGATGCCCTCAGAGACAGCAGTAATGACGTGTCATGCTCAGCCATTCGGAGGTACAAAGGCAGGATGATGGGTGGAAAAATCCTGGGAGCAGCAGGCCACCCAGGAGACCCCAACAGCGGTTGAAAATGGCATCTATGGCGCTCTGAACCCTTGGGCATGTGACAGCCCACAACGAGGTGCCCAACAGCAGAATGCACAGACCAAGAGGCAGAGGGTCTGGAGGAAAAATGAACAGTACCCATGACCACTCCAAGCCCTCCTCCACCGTGGCGAGGACCACAGGGGCAAGTCGGACAATACCACTTGATTATGCAGGAGCCATTGTCTTTTCCAAGCTCAAAGGGAACCACTGATGAGTCTACTGGACACTCTACCTGCTCTGACAAATGAACAGATGACTCTGCAAAAGACCATCCGACTGACTTTTGACCAGATGGTGGAATATTCATGCGTGCATTCACCACACACGCCTATGAATCTGTTGGGACGGGACAGTCTTGTCAAAACAGGAGCCAGCAGACTGGATGCCATGCCGCACACCACAGCCAACCCCCACTGCAGACATCTAAAGGGCCCTGAAACGCCAGGTGGTTTCGCTAATTTCAGGTTTGAAGCCTGGACTCCTGTGTTTGAAGCCTCCGAATGGTCTGACCTGTACACTCCATTACGACAGAGAGCAGGATTAACAGTAAGAAGTATTTCAGCAAGTAGAAGACCACACGTGGCATTTGACCTACACTGACATATATTAGCCCCGAGGGCGAGCGGCTTATTGTGCATTCATACACTCACAAATGCAATGATACTAGCTGTCAGACACAGCTGTATCTCACATAGGATTAGACTAAGCAGGACATTAACAACACACTGGTAGAATTGTGTTTTTTCAGGTGTTCACTTTCCTCCCTCAATAAAATTGTACAGGTTAACCGTTCATCCAACGACAAATTCCTGAGTTCTGGACCATTTCTGCATTGTCAAACATCGCAGCAGACAGAAGACAGATCATGAAGATGCAGAGGTGCTGTTAAACACGCTCTCTGATGCTTCATGGTCCACAGGTTCATTTATGTTGGTTCAGACTTCACTGTCCCCCCAGTGGTGATTCAGGTAATTGCAGGAGCGCAGACTTCACTCTCCCCCTCCCCCCAGTGGTGATTCAGGTAATTGCAGGAGCGCAGACTTCACTCCCCCCCCCCACCCCCCACCCCCAGTGGTGATTCCGCTAACTGCAGGAACACGACCTTTTAGATCTCAGTACCCCAGGGTGAAGGATGCAGATGGAATGATGGATGGAACTTTGACTGGTTTCTGGAACTCTGGTGTAGCATTCACATTCGTTGTAGTGTCATCATTTTTTAGACTAATTTTGAAAGCAGATGGTAACTTTATCACATGGCTTATGATTTAAGGGCTGTTAATGACATCACCATTACTCTAGGCCTACCCGTTCCTGACTTATATTGTATGCTGTCAACTTTTAGCCTCATAATGTGTGTTGTTCACTGCCAATGATTGAACAAACGTTTTCTTTTGCATTCCATTAAATGAAAATAGCAGACATTTATTCCCATTCAGTACAGATGAGTTACAAATTCTCCTGGCATTCTTGATCACTGATTGAAGTCTCTCTAGGATAGGGTTGTGTTTTGATGACTTGCTGCCAGCAGCACCGACTGCTGAAGCTTGCCTGCGAGTAGTGAAAGATCTTCTGTTGCAGTTGTACGACTTTGGGTTTTGAAGTGTAACAAGACTTTGCACTTAAGCAGAAAGGAAGTCGCATTTTTAGGCAGAACTAAATCTTCAATGTTTATGGAGCATAGAAAGTCTACTTTGTAGCATTACAACTGGAAATAGTTTGGACATTTGGTTTTTGGGTCTTTGTAAATATGATAAACACTTTCTTCTTTGTTTTATGGAACACATGGTCCCCCTTACGTAGTTTCATTTCTTCACGTTAGTATCTTGCCTTCACAGGAACGTGGACAGAACACCTGTTCACCTTACCGGTGCACAAAAAATTCTTTGTTTTTATGTTTTTCATTTTAAGTTCTTTCGTTTTATGTGTTTGTGTTTTAATCTACATTTTTTCCACTCCACTTATGTCCTGGGATTTTCTTCCCAGGCCAAGACAGGGAGGTGGAAAGAGGTCTCAGTGATTCTTTGAAGGAAATTGTGTTAAATTATTATTGTTTCAGTTATCATCGTTTGTCTAGGAAGAGATTGACCTTTTTACCTTTCAGAGTTTTGTTCATCTGGTTCTCTCATCCACAGCAAGGAGAAGTGGGAAATTGTACACTGTCCTGGAGTTAGAATCCACCACATAGGTCATTAGACGACAGCCCCTAATAAACTTTTCTCTTTGTTTTGAATTTGCATACTCCCACCTATGTTTTCCATGAAAACAGCACGAGGAGAAGCAGACCTTGGAGAGGAAAACGTGGTGGACATTTTCCACCACATATTGCTCCTCTTCTGCGCATGCGTAATTTTATTCTTGTCTCATTGTGTTTTGTCTTTGTTGTTCTATTATTGTCTTTTGTCATTACTTTATTTTTTAAGTTCCTGATCCTAACCCAAATCAATATTCAGATCCTCAGCAGACTCATCTTGGGGGAGACACCCCAAGCTCTTTTGCAGCTGTTCTGTTGTATCACATGTGTCAGATTGAATAATTACCAGGCTTATTAAAAAGTCCATAGGGGGCCAAGTCCAAGCTTGCCAGAGCTTGTGGGACATGCAGGAGGAGGACGTGAGTGGTCAAAGCCCTGAATGACTTTTTGGATTTTGTTGCAATATTTAATATACTAACCAACTAACTAGCTAATATTAGCAGAATATTGCTATTCTCATTTGGCCAGAACACATGAAAGCTTGCTGTTATGTTTGACAAATCTATTTTTCTTTTGTCCCCTGTGTGATTTTGTTTTGTCCTAACATCTCCCCATTTCTCCCTTAATTCTAGGTGTTCTTTTTCTTACAGGAAGTGTTATTTTTATTGTCTTTATATTTTATATTTTTACTTTTTAAATAATTTTAATTTGCATTTCTTTTATTTTTTATTTCAAATTTATATTTTTGTATTCTCTTAATTTGATTCTACACTCATTGCATCAATCATTCACCCTGTTTAAAAATCCCAGTTATTGATTGTGTTGCAGAATGTGAGGGCTCAGACCACAGCTGGACCTGCTGAAACGTTTAGTCATTGTATGATGTAGTATGTGTTTTTGTGTGACCTCACTTCATGAGGTCAAGACAGGGAACTGAAGGAATTTATATTTTTGTGATCTTATTTCTTTTAAGGTTTTTATCTTATCATTTTATTTCAGCATGAGATTGTTTTCAGATTAAGTGTGGAAGCTCCCGGACTTTGAATTTCAAAGGGACATCCTATCTCTTTTAACTGTGAGCTCCAGAACTCCCCCCCTGCAAGAGACACCTGGATGTTCCTAAGACCAAAGGATTGAGACCGACTCCTGTGGAGAAGGTTCCGGACGGGTGTTGAACTCCTATGGGGACACAGTTGGGGGCCGGACACGTCCGTCTGCCATAGTAACCCCCACGGACTGCTTTGGCGCCAAAATGGATGCTGGGACCTAATATGGACTGAGGGAGTGACCAGACCGTTCGCCAGCCAATCCAAGCATGCAGAAGGAGGAGTGAAGCGGCCATATTCCTTCCTGGAGGAGGGACTCTGAACACATGCTTAAAACAGTTATGCTTTGGAAAAAGCTGTGTCTCCAGTCTTACCTGCATGTAAATTCGGATTGTAAGCTCTTGCGTATTGCAGGCAAGGATTTTGGACACCCAGATCGATCTGTTTTATTTTTGTTTAGAGCTCTTTGTTAGGGAAATAAATTTTTGTTCATCTTTTAAGAACGAATCCGTGGTTTACTTGTTTTCTCACTTTTTGAACACGCAAAGAAAGTATCTACAAAGCGACTAGATATTTTCCTCCTTCACGGCGTATGAAGATTATACGTCCAACAAAAAAGTAGCACGGCTGCATCATCAAAAAAAAAAAAAGAATTTCTGCTTGGAGAAAATCAACAGACAAAGTAAACGCACGAGTTTCTGATCTTGTTTCCATTTTCCTTGTGACGCATATATATATATATATATATATTGAACTCTCATATGTCTAAGTTTGAGCCGGTGAATATGCTAATTTTTATAACAATAAAAAAAGACGGTAAAAAATGCACGGAGTGCAAAAATTAATTAAATAATTTCCCATCATTGAACTTGTAGACTGTTAGTGTAGGGGTGCTATAAAAACTCGTCATCCTCTCCTTCGCTCTCACTCGTGGTGCTGAGACATAAGCACAGTAGGACAAAATAACTCGGCAAAACACAGTAAAACAGCTAAACAACTAAACATATTTAGTCAAAAACCCACACTTCAACCCAAATCCGTCCAGACAGGCAAATGGAATGATATCCCAGAATCCCTTGCGGTGCCGCTCTAACAGCAGCACCAAAGTTACGCCTACTTAATTGAATTAATTTGAATGAAAGTAAAATAATTGTCTGAAAACTATGTGTTATTTTTAAGGTGACTTAACAAAAAAATGATTTCTCTTAACTGAAGCAAATAATGAAGTTAGATCAAAGTAAACAAGTTTAATTTTCCAACATCCATATGTGGTCCTATCACCCTCTCACTGTGGAAAAAGTATTATCTGGGCTTCTTCATCCACTAAATCATCTTCAAATGGACACGCCATGCTGCTGCACCTCTCTGAAAACAAACTAAGCTTCAACTAAACCTGCTCCAGACCAGGTTATGTTCAGAGCATGAGTTGCCGTGGCAACTTGACATACCCTGAGACATACCTCCATTTCTGGAACCGAAAGCTGAGGTTATCAACTTCCTTAGCCTCAAACTTATCGTGGGAGCTAGCATAACCTGCTTTCTGGAATACCCCCCGGATATGAGTTAGCGTAATTACGCTCGACTTGGTAACCCTGGGTTAATGGGCGTGCACGTCGTGTACATAAAGACATTCTCAATGGATCGCCGATTTCTGGAGTCACCATGGAAATGCGTGGGGAAAAAAAAGAAAGCGCGACACTTGAGATGGAAGTGAGACGGAGTCTGAGATTTTAATGACGGCGTATGAAGATTATACGTCCAACAAAAAAGTAACACGTCTGCATCATCAAAAAAAAGAATTTCTGCTTGGAGAAAATCAACAGACAAAGTAAACCCACGAGTTTCTGATCTTGTTTCTATTTTCCATGTGACGCATATATGTGCATATATATATATATATATATATATATATATATATATATATATATATATATATATATATATAACCCTATATATATTTTTCTAAAATATGTAATTAAAGTTAAGTTTAAAGATTTAAAAACAGTTCGATTTGTGTTCGTTGTGGTTTCAAGACGTTAAGAGGAGAGACTGGTGCGCAGAGACGCTCACGCTGTCACTTTTAACCCAATGCATCATGGGAGATGTAGTGATGCAGACAGACTCTCGTCTCTGAGCTTCATGGTTTTGTTCTCTTGTTCCACGGTCTGACACCGGATTCTGTGGAAAGCTACACCGCTAAAGACGAGCTTTAGCTGGTATTTCTGTTGGAACTGAGAGACTTTATGAGCAGAATCTGAACAAGGAAGTGAAGACTTTAACCACTTCTGATTGGTCAGACTGATGACATGTGATTAAGCCTTCAAGAATGATTGGTGGAGACAGTTAAAGGGGCGGGACTTTTGAGAAAACAGTTATAGCTGCAGCTAAATCGCGGTACCGTCATTCTTATCAAAATGTCTTTAATAGAATCAAATAAACACAAAGAAAAAAGTATTTTATAATCTTTCATATTCCTAACTACTCAGTGTTTTATCAGGGCCTGTTTGGATGAACAAAGAGCTGAAATCCTGGAGATGGAAAATGTTGTTAGATCAGTGAATGAGGGCAATTTCCTCAAATTTCCTGTTAGCCATATCTCCGTAAACACCATGATGCTATCTTGCCGCAAGCTATTTTGTACTATTTTATACTATATTGTTCCCTCGAAATGAATAACTCTTGTGAACGCAATAATTAATCCGTTCGAACGCAATAATTATTCACGTCATAAGTCATTCATAAACACAGATATGCTCTCCCTCCTGCCGTAAAAGCCGCTTTCACCGGTAACGTCTGTGTCTCTGTGACCCACATTCGTCAAGAAAGTAAAAGGGAAAACAAGAGTCATCAATTTTTTACTGTTTCAATGAATATAAGAAAAATATAAGATTTATTATACCTAGGCTGCTTTGCCATACGATAGCTCCTGCTAGGCTACTTGCTCCACCGCAGAGCTCTTTGCTTGTCAAGCTGGCATTCAGGCAGCTGGCTGGCCGGTAGACAGACAGCCAGCTGATATTGTAGTTTAGGGGCAAATAGGAATAATAATATTCAGAACTTGTCTTTTATTAACATACTACTCTTCTCCGCGGCGGAGCTAGTAGCCTAGCAGGAGCTATTGTATGGCAAAGCATTTTGAAAGTGGTTTGTGCTATTTCCTGTTTAGTTTCCTGTCCAGGTGTGGTGTATTAATGATTATGGGTGTGTCTAAATAAATGAGCTGCGTTGTTGGCTGAGAGTGAAGTCAAAGAAAGAGGAATTGTTTGGTGTTTGACTTATTTTGATTCTGGAGAAATTTCTCCAAGGTAAAATTGACACGATAGTCCAGGTACCATGCAGCACCGCAGTGCAGTCACCAACCAGAAACTGTAGGGGAATCTGAAGAGGGAGGGATGGATGGATGGATGCACGGATGGATGCACGGATGGATGGATGGACAATTCAGGATAATTGCAGCAACAAGAAGTGGACCAGAGAGACTTTTTAGATTTTTATTAGAGCTCAGCCTTTCCTGCTTCTGTCAGACGTGAATTTTACTTTTTTTTCTAGAAAGGGTTCATTTTCAAATTGATCTCCAAAAATCCTTGTGCTTAGCAAAATCAAATGATTTCTATTTTATACTTTTATTTTCACAAATCAATGCAATAACGTTTTAATATAACAGCTGAAACCCCCCCCAAGCTGAAGTAACATGTATTTTGTCCATGAGAAGTGTTACTGTTAAAAGTACAAAGATTGAATTCAAGCACAGACACGTATCAAAGCAAAAATCAGCTACAGGTGATGAATGGATGGGATGGAACAGAAACTGGCTCTGTTCACAACAATCATCCAGGTTCAATGGCAAGAGTAAGCAGTTTAAAGCTCCAGGAGCGCCGTGTGGGCGGAGCTACCAAAGAACAAGTCACCTGGACAGGTCTGCTGTTTCTGAGCTTTATTTCTGCATCCATTATGACTCCCCCTTCTGAAAAATGAACTCTGCTGGAAATCCTCCAGAAAATAATCAACTAAGTCAGCAAAACCCCAATTCCTGTCAGGATCCAGACCAGTTCTGCCCCTCGACGGGATCAAACTACAGTTCAGGACTTTAGTCTGAAGAAGGAAAAACTGCCGTTCAGAAAACTAGTGCAACCAAAGCATTAAAGTGTTCTCAATCCTCTGTGCAAAAGACGGGGCTTAGTGAGAGTTAGTACCAAATCTTCCCTGCAGAAGCAGAAAGGCGTCTTCTGGAGACGAGCATGAATGTGAGACTCTCTGCTCGGGTGGAGGCGTCTTCATCAGTGCGGGGACATCAGTGGGGTACCAGCTCTGGGCTCACACCTGCCAGCATTGTGGGGGTTGAGGAGGCGCGGCAGGGGTGAGTGCACTTTCCTCCTCCTCCAGGATCAGCCCTGCTGGGGTGGGGGCCATGGGATCAGTGGAAACCGCCATTGTAGAACTTCCCATACATGTTCAAGTCTGTTTCCAAGCAGTGTGTGGAGACGGGCTGCTTGTACAGCGGGTTGGAGGCCTGGAAAACACAACAAGACGATCAGCGTCTGCTGCCTTCAGCTGTGAGCAGACGCCACCCTGCAACCGCACAGGAACCCAGTGAAGGCTAAAGGACGTCCAAATCAGTTTTTGGTTGCTTTGCTGTAAAACCATGAATTTTTCACATGCTTAACCATTGTGCACCGTTTTGTTCTTGTTATTGAGTTCTGTTATTGAATCCTCCTTTTCAGCAGGAATGCAGCCTACATCAGGAAGCTGAGCTCCTGTCCGTTATGGTACACTGGTCCGGTGACGGACTACAAATATGCGTAGCTACACATGAATGCAGGAGTTTTGAATGCAGAAGCCTGAAAGGCTTCTATGCATGTTTACATAGACGACTCATTGAAAGTGGCGGTGAGAATGCAGCTTTACATGCAGTAACACTGAAGGCTGGTAAGTTCTGGAAACAACTAAACCTTTTCACACTTCATGGTTTGGGGAATCACGTCCACCAGTGGTCCCCAAACTTCGGGCTGGTCGGGCCGGGGGCCACTTGGTACCGAGCCGCAGGCACACTGGTAAAACAGTAAATGGTGTGTGCTTGTATAGCTCTTTTCTACCGTCCTCGAAGCCCCAAAGAGAATGAAGATTCAATCAAAGTTTCTGACCTCCTGAAGAACTTTCTGAACTGAAGAGACTTGTAAGAGGGAGATTAAAGGTGACTTAGGCAGGCAGCTGTTAAGAAACTTTAGCCCAGAAAATGTTATTATGTGTTCAAAACTACAGTTGAACAGGATTTATGTCAAACCAAATATGATCAATCTTTTTACCCTGAATGATGATCAGAGACTGGGCTGAGTTCTCAGTTTTATAATAGTGTTCTATGAAAAAAACTGTAATGTTGCTTTCATGGATTTTTACAAATCAGAAACAACTCCTTTGCTTTCCTGAATCCAAACCGTCATCTGCAAACAAAATCTACCAAAGTTTTAGATTTTTTTTAAACCAAATTTCTCGTAGTAGCATTTTAATTTGAAAAATAGGTTTTTCAGAAATTAAAAGCTTAAAAAAATATATAAAACGCTATCTTCTGCCAGATCCTGGAAATCCTTCCTACTCAACAGTTTAACTCTACAATAACTCGCAGTGTAGCAGATGACTTTTGCACATTTTTGCACATTGTTACCTGCGTGTAAACAGTCTTTAAATTATACCGCCTTAGTTGTTTACATTTCTGTTTTTTTTAATGATTGTTTTTTATATTATTCTATTTTGTCTTATGTTTACTGCTATGGTAAGCCACACATTTCCCACGTGTGGGATCACTAAAGTACGTCTGTTTCTTCGGCCCGGTCTGTGAAAATGTTGTCGGACATGAAAGCGGTCTACGGTCTGAAAAAGGTTCTTGACCTCTGGTCACCATTAAAAAAAGAAATGAGACAAACAATGGCGTCCAAATAAGGTCGCTTCCTGCTCCAAAGAGAAGAGGGTAGGACTGTTGGGTTTTTGTTCCATCTGAATCAAGGACAGGAAGTGGGGAAACAGCAGGGGGGGGTCGTACCATCTCATATCGGGCACGCGACCGTGCGCTCTGGAAGCGAGCGAACTCTCTGCGGTCATGAACGGTAATGACGAGCTTCCAGACGGCGAGTAGGACCACTCCCACCAGCAGGATGCTGCCAACCACGGCGAGCAGCACCATGAGGGCATCTGGACCGCCGCCACACTCTGAGGAGAGGAACGACAGGGTTAATGCTAAGCAATCAGCAGGGGGGGCTCTGCACACGCTCAGTTCACAGTGATCTGCCCGCTAAGCTGGTGAGTGCACAGGTCACTTCAGTGGGTGACCACAAGGGGGTGTTACATGAGGAAGTCAGTGTGCATTTGCTTCAGCGGGAAACCTGACACTACAGGTTCAAACCCCCATGTTGCTCTGGGCCTACAGGCTACAAACTATCCGTGTGCTGAGGGGCGGGGCACATGATTGTTGGTACTTCTGCACTGATGGGGGTGGGGCTTTATGACAGGGTTAGGTAACTTTTAAAGCCTGGAACAAAAACAACCCAATAGGTCATGTGGATCACACTACTCTGTTTGGACTCCTCCCACCATTTATTTGGACAATTCCTCCTTCAATACAGGACCAGGATCACACCAGGATCAACACCAGGACCAGGATCAACACCAGGACCAGGATCAACACCAGGACCAGGATCAACACCAGGACCAGGACCAGGATCAACACCAGGACCAGGATCAACACCAGGACCAGGACCAGGATCAACACCAGGACCAGGATCAACACCAGGACCAGGACCAGGATCAACACCAGGACCAGGATCAACACCAGGACCAACACCAGGACCAGGATCAACACCAGGACCAGGATCAACACCAGGACCAGGATCAACACCAGGACCAGGATCAACACCAGGACCAGGATCAACACCAGGATCAACACCAGGACCAACACCAGGACCAGGATCAACACCAGGACCAGGACCAGCACCAGGACCAGGATAAGCATTTTATCTATCCATTGCTTCCGTTGACCCCCCCCCTCTTTAGGTCTTACACACATTTCTGGACCCAATATGGAGCAAATATTTCAAAACTTTAGACATTTAGAATCTCTAAATGTTTCCATGTCATTTAGTAACCCGGTGTCTTGTCTTCATCTGTGTGGAACAAAGTCCTGCTTCAGTTCTGGAGGCTGAGGTGAATCTGAGGTGAATCTGAGCCGTGCTGCTGGGTGCTCTCAGCCTCTTCCTCACTTTTCCTTTGGCTTTAAACTACAAATGTGAAGCAGCATTCTACATGAATAAAGTGGTGGGATCTTCTAAAGAGCATCACAAAATCCCAATTTAGCTCAGAACATTTTCCAGCTAACGTGCAGAAAGACCAGGGGCCTCATTTATAAACGTTGCGTACGCACAAAAGAAGGCGTACGCCGCTCTCTACACAATAGTTGAGATTTATAAAAAGCAAACTTGAGGGGAAAATGTGCGGTCCTTCATCAAGCTCTGACCCAGGCGTACGCACAAAAACGGGTGAAATGAGAAACGGCGACACCGTCTGCAGATGGAAGAAACACGTGAAAGTGAAAATGACAATACTGCCTCATGAATAACATGAAGACTTCACAAGGCAAGTCTCACAATTAACAGCTACATGAACACCCGTTTGATCGATCAGCAGTGAAACAAACAAAATCTATCTCACTTCTACTTTACATCGAGTGAAGTTACGTTCTTTTGATTTCCTCTCTGTGTTTGCCATGGTTTCACAATCAATGAATATTCATTTGTGGGCGTTTCACGGACTATTTATGGACAACTATGGGCGTGTCATGAAGCTGCAAAAGCTGCGCAGCATTTAGAATTGATTCTGATTTATTAAAGGGAAAGATGCGTAGGATGTGCGTGCGCACGGTTTTATAAATCCGAATATTTCTGTGCGTACGCACGTCCTATGTTTCATCCGTACACCACTTCTGACGCAAATCCTACGCAAAGTTTTAGAAATGAGGTCCCAGATCTCTACATTACTGCTCATTGAATCCAGATCTCCTTTTCTGGTTTTCTGTAATCCTGGTTTGATCCCAGTTCTAAAGAGTTTTCTGGTTTGGGGAAGGACTGACCGGGCTCTTTGAGTGCCGTGAGGACAGACTGCCCGCTGGCGTGCTCCGAGTACGTGAACTTCATGATGCAGTCGTCGTGCGTCTTGTAAAGGCAGAGGGTGGTGCCAGGCTCATCCGTTTCTGCAAAGAGACAAAGTATGTGATGAGAACCAACTCTCAGGCTGCCCCCCAACCTGCCAGAGCTCGCAGGGGAGGGTGAGGTCAGGCTGCCTCCTCCTGCTGCTCCAGCTCTGGAATGCACATGTGGAGAACGTTAGGCCGGGTCAGATGGAGACGTCAGCAGGAATGCAGGGACAGACGTCAGATCTGGGCTGGAGCCACACTGGCCCCAAATGGAATCCAAGCAGTCAAACCTGAGCTGCATTAGCCCGTTAACAGCAGGCGTGACTAAAACCCCCAGAAACCCCCACTGACGGCTGCATACCATCCAGCAGAGCCTGTCAGCTCACCTCCTTTGGTCCCTCCGGGGGGTGGGGGGCAAAGAAATGGAGAAGTGCTGAAAAGACGCCGTAGGACTTAGACCAGAGATGTTTGAGCTGCAGACGTTCAGCTTTCTGTGAGGAAGAGTTGTGGACCTCGTTTCACTTCACTTGCGTAGAAATTTCATTGGAAGTGGAACTGAGGTTATTATACTAGGTCCTAAAAACCTGAGAGATGCTCTGTCTGCTCAGATAGTCTCCCTGGATGGTGGAAGTATAGCCCCCAATTCCACTGTTAGAAACCTTGGGGTTTTATTTGACCAGGATTTATCATTTAAGGCTCACATATCTCAGGCGTGTAGAACTGCATGTTTTCACCTCCAGAACATTGCTAAGATCAGAAATCTACTTTCTAAGAGTGATGCTGAAAAACTCATCCATGCATTTGTTACGTCTAGACTGGATTACTGTAACTCCTTGTTAGCAGCGTGTCCTAAGAGTTCCTGAAGAAGTCTCCAGCTTGTTCAGAACGCAGCAGCTAGATTGTTAGCAGGAACTAGCAGAAGAGATCACATCACTCCTGTGTTAGTTTACCTTCACTGGATCCCAGTTGATTCTAGAATCCAGTTCCAGATCCTCCTGTTAACCTATAAGGCCTTACATGGAATGGCCCCGTCCTACATTAATGACCTCATAGTCCCTTACCATCCAATCAGAACACTTCACTCACTAAATGCAGGACTGCTTGTGGTTCCTAGAATCAGTCAAAGTACGGTTGGAGGTAGAGCGTTTAGCCACCAAGCCCCTGTTTTCTGGAATAAACTCCCAGCTCATGGAAGAGAGGAAGATTCAGTTTCTACATTCAAAGTTAGACTGAAAACATTCCTCTGTGGACAGGATTATTGTCAGACTAGTTAGTATTCAGAGATTATTTAACTTCATGTTAATGTGTTTAAATTAAACTTAATAACAATAACTATTTGTTTTTAGGCTGCTAGAAGTTGAAGCTGGGGTAACTATGGTGCTCTGGGGTTCTGTCCTCTTTTCTCATCTACCTCTACCCTTCCTCCATTCTCTATTTTTGTTCGTTATTCATCATTTAGTTCTCCATGCCTCTGTTTGGTGCAGTGATTCATGTACTGTCCCTCTTTCCCTCCCCCCCTCCTGGGGAGTGCTTCCAGATTGCAGTTGGCTCATATGTGCTCCTGTTCCTGACCTGCCTCCGGCTCAACTCACACCCGCCGACTGTCCCCCCAACTTCTACTGGATGAAGCTCGTCTGCTGGACCATTCAAACATGTAGTCGTAGAGTTAGCTAAGTTAATTCTTCTCTAGGAGTTCTGGTACATGGCCTGTCCATCCTGGGGGAGGATCCCTACTTCATGTGGGCACCCCTGAGGTTTCTTGTTTTTTTTTAGGAGTCCTTACAGAAAAAGGGGGTCTAAGGGCAGGGATGTTCAGTTTAGTTTAGTCAGTTTGTTAGTTCAATTTAGTATTTTCCTATTAAAGTCTATGTATTCATGATCCTTTTGATTTTATGTATTATTTTTTTCAATTACCGATACGAAGCCCATCGAGACGACTGTTGTTGTGAATTTGAGCTATACAAATAAAATGGAATTGAATTGAAGTGGTTGCATGAACCCGAGTCAACGCGACCGTGAATGCAGCTAGAGAACACTGAGGGTTAAGTGCTCAAAGGCACTAAAACACCGTGGCAGTTAAACACGGCATGTTGTGAGCAGAGGTCAACAGCTCTTCCTGCACGGCAACACTGATTGGAGTCTGATTCTGCACTTTGCTATATGGACTGGACTGCGGCAAGGGGGCGTGGCCTTAAGTATTTGTTAATAAATCAAATGTTTGTTCATGAGGGATTGATTCCTGTCTGCTGTAACGTCACAATGGTCAAACGTGTGTCCACGGCGATTTCAGGTGGCACGCTGTGTTCAGAAAAACTCGATTTTTCTGCTGAAGAGTATGTTCCATTCAAGAATCTGTCCATCCCAAAGCAGAGGAGCCTCCTCCTCCTCACACACACATTTAGTATCCTCAATATGTGTGTTTGGCAGTGTGTGTTAAGTGTGTGTTGGATTGTGTGTTTGGCCGTGTGTGTTAAGTGTGTGTTGGATTGTGTGTGTTAAGTGTGTGTTGGATTGTGTGTTTGGCAGTGTGTGTTAAGTGTGTGTTGGATTGTGTGTTTGGCAGTGTGTGTTAACAGTGTGTTGGATTGTGTGTTTGGCAGTGTGTGTTAAGTGTGTGTTGGATTGTGTGTTTGGCAGTGTGTGTTGGATTGTGTGCTTGGCAGTTTGTGTTGGATTGTGTGTTTGGCAGTGTGTGTTGGATTGTGTGTTTGGCAGTGTGTGTTAAGTGTGTGTTGGATTGTGTGTTCGGCCGTGTGTGTTAAGTGTGTGTTGGATTGTGTGTTTGTCAGTGTGTTTTGGATTGTGTGTTTTGCAGTGTGTGTTAAGTGTGTGTTGGATTGTGTGTTTGGAAGTGTGTGATGGATTGTGTGTTTGGCAGTGTGTGTTAAGAGTGTGTTGGATTGTATGTTAGCCAGTGTGTGTTGAATTGTGTGTTTGGCAGTGTGTTTGGCAGTGTGTGTTGAGGGTGTGTTGGATTGTGTGTTTGGCAGTGTGTGTTAAGTGTGTGTTGGATTGTGTGTTTGGCAGTGTGTGTTAAGTGTGTCTTGATTGTGTGTTTGGCAGTGTGTGTTAAGTGTGTGTTGGATCGTGTGTTTGGCAGTGTGTGTTGGATTGTGTGTTTGGCAGTGTGTTTTAAGAGTGTGTTGGATTGTGTGTTTGGCAGTGTGTGTTAAGTGTGTGTTGGATTGTATGTTAGTCAGTGTGTGTTGGATTGTGTGTTTGGCAGTGTGTTTTAAGAGTGTGTTGGATTGTGTGTTTGGCAGTGTGTTTAAAGTGTGTGTTGGATTGTGTGTTTGGCAGTGTGTTTGGCAGTGTGTGTTGAGGGTGTGTTGGATTGTATGTTAGTCAATGTGTGTTAAGTGTGTGTTTGATTGTGTGTTTGGCAGTATGTGTTAAGTGTGTGTTGGATCGTGTGTTTGGCAGTGTGTGTAGGATTGTGTGTTTGGCAGTGTGTTTTAAGAGTGTGTTGGATTGTGTGTTTGGCAGTGTGTGTTAAGTGTGTGTTGGATTGTATGTTAGTCAGTGTGTGTTGGATTGTGTGTTTGGCAGTGTGTTTTAAGAGTGTGTTTGACTGTTTGTTTGGCAGTGTCTGCTGGATTGTGTGTTTGGCAGTGTGTATTAAGTGTGTGTTGGATTGTGTGTTTGGCAGTATGTGTTAAGTGTGTGTTGGATTGTGTGCTTGGCAGTGTTTGTTGAGGGTGTGTTGGATTGTGTGTTTGGCAGTGTGTGTTGGATTGTGTGTTTGGCAGTGTGTGTTGAGGGTGTGTTGGATTGTGTGTTTGGCAGTGTGTGTTAAGTGTGTGTTTGGCAGTGTGTTTGGCAGTGTTTGTTGAGGGTGTGTTGGATTGTGTGTTTGGCAATGTTTGTTGAGGGTGTGTTGGACTGTGTGTTTGGCAGTGTGTGTTGATGGTGTGTTGGATTGTGTGTTTGGCAGTGTTTGTTAGTCAGTGTGTGTTGGATTGTATGTTAGTCAATCTGTGTTAAGTGTGTGTGTTGGATTGCATGTTAGTCAATGTGTGTTAAGTGTGTGTTGGATTGTGTGTTTGGCAGTGTGTGTTAAGTGTGTTATGGAATGTGTGTTTGGCAGTGTGTGTTGAATTGTGTGTTTGGCAGTGTTTGTTAAGTGTGTGTTGGATTGTATGTTAGTCAGTGTGTGTTTGGCAATGTGTGTTGGATTGTGTGTTTGGCAGTGTGTGTTAAGTGTGTGTTGGATTGTATGTTAGTCAGTGTGTGTTTGGCAATGTGTGTTGGATTGTGTGTTTGGCAGTGTGTGTTAAGTGTGTGTTGGATTGTATGTTAATCAGTGTGTGTTTGGCAGTGTGTGTTGAATTGTGTGTTTGGCAGTGTGTGTTAAGTGTGTGTTGGATTGTATGTTAGTCAGTGTGTGTTTGGCAGTGTGTGTTGAGGGTGTGTTGGATTGTGTGTTTGGCAGTGGGTGTTGAGGGTGTGTTGGACTGTGTGTTTGGCAGTGTGTGTTGAATTGTGTGTTTGGCAGTGTGTGTTAAGTGTATTATTGATTGTGTGTTTGGCAGTGTGCGTTGAATTGTGTGTTTGGCAGTGTGTGTTAAGTGTGTTATGGATTGTATGTTAGTCAATGTGTGTTAAGTGTGTGTTGGATTGTGTGTTTGGCAGTGTGTGTTAAGTGTGTTATTGATTGTGTGTTTGGCAGTGTGTGTTAAGTGTGTTATTGATTGTGTGTTTGGCAGTGTGTGTTAAGTGTGTGTTGGATTGTATGTTAGTCAGTGTGTGCTTGGCAGTGTGTGTTAAGTGTGTGTTGGATTGTGTGTTTGGCAGTGTGTGTTAACAGTGTGTTGGATTGTGTGTTTGGCAGTGTGTGTTAAGTGTGTGTTGGATTGTGTGTTTGGCAGTGTGTGTTGGATTGTGTGCTTGGACGTTTGTGTTGGATTGTGTGTTTGGCAGTGTGTGTTAAGTTGTGGTGTTGGATGTGTGTGTTCGGCCGTGTGTGTTGGATTGTGTGTTTGTCAGTGTGTTGTTGAATTGGTGTGTTTGCAGTGTGTGTTAAGTGTGTGGTTGGATTGTGTGTGTTTGAAGTGTGTGGGTGGATTGTGTGTTTTGGCAGTGTGTGTTAAGAGTGTGTGGGATTGTAGTTAGTCTGTGTTGTTGAATTGTGTGTTTGGCAGTGTGTTTTGGCATGTTGTGTTGGAGGTGTGTTGTTTATTGTGTGTTTGGCATGTGTGTTGCGTTGTGTGCTTGATTGTGTGTTTGGCAGTGTGTGGATGTGTGTTTTGGCGTGTGTGTTGGTGTGTGTGGGTTGTGTGTGTTTGGCGAGTGTGGTGTTGGATTGTTGTGTTGCCGTGTGTGTTAAGTGTGTTGGATTGTGTGTTGCCGTGGTGTGAGAGTGTTGGTTGGATTGTATGTAGTCAGTTGTGTTGGATTGTGTGTTTGGCAGTGTGTGTTAACGGGGGGAGGTGTGTTGGATTGTGTGTTTGGCGGTGTGTTAGTGTGTGTTTGATTGTGTGGTTGTGGCAGTGTGTTTTTGAATGTGTGTTTGGCAGTGTTGTTAAGTTTGTTGGATTGTGTGTTTGGCAGTGTGTGTTAAGTGTGTGTGTTGTATTGTATGTTTAGTCAGTGTGTGTTGATTGGTGTTTGGCAGTGTGTTTTAAGAGTGTGTTTGAGTGTTTTGTTTGGCAGTGTCTGCTTGGATTGTGTGTTTGGCTTTTGTTTAAGTTTGTTGGATTGTGTGTTTGGCAGTGTGTTTAAAGTGTGTGTTGGATTGTGTGTTTGGCAGTGTGTGTGTATTGTGTGTGTTTGCAGTGTGTGTTATGGAGTGTGTGTTGAATGTGTGTTTTTGGCAGTGTGTTTGGCAGTTGTTTGTTGATGTGTGTGGATTGTGTTTTTGGCAGTGTGTGTTGAGGGTGTGTTTGAGTTGTGTGTTGGCATGTGTGGTTGAGGGTGTGTTGGATTGTGTGTTTGGCAGTGTGTGTTGTTGTGTGTTGGCAGTGTTTGTTTGAGGGTTGTTGGATTGTGTGTTTGGCCAGTGTTGTTGGTGGTGTTGGACTGTGGTGGCGTGTGTGTTATGGTGTGTTGGATTGTGTTGTTTGGCAGTGTTGGTTAGTCAGTGTGTGTGGATGTGGTTTAGTCAATGTGTGTTAAGTGTGTGTTGGATTGTGTGCTTGGCAGTCTGTGCTTGGCAGTGTGTGTTGGATTGTATGTTAGTCAATGTGTGTTAAGTGTGTGTTGGATTGTGTGTTTGGCAGTGTGTGTTAAGTGTGTGTTGGATTGTATGTTAGTCAATGTGTGTTAAGTGTGTGTTGGATTGTGTGTTTGGCAGTGTGTGTGAAGAGTGTGTTGGATTGTATGTTTAGTCAGTGTGGTGTTGGATTGTGTGTTTGGCAGTGGGTGGTTACAGTGTGTTGGATTGTGTGTTTGGCCGTGTTTTTAAGTGGGTTGGTTGGTGTGTTTGGCAGTGTTGGTTTGGATTGTGTGTTTGGCAGTGTGTTTGAGTTGTGTTGGATGTGTGTTTGGCAGTGGTGTTTTAAGTGTGTGTTGGATTGTATGTTAGTCAGTGTGTGTTGGATTGTATGTTTATTCAGTGTGTGTTTGGCAAGGTGTGTTGATTGTGTGTTTGGCATGTGTGTTAAGTGTTGTTGGATTGTTGTTAACAGTGTGTTTGGCAGTGGTGTTGATTGTGTTTGCAGGGTGTTAGTGTGTGTGGATTGTATGTAGTCAGTGTGTGTTGGCGTGTGTTGGGGTGTGTTGGATTGTGTGTTTGGCAGTGGGTGTTTGAGGGTGTTGTTGGACTGTGGTGTTTGGCAGTGTGTGTTGAAATTGGTGGTGTTTGGCAGTGTGTGTTAAGTGTAATTAGTGATTGTGTGTTTGGCAGTGTGCGTTGAATTGTGTGTTTGGCAGTGTGTGTTAAGTGTGTTATGGATTGTATGTTAGTCAATGTGTGTTAAGTGTGTGTTGGATTGTGTGTTTGGCAGTGTGTGTTAAGTGTGTTATTGATTGTGTGTTTGGCAGTGTGTGTTAAGTGTGTTATTGATTGTGTGTTTGGCAGTGTGTGTTAAGTGTGTGTTGGATTGTATGTTAGTCAGTGTGTGCTTGGCAGTGTGTGTTAAGTGTGTGTTGGATTGTGTGTTTGGCAGTGTGTGTTAACAGTGTGTTGGATTGTGTGTTTGGCAGTGTGTGTTAAGTGTGTGTTGGATTGTGTGTTTGGCAGTGTGTGTTGGATTGTGTGCTTGGAAGTTTGTGTTGGATTGTGTGTTTGGCAGTGTGTGTTAAGTGTGTGTTGGATTGTGTGTTCGGCCGTGTGTGTTGGATTGTGTGTTTGTCAGTGTGTTTTGAATTGTGTGTTTTGCAGTGTGTGTTAAGTGTGTGTTGGATTGTGTGTTTGGAAGTGTGTGGTGGATTGTGTGTTTGGCAGTGTGTGTTAAGAGTGTGTTGGATTGTATGTTAGTCAGTGTGTGTTGAATTGTGTGTTTGGCAGTGTTTTGGCAGTGTGTGTTGAGGTGTGTGTTGGATGGGTGTTGGCAGTGTGTGTTAGTGTGTCTTGATGTGTGTTTGGCAGTGTGTGATGGATTGTGTGTTGGCCGTGTGTGTTAAGTGTGTGTTGGTGTGTGGTTTGGCAGTGTGTTTGGATGTGTGTGTTTGGCAGTGTGTGTTAACAGTGTGTTGGATTGTGTGTTTGGCGTGCGTGTGAAGGTGTGTTGGATTGTATGGTTAGTCGTGTTTGTGATGTGTGTTGGCAGTTGTGTGTTACAGTGTGTTGGATTGTGTGTTGGGCCGTGTGTGTTAAGTGTGGTGTTGGATTTGTGTTTGGCAGTGTGGTGTTTGGATGTGTGTTTGTGCAGTGTGTTTTAAGAGTTGTTTGATTGTGGTTTGGCAGTGTGTGTTAAGTGTTGTTGGATTGTAGTGTTAGTCATGTGTGTTGGATTGGTGTGTTGGCAGTGTGTGTTTAAGTGTGTTGATTGTTTGTTTGGCAGTGTCTGCTGGAGTGTGTGTTTGGCAGTGTGTATTAAGTGTGTGTTGGATTGTGTGTTTGGCAGTGTGTTTAAAGTGTGTGTTGGATTGTGTGTTTGGCAGTGTGTGTTGTATTGTGTGTTTGGCAGTGTGTGTTAAGTGTGTGTTGAAATGTGTGTTTGGCAGTGTGTTTGGCAGTGTTTGTTGAGGGTGTGTTGGATTGTGTGTTTGGCAGTGTGTGTTGAGGGTGTGTTGGATTGTGTGTTTGGCAGTGTGTGTTGAGGGTGTGTTGGATTGTGTGTTTGGCAGTGTGTGTTAAGTGTGTGTTTGGCAGTGTTTGTTGAGGGTGTGTTGGATTGTGTGTTTGGCAGTGTTTGTTGAGGGTGTGTTGGACTGTGTGTTTGGCAGTGTGTGTTGATGGTGTGTTGGATTGTGTGTTTGGCAGTGTTTGTTAGTCAGTGTGTGTTGGATTGTATGTTAGTCAATGTGTGTTAAGTGTGTGTTGGATTGTGTGCTTGGCAGTCTGTGCTTGGCAGTGTGTGTTGGATTGTATGTTAGTCAATGTGTGTTAAGTGTGTGTTGGATTGTGTGTTTGGCAGTGTGTGTTAAGTGTGTGTTGTTGATTGTATGTTATTTCAATGTGTGTTAAGTGTGTGTTGGATTGTGTGTTTGGCAGTGTGTGTTAAGTGTGTTGTGGATTGTGTGTTTGGCAGTGTGTGTTAAGTGTGTGTTGGATTGTATGTTAGTCAATGTGTGTTAAGTGTGTGTTGGATTGTGTGTTTGGCAGTGTGTGTTAAGTGTGTTGTGGATTGTGTGTTTGGCAGTGTGTGTTGAATTGTGTGTTTGGCAGTGTGTGTTAAGTGTGTGTTGAATTGCATGGTAGTCAGTGTGTGTTTGGCAATGTGTGTTGGATTGTGTGTTTGGCAGTGTGTGTTAAGTGTGTGTTGGATTGTATGTTAATCAGTGTGTGTTTGGCAGTGTGTGTTAAGGTGTGGTGTTGTGTTGTTGTTAGTCGATGTGTGTTTGGCAGGTGTGTTGGATGTGTATTGGCAGTGTGTGTTGAGGGTGTGTTGGATTGTGTGTTTGGCAGTGGTGGTGAGGGTTCGTGTTTGGATTGTATGTTAGTCAGTGTGTGTTGATTGTGTGTTTGCAGTTGTGTTTTAAGTGTGTTATTGATTGTGTGTTTGGCAGTGTGCGTTGAAGTTGTTAGATGTTTTGGCAGTGTGTGTTAAGTGTGTGTATGGATTGTTTGTTAGTCACTGCTGTGTTAAGTGTGTGTGTTGTGGATTGGTGTTTTGGCAGTGTGTGTAAGTGTGTTTGGATTGTTGTGGTTTGGCAGTGTGTGTTAATGTGTGGATTGTTTTTGGCAGTGTGTGTTTGTGTGTTGGAATTGTAATGTGTGATTGTGTGTGGCTGTGTGAAGTGTGTGTTGGATTGTGTGTTTGGCAGTGTGTGTTAAGTGTGTGTTGATTGTGGTTGGATTGTGGTGGTGTGGCAGTGTGTGTTTGAATTGTGTTGTTTTGTAGTTGTGTGTGTTGTGGTGCAGTGTGTGTTATGAGTGTGTGTTTGGATTGTGTGGTTTGGCAGTGTGTTGTGAGGGGTTGTTTGTGAGTGTGGATTGTGTGTTTGGC